>JAOWLH010000040.1:410000-1010000 GCA_027405865.1 Salix purpurea | reverse complement strand
ATAGAGGTATTCCTAGATCATCCTTAATCGTGCACATGCCATTATCAAAGAACAATGAGTATCCTACTTCAAGTAATTGACCTACACTAATCAAATTTTGGTCAATTTCTGGCACATACAACACATGCTTAAAATTTCGGGTTCCAGCTAGAGTTTCGATATCAACTTCCCCTCTACCCTCTACACTTACATACTGCCCATTAGCAACTTTAACCTTTGATTTGTATTCTAAATCTAGGTTCTCAAACATGCATAGTTCTGCAGCCATATGATTAGAACATCCACTATCCATTAACCACTTTTGTTTACTAACCTCAGTTGTGTTGCAGCTGTGTTCAAAAATTGCAGTGAACAATTGTTCATCCATAGGTTCCATAGCCTCTGCAACATGTGCTTGCTTGTCTCCTGAAGTTTTGTTCTTGCAAAACTTTTGGATATGTCCAAATTGCTTGCATTTTCTACATTGTGCATTCTTGAGCCAACAAAAGGACTCAAGATGGTTGGTTTTCTGACAGTACTTGCAGGTGGGAAATTGCTCTCTCCTTTCCTTCCCTTTTTGCATTGAAGTTATTTGCATGTGTTTGATTGCTTTGCCAGTTTTTGTTATGCCACTGTTTTCCAGAACCTGTTCTTGGTTCTGAGTTCTTGTAAAAATTCTGGGGTTTTGATCTTCCTTTGAATCTAGCTGCAAAGGCCTCTTCACCAGAGTTTTCTTGCCTAAATTGCTGCCTTTGTTCCACGGCTTGCAATGCATTTACTAATTCTTGCAGACTCAATTCACTGAAATCCTTAGAATCTTCTAAGGAACAAATTTTGTTTTCAAACTTTTCAGGTAGGCTTACAAGTACCTTTTCAACCACCCTTGATTCTTGAATTTCTTCCCCTAGTAATGTCATTTGATTTACTATCTTGGAAATGTTTGATGAGAAATCTTTGATTGTGTCAGAATCCTTCATCTTTAGACCTTCAAATTGCGTCTTCAAGTTCAAAATTTGCATCCTCCTTGACTTCTCATCACCTTGAAATTCGGATTTCAGCTTATCCCATGCATCCTTTGCAGTTTCACAGGCCATTATCCTTGTGAAAATGTCCTCACTTACTGCATTGTGAATGCATGTAAGAGCTTTGAATTTCTTTGCTCTTTGTTCATGAAAATACTTGATTTGGGTCATTGTTGGATTGTTGTTTAAGGGAACTACTTCCCTGTCAGCCTCCACATCTTCCCACAAATCAAAAGCTTTTAGGTATATCTTCATCTTTACTGCCCAAACTCCATAGTTCGAACCTGTGAAGATTGGTGACTTTGAAGAAAATGATGCATCCATCTCTGCCAAAACTAGCTTCTTGCACTTTTTCTTTCCAAATATTCCACATAACAAAGAACACGAATAATAATTGAATAACTCTTCCAATTATTAGTTCTTTAAAGAACAAATCAAGACTGATTTCTGGAAAAATGCAATCTTTTCCTTTCAAGGTTTAATCAATCCTTGAATTCTTTACACTCGTATATTTCTTTTCAATCCCTTCTCAAAGACCTAACCAGGCTCTGATGCCATGATGAAATTCTGAAAGAATTCTGGAAATTTTGAAAAACAACTACTGTAGCGATTTGTACGGACAAAAGTGGATCAAAGAACAACAAACACGCACTATAGCGATCAAATTCTGGGAATGAACAATTTTTCCAGAATTTGATGGAAATTTTCCAGAAAAGAAAGAACTTAAGAATTATGTAATTTTGAGAATCAAAGCAACAAGAACATGGGCAGAATCTTTCGTTGTGGTTACTGCCATCCCATCAAATTTTTTATTTATATAAGAATCAGAAATTACAACGGCTATAATATTCAAAATTCGGTTACAATTTCCTATTTAACAATGAGTTGACCATAAACTGAAATTAACTAAAAACATTGACTCAGAACACTTAAACATACTTATTACAATGTGAATTCAATCATAACAATTGATTCTTCAATCTTCAGTTGTCCTGCGTCAGCTCCCTGTCAGCTTACTTGGCAGACCTGGAATCAATTCCAGATTTCAACAGTTTCCATGTATTCATAAATTAACAGATGCAGGTCTTTATTGGAATAGCCACCGAACAATTGAACTAGATTTTCATGACTCAAGGATGTCAGGTTGCCGATTTCACTTTTTAATTCATCTTTTTCTCGTTATTCTGATGGCGGAGAAATCTTCTTCACTGCTAGTTTAATCTGATCGGGCAAATTAGCCTGCAAATTGAAACTCAAAATATAAGATACAATTGTTTCATGACAACTTCAAAAATTAACTGATTAGCAGTAAGTGTAACCTTGTATACTAGTGTGTTTGACATTGCTTTTGCTTTTGCGATTGCGGTTGAAAAAAAGTAGTTTCAAAAAAAGCGCTTTTAGTGTGTTGCAAAATAAGCAGTTAAGTGTTTGGTTAAAATTGTGGTTGAGTTGGAGGTTGAAAAAAAAACAGTTTTGGGTGTTTGGTTACCAAACTTTTCATATTGCTTTTAACTTGTGAAATTACTTTAAAAGGTATATATATATATAAATATTATTATTATTATTATTATTTTTATTGTAAAAAAGCAGATTTATTTTTTTGATTTTTTTAAAAGCAAATTTAAAAACACGAAAAATAATTGTGTTTAATTATTATTATTTTAATTATATTAAAAAAAATAAAATAATTACATAATTATAGAATATAATTATATTTTTTTAACCCTCACCCACCCGATTCCCTTAATACCATTCCCATTCCCATTCTCATCTTCCCAATTCTATTTACCTGCGCCGCCCACCCCCCCAAAACCAAATACACCAGACCCCATTTTCTACTTCTTCTTCTTCTTCTTCTGTTTCAGCACACTACACATCTCTCTCTCTCTCTCTCTCTCTCTCTCTCCATGCTTGACCAATATCTTCCCCTTACAACAAGTTAAATGAACCCCTGAGAACAGAGACAAGAAAGAAAAAATATGCCATTGCTCCCTCCCCTTTTCTCTAAATCTCTACCATGTCCTTATCCGCAATGCAAGTTTTTAAGAAACCCCAAGAGAATAGTTTCTTTAAACTCATCTGAAGCAGAGGAGATATCTTCAACAGAAGATGAGTGGCTACAAAGACTCCCTGACAAGAAAAAGCCTTTGTACTCTCATAGCTTACCCTGCATTGAAGCTTGGTTGAAGGATTTGGGGTTTTATCAAAGCAAGGAGGACCGTGCTATATGGTTTATTGAGAAACCTGATTGGCATGTTTGGCTGTGGTTTGTGCAGACAGAGAAGAAAGATAAGGCTTGGATGAGAAGATAAGGTTTCAGAAGGGTAAAGAATTTTCAACGGATATATTTTAATCGCACATATAAATCGCAGATCGTCACTCCCCAAATCGGCATTTTATAAGCACCTGTTTCCTGCTTTTTGCAAACGCCGTTTCAGATTAAAAGTGGGCATGGGACCCACCTCTCCAACCGGTGTTTGGTAAAACCAAACACCAAAGTTGTGGTGCGATCTGGCAATCGCAGATCGCACCACAACGCCAAACAGGTGCTACGCCGAAACGTCCCCTACCAATCTCCATTTTGGAGCTGAAATTTTTAGTACCATCTATTATCTGTTGGAGGGTGAAAGGTCTGTTCTGGACTTCTATTTGTTTTTCTATTTGCAATGAAAACACCATCAAAGAATTGAATTAACAGACGCTCTGCCCAATAAGAATCTCTCAAGCAGTAAAATGCAGAATGGAGTTTGATTTCATATAGTCTCACAGGTAATTTATGCTTGTCAGATTTCCAATTTCTGGGAAAGAGAAACTAGTGTTAAGATCACTGACCAACCTGGAAAAATAATAATAAAATTCTTAGAAATATTAAATAAAGAACAAATCTTTATTTGATGTGGGAAATAAAGATAAGTCGAAGACCATTTACAATACGTCAAGACCGGACAGATTGAAAATTCCAGGAGGCAGCTCCCCTTCAAAATCATTTCCCATGAGGTACCTGTGATCAATATACTCAATAGCTTAATTGTATATGATTGAATGGTAGGTTTTTTTATATATATATATAAGTAACAATTTTATAAAATAAAAATAGTTTTTTTAACAACAACAAAAGATGGTTTTCTATTTTTTTTGGGATTTTTATGTGTAAATTAGATTTATCACCGCAACTATAATAATACTAGCCAATGTACTCACGTCTTGTCGTGGGCGGCATCATATTATTTTTAATATAAAAAATATTAATTGTGTATTTTTTTGTTATAATATAGATTTAGTCAAAATAATAAATCTGTGCAGAATTTCTGTGAAGTGCAAGTTTTTCATAAAATATATGAATTTTAAATCAATATAAATTTATCTGTTTCAACGAATTAGCATAAAATTATCATTATTATTAAAAAAGCAAGAAGATTCAGACATGTGAATTATTGAATTCATTGTATTAAGATTAGTTCATTTTATAATTCAATTTAAATCACATTCAAAAACAAAATATAAATTGTGAAAATACCTGCAATAATCAAATAACAAAAATAAGTATTTAATTTTCTATCCATAAAAAGATGAAAACATAAATTGAAAATGCATCCCTACGTTACCGTCATTTTCATTACTATAACAGTTAAAATTATTATCAATATTACTGTTCAAACAATTAAAATCATTAAATTGCCCCAAAAAATAAAAAAAATCAAAATATTTTAACAAAAAAACAATAAAAAAAATAATCACTAAAATAATCATTATTATTGTGCAAACAATAAAATCATAAAATTATTTGATCCGAAAAACAGATAAAATAACAGAAAACACAAAAAAAGAAAAAAATGAGCAATATTAATTTGAAAATTATTACAAATATAAATTAAAATTTCAGAACAGAACCGAATAAAAATAAAACTCCGACAAAAATTGAACCGAAAAAAATAATCTAAAAGCATAAATAAATAAATACGGACAGAAAACAAACATTGTCCAAACATTGTATTTTTTAATGTTTTTAGATTATTTTCATGTACTGATGTTAAAAAAATTATCATTTTCATATATTTGTCAATATTTTTTTTTCAAAAAAATATTTCTAAATAAAGAATATATTTTTTTAAAAAATCAAACACATTTTGAGAGTGGGATTTGAACACACGCCCTTTTCAATAAAAACCTGCGCTTTGACCAACTCAGCCATTGCTATATCTCGTTCTCCTCTCCTGACATTATATATTAATAGGTAATATCAATCCTTGATTAAGCAAAATACAAATATATATGTTGATAGTGGGATTTGAACCCACGCCCATTCCGATAAAAACCAGCACCAATGACCAACTCATCCAGCGCAATATCTTGTTTATCTTACACGAAAATATATATTAATACGTAATTTACTGTGGATTCAGACAGTAAAACCGGGACTCGTTTTATATTTTAGTTAATTTACCCAGCCGCCACCATAGTAATACTACCGGTTCATCACCCACATGTTTAGGAGAGTGTTTGAGGTTGTTTTTTAAATTTAAAAATATATCAAAATATTTTTTTTAAAATGTTTTTGATATCAATATATCAAAATAATCTAAGAATACTAAATAATTTAATTTAAAACACAAAATAAAAAATTCAGATAATTTCAAAAGCATTTTAAACACGCATTGCATTGCCTAGACACCAAATGTGTCATATAATTAGTTTTATATTTCATGGAATCACTTATTTTTTAAAAGAATAAATAAAATCCGTGTAAGAGATTTTCCTGCAAAAAGTAATTTTTAAAAACAATTAATGGTTGTTTTACTTACAGAGCGGTAAGTTTCTTCAAATTCCCTAAAGATGGAGGTATGGAATCATCAAGCAGGAAGTTCATGAGCAGATCACTATGATCAGTAAACAGGACAGTTACGATTTAGTTCAATATTATTATAAATTATAAAGGTTAAAGACCAAAAAAAGAGAGAAAAGGGCAATACAGCTTACAGTGTTTGCAGAGCCTGCAGATTCCCTAATGTTGGAGGTATTTGCCCAGATAATTGATTATATCCAAGATCTCTGATAATTATCAGATAAGTTTGTGACTATCACAAGAACGTAAAATAAAAAAATAAAAAAAATAGAAACGATCAAGCTAGATCACTCACAGAGTTTGTAGCCGAGTCAACTTCCCCAAGGACTCTGGAATGGTACCATGGAGTTGGTTGTTGGACAAATCACTGTTCAGGTAATTAAGTCCATCAAATAATTATGTTGTTGAAGAGCACAACTGATTATAAGTTTGTCCGAAAGAAAAAAAAAATCTCTAATTTCATTTCAACAAACAAATCATGTAACCTTTTCAAATCAATTAATTAATTAAATCGATCATGTGGGATTGACTTGGATAGCTAGCTTTACTGTTGATTGATGTAAAACCAGACTCTTAAAACAACTTGTTAGAGTTTTTTCTAGGATCTTAAAACAATATTTTTAAAAATCATAGATCAAAAGAGAATAAGAAAAATAAAGGAGAGATAACAACAAACAAATTTATTTTGTTGGGAAAAATCACCTACTCCATGAGCGTATCAAGATTTCACAATAATTTTTTTTAGTATAAACACCAAAAATATCTCACAAATCTCGCATCAACTAAGATGTGCTACATTTATAAAATCACGACGAGAGAATGGTAAATCTTCCCCAAAACTATTAGCAGTTCCTAAAGCTATCAAAATAAGACAAGAGAGAAGCACACCTATGTCACTGGTAGATTTTAAAAAAAATATTATTTTGATGTTTTTCTCAACGAAAAATACTTTTAAAATTTACCCCAACTACACCTGGAGAAGAGTTTTTATACAGCGGCGGCTTATAAAACTAGAAATTACAAACCATTTTCAGATTTTCAAGTGTTACTTAACATATACACAATAAAACGGTGGTTTTAGAACAACACCACAGCAGCATATACCTACATTTTGTTCAGGTGGGTGAGCTCACTTAAACGCTCATCGATTTGTCCATGTAATGGCATGCGGTTTATAAACTAGAAGTTACAAACCATTTTGTGGCAATATTACCTGCTTTCAGACTTTCAAGTGTTAATAAAACCATTTTAACCCACAATGAAACAATTTACAATACACAGTAAAACGGTGGTTTTAGAACAACACCACAGCAGCATATACCTACATTATGTTCAGGTGGGTGAGGTCACTTAAACGCTCATCGATTTGTCCACTTAATCTTATGCCGGATGTAACTCTGCCAGCCAAAAATTAACTCAGTGAAATTTGGAATCATTAATGACCAAGTGATTTATATTTCAGGAAAATATTTACAGAGAAGTGATGTGCCAACTATTAGTAGTGCTTTCATTGCAGCCACATTTGAAGGAAATACTTTTATCATCGGTCTCTGATGAGCAGTAATTACGTGAAGTTGATGGTTTTGGTAACCCCAAGTTGACGATGATTTTTTCAAGAGCATCCACTGCATGGAAGATATTTTAACAAATAATTAATTCATCGTCTAATTAGTTGAATACATAAAAATATTTACTTAGAATTTTTCTTCGAAAGTTATTACATGAACTAGTTGCTAAAAATAATGAACTGCTCATGCGCGAATACCAAAAATATCTTACACATGAACTGCTTGTTAACAATGCTATTTACACACACTGTAATTGTATCAACTCGATCTCTGCTTTATTGAATACCTTTAGGTTGCTTGTATAGCCATTACATACTGTCAAGACTAGCAACCCAGTTCTTCATATACTGAAGATTATTGAAAGCATGCAGGAAAAACAGAAATAACCACCAAGTCAGTATTATTCTAACTGACTACAGTTGAAACAAGAGTTTGAATAATGTGTTATGGCAGTGTATAAATGTACGGCTGCTCCTCTATTATTTATATATGTTGGGCAATTTACACATGTTATGATGTACCCTATTGCATAATATAATCTCTACGTATATTTCCTGTTTTACAGAATATTTCCTAAATTACAATGTATTCCATAATATTCCCCCTCAAGCTGAGGGTGGGTGATCCACGTGAAGCTTGGACCGTAGAGAAGTAAACACCGTCGTGGCAAGTGGCTTTGTAAGAACATCTGCTAATTGATCTTTGGAAGGAATGAAACGTATCTGAAATTCCTTCTTAGTAACTCGATCACGGACAAAATGATAGTCTACCTCAACGTGCTTTGTACGAGCATGAAAGATCGGATTAGCAGACAGATAAGTAGCCCCCAGATTATCACACCATATAGTCGTAGCAGAACTCGGGGAAACACATAAATCAGTCAACAGATAGCGAAGCCAAAGAACCTCAGCAGTGCCATCGGCTAAGGCCTTATACTCGGCTTCTGTGGAGGAGCGAGCAACAGTTCGTTGCTTGCCAGATTTCCATGAAATGGGAGTGGTTCCGAGAAAGACAATGTAGCCACCCGTGGATTTTCGGTCATCAACACTACCGGCCCAATCGGCATCAGTATAACCATGAAGAGTCAAGGTCGGATCACGGGTGAGATGTAGGCTAAAAGAAGAGGTACCTTTTAGGTATCGCAGGATACGCTTAACCACAGCCCAATGGTCTTCAGTAGGAGCATGCATAAACTGACATACTTTGTTTACCGCATAGCAAATATCAGGTCGAGTAAACGTTAGATACTGAAGAGCACCCACAATTTGGCGAAAGCGGGTGGTGTCTGAAAATAATGTTGTAGACTGCAGATCAAGTTTAGAAACAGATGCTGGTGTATCCACAGGTTTACATGATGTCATACCAGCACGATTTAGAATTTCCAGAACATACTTGTGTTGACTGAGCACAAGACCCATACTGGTTAGAACCACTTCAATCCCTAAAAAATAGCGTGCATGGCCCAAATCGCGCAGTTTGAATTCCACGCTTAACAGAGTGATAAGACGATGAATCAACGCAGAGTTATTTCCAGTAATCAGGATGTCGTCAACATAGACAAGTAAATAACAAGTGTCATGGGACCTATTTAGAATAAATAGGGATGTATCAACCTTTGAAGCTCGGAAACCAATGGTCATGAGGAAATCATATAGGCGCATGTACCAAGCCCATGGTGCCTGTTTTAACCCATATAAAGATTTGTGAAGGCAACAAACATGAGTGGGAAGAGCAGTATTAACAAAACCTGGTGGCTGCTGCATGTAAACTACTTCACGAAGAGAGCCATTAAGGAATGCATTGTGAACATCAAGTTGCCGAATCTGCCATCCTTTGGAGACCACAATGGTAAGAACTAACCGAACAGTAGTTGGTTTAACAACAGGGCTGAAGGTTTCTGAATAATCTATTCCTTCCTGTTGGGTGAATCCCCGTGCAACCAAGCGAGCTTTGTAGCGATCAATGTCCCCATTTGCTTGGCGCTTGATTTTATACACCCAGTGGCTGCCAACAATATTCATAGAGGGGTCGTATGGGACCAAGGACCAAGTGGAATTTGCATGTAATGCTGCAATTTCATCCTTCATGGCAGTATGCCAACATAAATACCGGTCAGCCTCCCTAAAACTTAGGGGCTCATGAGTAGATGGAGTGAATTCCCGTGAGGTAGAAGTGGACGGGGAAGTAGTAGAGATGGAGCTGAAGTTGGCAGTCTTTGGCTGCCGTGGACGCAGCACGATTGGATGCTTGCGAGTGGGTGGTGGAGAGGATGGCAAAGTAGTGGACTGCAGCTGCGGAAGAGAGTACGTGGAGAGATCCACACATAAATTCAGGCCGGGAACAGATTTGGCTGAATCTGGTGAAGAAGGTGATGCCGATGCCGAAGGGTCTGCAGCAGAGGAAGGGGCTGCTGAAGATGTGACTAGAAGAGCCGAACCTGAACCTGCATAATGATCATAAAACATAGATGGAGATGATAAAGAGGGGACGGACTCTTGTATGGGTGGACCTGGTGTAGTGGAGACGGACTGGGATGACAAAATAGGAATGGAGGGTAAGACGGAGACAGACATGGATGAGGAGGAGGATGGAGATGGTATGGTGGATTTGTCAAATGGAAAAACATGTTCATGAAACCGTACATGACGGGAAATGTAGATGCGATCAGTTGACAAATCAAGACAACGATAGCCTAGATGAGATGAACTGTAGCCTAAGAACACACACGGAGTGGAGCGATAATCTAGCTTATGAGCATTGTAAGGACGAAGAAGAGGAAAACACAAACATCCAAAAATGCGTAAAAAAGCATAGTTAGGAATTTGACGAAACAAGCATTCAAAAGGAGATTTGTTGTTTAACACCGATGTTGGCATACGATTAATAAGGTAGACCGATGTTTCGAATGCATAATTCCAGAATTTTAATGGTGCCTTACATTGTCCTAAAAGAGTAATGCCAGTTTCAACAATATGACGATGATGACGCTCAACAGTACCGTTTTGTTCATGAGTATGTGGACATATGAGACGATGATGAATACTGATGGTTTTAAAAAAAGAATTTAATTTTTGATATTCACCCCCCAATCAGTTTGAACAGTTTTGATTTTACGAGAGAATTGACGTTCAACAAGTAATTGAAATTGTTGAAACACAGCAATTACATCGGATTTTAGAGCAGTAGGATAGTACCAAATATACTTTGTATGCGCATCCACAAATATGACAAAATAACGAAAACCATCAGATGATAAAAATGGGGCAGGTCCCCAAACATCACTAAATATAAGTTCAAGTGGAGTCGATGTTTTATGACCCGTAGGTCCTAACGATAAACGTGAGGATTTTCCTAGTGGACAAGCTTGACATTGAAAATCAAAACGGCGAGAGGTACAAGTAACCTTTTTATTTGAAGCTAAGAGACTCAAAATACGAGAACTAGGATGACCAAGACGACGATGCCAAAAATCGGCAGAAGCGGCCAAGCTGGTGGACAAAAAAGCTTGCGGCAACAGTGTTGCGGAAGACTCGGGAAGAACATAGAGATCGTCTTTACTCCTACCGGAAAGAAGAACTTCCTTGGTGATGAGATCCTTAACATAAAAAACAAAGGAGTGAAACTCAAAGAAGACATAATTTTCACGACAAAATTGTTGAACAAATAATAATCTTTTTTTAATGTGAGGAACATGTAAGATATTGGACAAGGAGAAGACTCTTTTTGGTGTATGCAGAATTTTGTGGGCAGTATTAGATATGACAAGTCCCTTACCATCACCAACATGTAATTGATCATTACCAAGATAAGGTTTTGTAGAAGCCATACCAGTTATGTCCGGAGTAACATGATGATTTGCACCTATGTCTGGAAACCATTCGGCAGATTCCTTTATGGTAGAATCCTCACCTGATGCAGTGCTAAAGGAGAGATTGGCTGATGCTTGGTTTCCATGTTGCGCAAGTTGAGAGCATTGCTGTGCAGAGTGACCAAATATGTGACAAAGCTGACACTTGACTTGATGTCGAGGCCACTGGTTTGAAGAGGAATTACGGGACTGTTGCCAATTGTTGCTACGGGACTGTTGCTGCCAAGAGGAATTATTTCCTCCACCACGGAAGGGCTGTCCATTATGCTGTGAGTAAGTGTTGCGTGATTGACGCCAGCCACCCCTTCTTCCTCTATCCCACGAGAAGCCATAGCTGTGAGACCCTGAAAATCCACGCTGTGCTGCATAGGCTGCGGGCTGAAGTGCAGGAGTGGGGAACAAAGGTGCAGCAGAGGTGATACTTGAAGCCATTGAGTTTCGATGAATAAATTCATGAGTAGATAGATGACTATGAAGTTTCGAATAGGATAATGGATCAGCTTTAGTAGACAAGGTAGTAACCAAATCATGGAGATCACCGCGAAGTCCCCGAAATACATGAAGATTGAAATCTGTGAGAGAGATTGGTCTGCCAGCCGCAGCCAATTCATCAAATAACCCCTTTGCGCGTTGTAAAAATAAGGTTACAGAATCATCACCTTGCCGAAGATCCTGAAGAGAACCATGTAATTGCATGATCCTAGAGTTTGATGGAGAAGCAAGGGCACATTCAAGGGTGTTCCACACACTTGCAGATGTTGAACAATCTACCACCAGATGAAGGACTTTAACCGAGAGAGATGACAGCAAAGCACTAAGAATAAGTTGATCTTGTTGTTTCCAAGCCAAGACTGTAGCAGTAGCAGCGGCGTGAGAAGAGGGGCATGGATTTGAGCCATCAACAAACGAGAACACACCTTGACCAATCAGGTAAGGTTTCATCTGCATACGCCAATACAAGTAATTATTGTTGGTAAGCTTGAGATTAATAACCTGTTGAGTGTTGGAGAGAGGAACAATGACTGCTGTTGTAGCAGAAGAAAGCATGGCTGCGTTGGATGCAGTGGCAGCAGAATTTGGGGAAGAATGGCTGGCATTAACATCAGCATTGGTTTCTGAGTGAGTCATGGTAGAAGACGCAAGAGAGCAACAATTTTAAGCAATAGAATTTTTAGCAGTAGAAGAGAAGCCGAGACCACTCAGCAGTAGGAGCAGAAGTCACGTCTGCAAATAAAGAGAGAGTGCAATAGGAGAGGCAACCAATTAAAGAAATAACCGAGAGAGTGCAGCGCAGCAGGAGCAGGAATCACGTCTGCAAATAAGGAGAGGCCGGGGCAAAAAGAAATCATGCCTGCAAATAAGGAGAGGCCGGGGCAAAAAGAAATCACGCGGCAGGGGAGAAACAGAGGAGCAAAAAATGTAAAAACGTGGCTGTTCAAGTTTGCATAAGAGGAACCGATTAAGGTATGTTTAGCTCTGATACCAAGTTGAAACAAGAGTTTGAATAATGTGTTATGGCAGTGTATCAATGTACGGCTGCTCCTCTATTATTTATATATGTAGGGCAATTTACACATGTTATGATGTACCCTATTGCATAATATAATCTCTACGTATATTTGCTGACTCATAATAGTTTTTTATGTAACAAACTATATCTAAGTGCATTAACAAACTATCCCAATCATCATCTGTAACACTGCTCATGCGCCAATAGACATAGTGAAGTTCGAGTATGCAAGGAAATAAAATCATTGCTAGTTGCGCACCGTAGAGGTAAAGTCAAAACCCTTGTCTTTTGATGAGTTGACAAGGTTTAAGGTTCATTTCGAAAAGAGAAAAAGAAGAATAAAAACAATTTTATACTTTTCTTTTCTAGATTTTTTAAAAATTAAAGGAACTTTGGAGCCAGACAGTATTACTCACCTTCGGCACAAGGTAACCTTTCAGCAGTGTAAGGATTTTCTGGAGAACAAGGTGACCCTTCACTACTGGGGTCTGAAAAAAGTTTATTGAATCCAGAGCCATGTTGACAAAGAAGAAGAAGAAGAAGAACGGAGAGAAAGAAAGGAACAGCCTTTTTTTTTTTTTTTTTTTCTCAGCTAATCTACAATATGGGAGTTATTGGCATATTATAGGCAGAAAAATTCATAAAAGACAAATGCAAGGCTGCTTTCGAACTTTCCTGGCCTTTAAAAAAGCAACCACAGATGTTTATGACGTCTGACGTTTATGTAATCAAGATATTACATCATTGTATATTAAAAAAATATCAAGAAATATCAATTATATATTGATCCGACTATTAAATTGATATATCGTCATGTTGATTTGTGAACTGTGTGTGAGATCACTTTATTTTCAACCAATTGTATATATACACACATATATTTTTATTTGAGTACATGTAATTTTATTTTTTCATTTGGATTCTTGTATTTGAATTCTGAGAAACTTACTATTACTACTCTCAGTTTTCAATTCTACAGTCAAATTTCAATCAAAATAATTATAGACACCCTTAGAAAGTCTTAATTGAAGGACGTTGTTATCCAATTATTGAGCCTATTTTGAAGTTATTTTGGTTAAAATATAAAAAAAAAAAACCAAAACCAAAAAAACATTTTCTTGATATATTTGCTGCTTTCAACGTATTTAAAAATTAGAAAATTTTATCTTTCAACGACTTCACTTGTTAACGCATTTTATCTTTCAGCCCGTACATTCCTACAATTTTTCCAAACCAGAGCATTCATAAATGGAAAGTGTGTAGATGTCAACATGTCATAATCGTTTGTAACAAAAAAAGAAAAAGAAAAGAAAAACATGCCCTAATTGTTAGCAAAACTAAAAAAATTTACTATTATGAAAGTAATATTTATGATTCTCCGAATATAATGGTTTCGTGTCATCCTTTCCCCTTGTTTTTCGAGAGAAACTATAATTGTTAAAATCAGCACCCGAGTGGTCGGATCATATAAAAATTACGCACCTACAAGTCCTCGATAGAATGTTATTCTTGGATCTCTGCCTTCGATCGTGATCGCACGAATCACGTTATGGTATTTCTTACAAACAACAAATGACTTTTCTTTCCCTTCTTTCTTTTTTTTTTATAAAAAAAATTTGGAGATCGCATGCTTACTTGGCAAGGTTGGTACTGCTTCATCGGCAGATGGTTCTTGAGGGGACTTGATCTGTTGATTTTCCTCGTTCATAGCGGGCTCGGGACAACTAGTTTCCTTGTAGCACTTTGAAAGGCCTATGCTACGTGCATGCAATTTTTGATTAGTTCCCGAAGAAAACTACCCGGGTCTAATCTATATCATAATATAGTCTTCCATATTAAATTAATTATGTCATATATGCACATTAGCTTGAAGTTTATATTGCACATTCCTTGCTTGAATCTGTTTAGTGATCTCAATATGCAAATCCTGGATTCTACGTACAAAAGACCGGGTTGACTTAGACACTCTAGCATGAAGAGACATGGGGAAAAGGTCTAAAGATTTCCTAGGCTAGGCTTGTAACCATGCACAACTTCAATTTGACCATCAATTTGCCTAAACTTCAATTTCACTAGTCATCTTAAAAGGTTGCCTATACTCCTATCAACCACCTCAGTTTGACCATCAGTTTTGGGGTGGTAAGTAGTTGAAAACTTCAATTTGGTTCCCACCATGTGCCAAAAGGTTTTCCAGAAGTAACTTGGAAATCTAACATCCCTATCCGAGACTATGGTTTGGGGAAGACCATACAACTTGACAATCTCGTTAAAATAGAGTTTCACAACTGAGGAAACATATGTGGTCTTAGTATAAGGAATAAAATGAGTCATCTTAGAGAAGCGGACAACAAGCACAAAAATAGAATCATGTTTCTTTGCAGTACGTGGAAGTCCAAGCACAAAATCCATGCTTACATCTTGCCAAGGGCAAGTGAGAACGAGCAACGGGGTGTAAAGACCAATATTTTGTTTTTTATGCTTAGCTAATTGGCAAGTTCGACATTGACCTACCAATTTAGCGACATCTCTTTTCAAACTAGACCAAAAAAACTAACGTTCCACTTATTCGATGGTTTTATTTCTTGCAAAATGTCCTTAGAGACCTCCAACATGAATCTCCCATATCGAAAATTCATGCATGGATATTTTTTGGATACAAAGCTTATTATCTCAAAATAAATATCCATTTTGGAGGTAATAACCATTTGTAACATGATGATTCTCATCCTTCAATGTCAAGTATATTTCTCCAAATTCTGAGCAAGATTCATACTCCTCTTTGAGTCTTTCAAATCATGTGACTTCAACACTCATTATAGATAACAACGTTACCTGGCGACTCAAGGCATTTGCAGCTTTATTCTCCATACCATATTTATGCTTCAAAACAAATGAATATGCTTGCAAATATTCAACCTAATGACCATGCCTGTGATTGAGCTTCTTTTGGGAGTTGTCGCATGTCGCCGTGCGGCGTCCCGGGAGGGATCCTAACTCTCGCAATGGAGTTGAGAAGGAGTCGCCACATGGCTGTTGATGGTCGCTAGGAACACCCGATTTGTACTGGTCTGCTCATAGATTCAAGGGTAGGGGACTGGTTGCAGAAAGGGAAGGTATTAGCGCCCCTAGTACGCCTTACTTGAGGTAAGCTGCATTGTCTATTTCTATGTGATTTTGAATGCTTCAACAGGTCGTATTTATTCGCATGAAAAATATTCCGATTAAAAAAGAAATCGGTCACCGCTCAGAATAATCCTGTGAATTTTGGTGGTTATTCCCGAATATGTAAATGTTAATTCTCAAATCCGGCAATTACTACCTCAGATCAACCGTTAATTCTCAAGAATTAATTTCGTGATTTTTAATATTAGGCCAATTTCTCAAGATTTAATAAACTTGTTATTAAATCTTAAGTAAATTTCCAAATAAACGCTTTAGCCTTATGCAAAGAAAACACATTTTTTATTTCATTTTATATTCCTTTTTTCTTAACAACATAAAAATGAAACACAACACACAACACACACACACATTCTCTTTTTTATTTCTTTTTCATTACATTTTACAAATAAAATAAAACTCACACACACATTATCTTTTTTTCATTTTTTCTTTACATTTTACAAAATACAATACAACTTCAAATAAACACATAAATAAAAAGAAAATTACATAAAAGGCCTTAGGGACAGTGCTGGAACAGTGGCAGCAGTGCAGAATGACTGGGTGGTGCGTCTGCCCACGCGCCACCATCACTGGTGGCGCGTGGATCCACGCGCCGCCGCGAACAGGGATGGGGGACGAATCTGCCCCTTTTCTTCCTTCTCTCGCCGGAGATGGCCTTCCAGTGACCTGTAAAAATGAAGACAAACAAACACACAAACAAAAGCACAAAATCAACAAACTCAATCTTTCGGCTCTCTCTTCCCTCCTTTCTGATCTGCAATTTTGAATTCAAACCCGAAACAACATAACGTTTCAGCTCCTTATCTCCTTTCTTCGGATATGCCATTTTCTTCCTGGTTGCTTCTTCGTCTCTTCCTCGCCGGTGAGGGTGTTTCTAGATGATCTGTGGACATAAACAAACAACAAACACACAAACAAACTTGATTTTCTTCAGATCTGTTCTTCTCTTGTTCAAATCTCGGCTCGTGTTCCTCTTCCGTTCTATTCTTCTTTGATCTGTTCTCCCTCTGCCTCATGTGGCTGGAAGAGAGGCTGTTGCATACTATTATTCACTGTCGGTATTTGGATAAATAAATCCTAAGGGGTTAATATCCAAAATATTCGGCGGGAATGAGAATTTATTATTCACTATCAGTATTTGGATAAATAAATCCTAAGGGGTTAGTATGCAAAATATTCGACGGGAATGATATATTATTATTCACTGTTGGTATTTGGATAAATAAATCCTAAGGGGTTGATATCCAAAATATTCGGCCGGAATGATATCCCATTCGTCATTTAACCAACATTGTTTTGAAAGATCAAAACCATAACGAATCATAAACAAACCAAAACATCAAGCAGCTTACCTTAGGTAGGGCGTACTAGGGGTGCTAGAACCTTCCCTTTACGCAACCAGTCCCTTACCCTAGAATCTCTGAAAGACCAGTTTTAGGTTTCCTAGTAACCATAATACTAGGTGGCGACTCCCTTTTTTCTTTTTCACAAAAATAAAGATAATCCCCCCGACACATGATATTCCCCCGTACACGGGGAAGAGTCGTTGTCGCGACGATGATTTTTCTACGCGCTTCGCGCCCCGTCATCCCTCTCTGGAGAGACAACGGTGCGCGGTGAGAATAGGGTATTTAATAGTCATAAGAATTTCGACTATAAATATCGGGAGTTGCCACCTAGTATTAAGGTTACTAGGAACCTAGTGGTCTGCGAGAGTCTTGGGTAAGGGGACTTGTTGTGCAAGGGGAAGACGTATCACCCCTAGTGCACCCTACCTAAGGCAAGCTGCATTGTTGTTTGATTGTTTTTCCTAAGTTTGATTTATTTTTTTTGTCTTTTCTAAAGTTCGACGTAGATCTCTCTTCGTGAGAGAATCTCTACCTTGTTAGGAATTTGAAAGACTAACCAAAAGAATTTTACACTGCATTAAAAACATTTTATTTTTGTTTGCGGGTGCACTTTACAATGTAATTTTACACCGCAATAAAAGAAAATCCTTTTTTAGTATATCTAAGTGTACTTTACAATGTAATTTTACACCGAGATAGCTAAAACAAAAATATTTTTGATATTTTGATATTTTGGCCAAATTCCAAAGGATAATCATAAACCGGTTACGATATCCAATTTTCATTTTAAAATATGAGAAAGATGCAACATATATTTTTTTTTTATGAAAAATAAACATGGAAAAATCTTGGAATTCGGCCGTATGCACGAAAACAAATACATTTTTTTAATTTTTTTTATAATAATAATAATAATAATAATAATAATAATAATAATAATAATAATAATAACAAGAACAATAAATTTTTTTTTTTTTTTTTTTTTTTGTTTTTTTTGTTTTTTTTGTTTTTTTTTTACTTGGACTGGGCTGTCAGCTTGGTGGGTTGACAACCTGTCTTATTTGGACTGGGCTTGCAGCCCAGTCGGTTATGGGCTAGGCTGTCAGTCCAATGGGCTGACAGCCTGCCTTTTATCTTGGGCTAGGCTTCCGGTCCTTGTGGGCTGGAAGCCCAGATGGGTTTGGGCTGGGCTGTCAGTCCAGTGGGCTGACAACCCGCCTTTTCTCATGGGCCGGGCTTCCAAGCTTTATGAACTGGAAGCCAAGAAGTTCCTAAACACATGGGCCGGGCACAAAACCCGGTCCGTTTCCCGGCCTTGGCCCACATGAACAGTGGGACAAAAATTGCGTCCCGCTGCATGCAGATCGCCAGACGAAGAAGATGGATGAATATTGTTTTTTCAAGTGTGACGAAATGCATACCTGTTAGTACCGTTGGGTAGAGGAGGTCGAGGTGATGATCCCTGTAGTGGTGGCATTGTCAACGGTGGCCTGTGGTGGCCGGAGGAAGCTTCCGAAGTCGGCGGGATTCACGTGACAGCCACTACAACCGTGGCCTTTGCTTTGCCTGAGAGTGTGTTTAGGTTGCTAGTGTGTAGGGGATGTTCACAGTGGTATTTTGGGTGATATTTGGTAGTTTAATGGCCTCTAACAGTAGGAGAGAGAGAGCTCAACGGAGTTGGATTTTAGAGAGAGAGAGAAGTTGCAGACCGAGAGGGAGAGAGAGAGATCAACGCTGAGGGAGATGAAGATGGTGGTGGTAGTTCATGTGATTTTCCGTCGTTTCTCTTGTTTTTATTTGCTGAAAATCTCTATGAATTTCCAGAACTTCCCCCCTGTTTTTCACTGGTTTTTCTCTCAGCCTTTTGCTCGTTTTTTTTCTTTTTTTCTCCCTCCTTTTGTGTTGCTTTGTCCCGTGCTATTTATAGGCGGAGGAGATGGAATTGTCACACCATGCTACAGCCGCGTGCAGTGAATGGAGTTGTCTCTGACAGTGGCGAGCTACAGCAACGGTGATGAGTCGAATCCCACAACGCCATGCTACAGTGTTATGGCTGCCTTACGGCAGCGTGATCGCAACGGCGTGCATGGCTGCTGCAGGTGTGGGCCTAGTGAAATTGCATTTTGGTCCTTTGATTTGTGATTGTTCCAATTACTGCTGCAGGTGTGGGCCTAGTGAAATTGCATTTTGGTCCTTTGATTTGTGATTGTTCCAATTACGCTCCCAATCGGTTTTAAACTCTTAGCTTTATGCAATTGTGTCCCTGTCCGAATTTCAACATTAGCCTTAACTTTGCGCGCCTTTTTCATTTTGGTCCCTTACTTCCGATTTATGCAATTCGACCCTCAATTGAGCATTAAATTCTCAATTTGACCCTTAATTTTGCACAATTAGCTTGGAAAAATTCAATTGGATCTCCAAAAATTCCAATCTTCTCAACTGAGCCCGAATTAAATTCAAGAATTTGATTTTTTTGTCAATTAAGCCCTTAATAAAATTAATTTGATCGATTTAAAGCATAATTAAGTCCTTGCACTTAATTAAATTCTTCAATTGGACCCTAAATTAATTCTCAAACATAATAATATTTTGAATTAGCCCATGATTAAATCAAATTGGCCTATAAAAAATATAATTATGATTTTTGACTTAATTTTTACCTAGAATTTGTATTTTCTCTCATTTTTGGGCACAAAAGAGATACGATTCGGCTAAAAAAATATTCCAAATTTCCACCGTGATTTTCTACCGACACCAAACCCCTTTTATTTTATTTTTGGTATTTTTATTTTATTTTGGGGAGTAACCCAAAAATTGGGTTACGACAGTTGCCCCCCTCTTTACAATGCTTACGACTAAAGTCTTGTAAAAGACTTGATAATGACCTCTGCCATCATCTTTACAATGCTTACGACATTTGATCATTAAGGACTAGAAAGTCCTCTGCCATCATCTTGGAATTAATCAACGGTAATCCCTTGTGATGATAATGACCTAACCTCTTGTGCCACACATCAGTGATATTCTCTTTGATTTGAAAGGCAATATGCTCCTCCTCCAAAGGATTTAGAGCAAAAGTTTTCCCTTTCATAATCACTTTGAAAATATCATTTCCCTCAGCATCTTGAATCAAACAGTAGTTGTTTGCAAACAACACTTTATACCCCTTTTCAATTAATTGACCAACACTTAACAAGTTTTGATCAATGGCAGGAACATATAATACTCCAGAAATGAATTTTGTACCTGAGCAGGTCAAGATGGCAATTGTCCCCTTTCCTTCTACAGCTAGGTACTCTCCATTTCCAATTCGAACTCTTGAGTTTGTTCTTCTTAGTTCCTTGAATAGATCTTTGGCATTTGTCATTTGGTTTGTGCAACCACTATCAATAATCCAGCTCTCACTTGAATCACTGCTAGAGATGCAATTTGCCACAAATAGTTGATCTTCATCCTCTTAATCAACAAATTTAGCTTCTTCTCTGTTCTGTTGATCTGTGCTTCTGCAAATCACAGCCTCATGCCCCATTTGATTGCATTTGTTGCATTTGGCTTCAGGTCTTCTCCAGCACTTGTCATGTGTATGAGATCTCCTTTTAAAGTACTGACAAGGAGGATAGGGTCCCTTCTTGTTTCCAGTATTGTTTTTGCCAAAATGTTTTTAGTCTCCAGTAGTCCCTTGATGACTACTTTTCTTCCATGTTTTGTAGCTCTTTCCATGTTTGACAAATAGGGCTCCTTCAACCTCATCTTCCAGTCGCATGGCTCTTCTTTGCTCCTGGGCTTGTAATGTATTAAGCATTTCTGTCAAGGTGATCTTTGACATGTCCTTAGTGTTTTCTAAGGATGCAATCATAGCCTCATATAACTCAGGAATTGTTACAAGAATTTTCTGTACAATTCTTGATTCTGGCAAGGATGAACCCAGTAAACTGATTCGGCTTGCAATATCAAGCAGCCTATTAGAATACTCTTTAATGGATTCATTTTTCTTCATCTTCTGCAATTCAAAGTCTCGCATCAAGTTCAGCACTTGCATTCCTTGAATCCTTTCATCCCCTTCATACTCATTCTTGAGATAAACCCATATCTCTTTTGCTATTTTCAGAGACATAATTCGGGTGAAGATGGTGGATGAAACTGCAGCAAACAAGCAGGCCTTTGCTTTTGATTTTCTTGTCTTCTGATGCGACCATATTATTTGATAATTTCATCCATATTTACGTAGTGTTTTGCATATGTTTTGTGTATAAAATGCCTTGATATTCTTTGTTTTATGTTTTGAAGGCATTTTTGGATGAAAGATGCAAAAAGGAGTAAATTGGAGGTAATTGGCAGATTTGACGTTCAGTCGATGTTTTGTGCAGAGCGTGAGTTCTAGAGATCAAAATGTAGTGATTCTAGTGGAACTGAAAAGATAACATCCATACCTTTCTGGAAATGTAATGCAAGAAAAATAAAAGGAGAAAGATCATGGAAATCGTATCCTGCAAAGTCAAATCTCGCATTCTGCCAGTGTTGACCTTTGGCCATTCAAAATTTAATATCTGGAACTACACAAGTCCAATTGATGCAAACTCAATTTTAATGGATTCAGGACTAAAAGACCTATAAAATCTCCAAATTTCAGCTCAAAATAATGTGATATGAAGGAGATATGAATTTTACAAGGGACAACTAAATTCTGCCAACTTAAGGAAGGACTATTTTGTAAAATAGACACTAGGGTTTCTAAGCATATATAAAGGAGAAGAGGGGCAAGGAAGTGGCGGCCAGCACAAAAGAAAACACAAAATCTTCCTCCTCCAAACCCTAAATCATGTGTTCTTTCATCTTTTTATTTAGTTGTTCAATAAACATGCAAGGCTAGATTCTTTTTCTTGGTTGCAAGGACACGGAAACCTTCAGATTTCAAGAACAGTGAGATCTATTTTTACCTCAATTTTTCAGTTTATATGATGAATATGTTTGTTCTCCTATGCTTATTTTCCTATGATTGTTTATTTAATTGCTTAGAGCGGACTCGAAGTTATCATTGTAGACAATCAATTGCTAAGTTTGATATCAAAACCGAAGTTGTGGTATATGAACTTATGAAGCAACTAAGTTAATAATTGTACCGGATCTATGTTATTAATCTTAGGGAGAACATTCAATCGAACTAAACATATATTGCGTACAATTATGTTTCTTAATCGATCAATTTATCTAGATTTCAATGCTGCCATTGAAATCAAATTACTAGTGCGGACACTGTGGTTGTTTGATGGTTAGCGTAAGTTATACGGCGGATCCATTAACGAACCAATTTTAAGAAGAGATAAATATTCAGAATATAAATTGATGTGTCATTTCCATGATCAGTTCTTATTTCTGTAGGTGGATGTTGATTTGCGACCAAGGTTTGTTTTATTGATAAATTTTAGTTTTATATATTTTTCGCTTAGTTTGCTTTAGCCTAGCCTAGACAGCTTCCAACACCCCCAATTGTATAACATATAGCACGAAAATCTGAACTAAATCGTCCTCGTGGGATCGACCCCTTGCTTGCTCTATACTATCTTGTTTGATTTGTTTTAAGCTAGAGTAATTAATTTGTGTGACCACGACATCGCAACAAATTTTGGCGCCGTTGCCGGGGATGTGATTTTAGTTGATTCTTGTGTTGTGCTATGATTTATTCTACTTGCTGTTATTTTTATTTATTCTAAAAAAAAAACAGAAAAAAGAAAAAGAAAAAAAAAAAAACATATTTGTGTTTGCGGCGGTACTGTTCAAAACAGATTTTTTGCTGGAATTAGGTATTGGTATTTTGTTTTCTGAAGGAAAATGACATTCTGAGAAGAACTTGTGACCTTTGGTCACTAGCCCCACACTACCGAGGCCCAATTCCATCGTTTTCTAAGGTTTATGGACATTTTTAGTTTTCTAGCGTAGGATACTATTGTCTATTACGTTGTTTTCAATCTCTTGCGTGCTTGGTTTCTTTTGAGTTTTCTTTACGATTTATGCCTGTAACCCTTTCTGCTAATCAAATTCATCAAGTGCAGGTTGATCTCGAAATAGAAAACACTTTATGCAGGTTACGAAAGGAAGCTCGCGTCAACATCATGGCTGGTGCACGACAACAAACACTCAAGGAGCTTGCTGCTCCTAATGGGGAAAACCAACCATTGTGCATAAACATAGAGAGTAATGTGAACTTTGAACTCAAATCTGGTTTTATACATTTGCTGCCAACATTCAATGGTCTTGCAGGAGAAGATCCTCACACTCATCTCAAGGAGTTCCACATGGTTTGTGTTGGCATGAAATAGAATGGAGTTGAAGAGGAACAAGTTAAGTTGAAAGCTTTTCCTTTCTCTTTAAAAGGGGCAGCGAAGGCATGGTTTTTTTCTATTCTCCCAGGTTCCATTGACACTTGGAATGACATGAAGAAGATCTTCCTTGAAAAATATTTCCCAGCATCTCGAGTTGCCAACATAAGAAAAGAAATATGTGGGATTCGACAATCTCATGGAGAAACACTCGCTGAGTATTGGGAAAGATTTGAGCTATTGTGCATTCAATGCCCTCATCATCAAATACCTGATCAACTGCTCATTCAATACTTCTATGAAGGATTGATGCCTACTGACCGTAGTATCATTGATGCTGCAAGTGGAGGGGCATTGGTAGATAAGACACCCGGTGCTGCACGCCAATTAATCTCAAACATGGCAGCCAACTCGAAACAGTTTGGCACTCGTGGAGACTTCTCAAACAAACGAGTGAATGAGGTAAGTATTTCTAACCTTGAGAATAAAGTTAATGATCTTACTTCTCTTGTGCGTTCTTTGGCTTGTGGAAATGTACAACAGGTAAAAGTTTGTAGCATATGCTCCTTACAAGGACATGCTTCGGATATGTGCCCAACAATGCAAGAAGATTACATTGAACAAGCTCATGCAATTGATGGAGCATTCAACGGACAGCCCCAGCGTAAATATGATCCCTTTTCCAACACGTACAATCCTGGATGGAGAGATCATCCCATCTTACGCTACATCAACCCATCCCAACAAGGCAATCCAGGCCGACAGTTCCATCCACATGGATTTCAGCCCCAACAAAATTATCAAGCAAGACAACCCGCTCCATTCACAAACTCCAATGTTATGGGGACATCATCCAATGATGATCTTCATGAGATGATGAAAACTTTGGCTTCTAACACTGTGACCTTGCAGCAAAATGTTATGTCTTTTCAACAAGAAACAAGGTCAAGTATTCACAACTTGGAAAAGCAAATGGGGCAAGTAGCTTCAAGTGTAGGGAAATTGGAAGCACAAATAAATGGAAAGTTGCCCACCCAAGCATTGAATCCAAAAGAGAATGTTAGTGCTATCATGCTGCGAAGTGGGAATGAACTTGAAGAGAAAAAGTTGAAACAAATTGAAATGGAGGAAGAAGAAGAGATAGAAACTGAATTGAGTACAAAGAAAGAACATCCTCCTCCTCCACAAACAGAAACAAAGACCAACACTCCAAAGGTAACTTTTCACTCAATTAATTCTAGTTTTAAAACAAATCCACCCTTTCCTGTGAGTTCTTCTACGTCAAAGAAAGAAGACAAAGAAAAAGAGATCTTAGAGGTTTTCAAGAAAGTGGAACTGAACATTCCTTTGCTTGATGCTATCAAGCAAATTCCCAAATATGCAAAATTCTTGAAGGAGTTGTGTACTACCAAGAGAGCTTTCAAACTGAAAGGTCATGAAACGGTAAGTATGGGTGAAGTTGTATCTGCTGTTGTTCAAAAGAATCTGCCTTTGAAACAAAAAGACCCAGTTGCGTTTACTATCCCATGTGTTATTGGTAATGCTAGTTTTAAAAGAGCTTTATGTGATTTAGGTGCATCCATTAGTATTATGCCTAAACATGTTTATGATTCTCTTAGTTTGGAGCCTTTGAATAAAACCAACATTGTAATACAACTTGCGGATCGTAGTTTTGTTTACCCACTTGGTGTGATAGAAGATGTTCTAGTCAAGATTGATAGCTTGCTAATTCCATGTGACTTTTATATTCTTGATATGGAGCATGATTCTTGTTGCTACCCAAATTTTGACCTACTTATTTTTATGTTTCGGAAGAAAAAGAAAAAAATAGAAAAAAAGACAAAAATCCAAAAATATCTTGTTACAGGGGCAAAATTGAATAAATTGAGAATTTAACAGTCAATGCAGGGTCAAATCGCAAATGAAGGACCAAATTGAAGAAGCGCGCAAGCTGAGGGTTGATTTTAATTTTTGCTCATGGAAAACTCTATAAATAGAGTGCATGGCCACAAGAAAAAGGGACCAAAAAAATTCATACATCCCAAAAAACCATAAAATCACAAAAACCCTAAAGTTTTAGGAAGGGCTGCAGCCGCCACCCCTCTCCTTTAGCGCTGCAGCCCCTCCCCACTCCCTTTTTCCAAATAGTCCCTATCTTCAAACCAGCCATCAGCCACTGTCCCGATCTCCATCCCCATTTCCACTCTCAGCCATCTCTCTTTTCATCTCCTTTTCCAGCCATTACAGCCACCCTCTCCTCTGTTTCCTTCTCCGTTCCAGCCACCCCACAGTTCCCTCTTTATTCCCCTTCCTCTTCGCCTCAAACCAGTCCGTTCTCCCCTCCCCAGCCACCAAACACCCAGATCGGCCATGCAAGGCAGCCACAGCCACCATAGCAGCTCCCCAACCACGCGCAACCCACCTGCCGTCTGAAGCCGAGAGGGCACACCAAGAAGGACAGACCCGAGAAGGATAGAACTGACTGATTTTTCATTGAGTTTGTGTTTTTTTTTTGTTTCTGATTGCAGCTTATTGTGAACACTCTCACCGGCAAGGAAGAGAGGAAAAGAGGGGAAAAGAAGAAGATCCGAGAGTTGAAGGTGCCGAGAACAGATCTGAAAAGATTGAATTTTGATGCTTGTTTGCTGCTTGTGTGTGTTTTTGTTTGTTTGCAGGTCACCGTGGAGGCCACCGCTGGCAAGAGGAAGAGGAGAAGGAACAGATCCGGCTACCCCGTCTTTACTGTTCACCGGCGGCACGCGCGTGGAACCACGCGCCGCCAGTGACGGTGGCGCGTGAGCAGACGCGCCACCAGTGCCCTCTGCCTCTGCCACTGTTCCCGAGACTGTTCCTGAGTTGCTTTTTGTAATTTTCTTTGTATATATGTGTTTATTTGAATTTTTATTGTCTTTTGAATTATTATTTGTAAAATGTATTATGGAAAAAGATAATGTGTGTGAGTTGCATTTTACTTTTAAAAATGTAATGAAAAAAAGAAATAAAAAAGAGAATGTGTGCGTGTGTGTGTGTTTTGTCGTGTTGTGTTTTATTTATGCAATTTTATTTTGTTTTGTTAATAAAAAAAGAATATAAAATGAAATAAAAAATGTGTTTTCTTTGCATTCGGCCAAATAAGTTTTTTTCAAAAATTTATCTTAGATTTAATAACAAGTTTATTAAATCTTGAAAATTTGGCTAATATTAGAACAAATCGCGGAATTTATTCTTGTGAATTAACGGTTGTTTTCAGGTAATAATTGTCGGATTTACGTGTAGGCTAACATTTACATATTCGGGAATAACCACCAAAATTGTCAGAATTATTCTGAGCGGTGGTCGATTTCTTTTATGGATCGGTCAACCGTGAAATTAATTCATGAGGATTAATGGTTAATTTCAGGTGGTGAATGAAGAAACTACAAGTAGGCTAGCATTTACATATCTAGAAATAATCAATAAAATTCACAGGATTATTTTGAGCGGAACATTTTTACGAGGCATAAAATTGCGGAAAACTCATCCATGATATGTGATCCTTCTTTTAAGGCATCTATGTGGATTTGTTTCTTGATATTTTATTTTGGGTTTACAAACTCATAATGAAATTTCAAAAGCTAAGATTTATTAACACGAATAAATACGACCCGTTGAAGCATTTACAAACACATCAAGGTAGACAATGCAGCTTACCTCAGGTAAGGCATATTAGGGGTGCTAATACCTTCCCTATACGCAACCAGTCCGTTACCCTTGTATCTCTGAGCAGACCAGTACAAATCGGGTGTTCCTAGCGACCCTCAACAGCCAGGTGGCGACTCCTTCTCAACTCCACTGCGAGAGCCAGGATCCCTCCCGGGACGCCGCGCTGCGACGTGCGACAATTCTTGTGATTCCAGTACTCCTATATTGTTTGGGAGACCGTTCTTGAAAACTGCCAATACAAAGATTGATTGTGGTAAGGATACTTTGTCTATGGAGGTAGGAGATGAAAAGATTGAATTTAATTTTCATGATGCAATGAAATATCCTTATAGCAATGTTTATTCTATCACATGTTATGACAAAGTTGATAAGTGTGTGCAGCAAGATTGTGATTTTAATTCTATGGATGGATTAAGCGTAGCTTTGAGCTATGGCTATTATTTTACCCAATTAGAGGAGATGGAGAGACACACATGTGTTCCCTAAAATGTGCATGAAGCAGCATTGGCTTTGCAAACCGTTCCCCATGTTGAAATTACAGGTTTCGAAACCAATAAAGTACTCAAGGTCAAAGGGCATCGATTGAAACCTTTCTATGAATATTGGAAGGCAGAAATCACTGCTTCTATGAAGAATGAGCATGTCATGCCACATGTCGAGCCAATGACACAAAACACAAGCGTTTACTGGAAATCACTGCTTCTTTTTCCCTTATCTTTTATTTTTCACATTTTATTTCATTTTTGTCATTCTCCTATATTCCTTTTCTTTTATTTTCAACATTGAGGACAATGTTTTGTTTTAAGTGTGGGGGTATTGGGAAAATGTTAGTTTTCTTATTTTGGTTTTCTTTATTCTTCCGTAAGAAAAAAAAGAAAAAAAAAGAAAAAAATCTATGATTGATCTTTTTGAACTCCCATTGGTTTATGAGAATATGAGTATTATGTATGAGAATTAAGTGAGATAGATGAATATATAAATTGAATAAATGAGTGTGCATGCAAGTTTTAATGCTTAATTGGTTTAGGGATTGACTCTGAAAATATGTCATGTTGACTTTATAGTGTTATACCAAAGTAAGCTTTTGAGCCTTCAACATTATATTCTTTGATTGTTTGTTCTTTCAATGATATATATCTCTAGAACTTGCTTCATATCTTATTGAGATTACATTCACATTACATAGATGCATGAAGATGATAAAGGCATTAGGAATTTTAACTGCTTGAGCCAAAAAGCCAACCTAAAGCATATTATCTTTAGTGAGCCCCTTTTGAGCTTGTTTACCTTTTCTTTGCTTTATCCATGTATAAGCCTTAAACTTTTTATATGTTTTCCTCTTTTCCCCTGGCCAAGGATTAGTAGAGCATATACTTGTGATATCTCATGGAATTATGGTTGGAAATTATGTGAAAAGAAAGAAGAAGTGATGGGCAAAGTTGCCAAAGGTGAAAAAGAACAAAAAACAAAAAAAAAAAGAAAAAAAAGAAATAGAAAAGAGCTTGAAATCGAAAGAAGCTAAGCATTGGTGCTTGAAGATTGAAAATTGATGTGTTTTGATGGAATATCTTGGTTGAAATTTTTTTTCTTCAGAATGCTCTACTTTCTTTGGTTTGAACCTTTTCTTCTACTCTCTTTTACCTTACCTTAACCTTAGCCCCATTACAACCGAAAAATAAGACCTTTTGATTCATGCATTGTTTGTAATTTTTAGTAATGGAGATGAGATTGAAGAGCAAGCTTATGGTAGAACATCTTCATTGATTGAATTTGAGAGATTTAAACACATAAGCCCTAAATACATGAGTGTTGGAGTGTATATCAATGAGAGGACCTATCACTTTGGCATGGCATAGATTTCTTTTAAATCCCGAAGAGTAATTGAGTTTTGAAGTTTGCATGTAAACAAATTCATAAAGATTTATGCTCTTTATCCTTCTCGATTGTATTCTTATTTATAATGCTTGAATTCTTGGATATTTATGGGAGATTAAGATATTGGTCATGGTTTTTTTTTTTTTTTAAATTCTTTTTACCTATCCTTTCTCGAGGACGAGCAAGAGCTAAGTGTGGGGGTATTTGATGTGACCATATTATTTGATAATTTCATCCATATTTATGTAGTGTTTTGCATATGTTTTGTGTATAAAATGCCTTGATATTTTTTGTTTTATGTTTTGAAGGCATTTTTGGATGAAAGATGCAAAAAGGAGTAACTTGGAGGTAATTGGCAGATTTGACGTTCAGTCGATGTTTTGTGCAGAGCGTGAGCTCTAAAGATCAAAATGTAGTGATTCCAGTGGAACTGAAAAGATAACATCCATACCTTTCTGGAAATGTAATGCAAGAAAAATAAAAGGAGAAAGATCATGGAAATCGCATCCTGCAAAGTCAAATCTCGCATTCTGCCAGTGTTGACCTTTGGCCATTCAAAATTTAATATCTGGAGCTACACAAGTCCAATTGATGAAAACTCAATTTTAATGGATTCAGGACTCAAAGACCTATAAACGCTCCAAATTTAAGCTCAAAACGATGTGATATGAAGGAGATATGAATTTTACAAGGGACAACTAAATTCTGCCAACTTAAGGAAGGACTATTTTGTAAAATAGACACTAGGGTTTCTAAGCATATATAAAGGAGAAGAGGGGCAAGGAAGTGGCGGCCAGCACAAAAGAAAACACAAAATCTTCCTCCTCCAAACCCTAAATCATGTGTTCTTTCATCTTTTTATTTAGTTGTTCAATAAACATGCAAGGCTAGATTCTTTTTCTTGGCTGCAAGGACACGGAAACCTTCAGATTTCAAGAACAGTGAGATCTATTTTTACCTCAATTTTTCAGTTTATATGATGAATATGTTTGTTCTCCTATGCTTATTTTCCTATGATTGTTTATTTAATTGCTTAGAGCGGACTCGAAGTTATCATTGTAGACAATCAATTGCTAAGTTTGATATCAAAACCGGAGTTGTGGTATATGAACTTATGAAGCAACTAAGTTAATAATTGTAGCGGATCTATGTTATTAATCTTAGGGAGAACATTCAATCGAACTAAACATATATTGCGTACAATTATGTTTCTTAATCGATCAATTTATCTAGATTTTAATGCTTCCATTGAATCAAATTACTAGTGCGGACACTGTGGTTGTTTGATGGTTAGGGTAAGTTATACGGCGGATCCGTTAACGAACCAGTTTTAAGAAGAGATAAATATTCGGAATATAAATTGATGTGTCATTTCCATGATCAGTTCTTTTTTTTTTTTGGTAAATTGTAAGTATATTAAAAGAGCAAAGAATATACAAGACCGAGTAAAACTCGGAGAGAACGGCAAATAAACACAAAAACGAAAAGGGAACATGTTCCCTTAACGCAAAACAAAGGCCCTAGGAAATCAAGAATAAACAACAAAGCCCTCCCAAAAAGCCCAACCCAAACAAGGACCATCCCAAAGAGAGAAGCTTGTGGATAGCCCAAAAAAGAAGGCCTAAACTCAGCCCATCAACAAGGCCCGAAAATAGGAGCTGAAGAAGAAAGGCCCACCAAAGAAGACCACGGATGGCAGCAGCTTCCCGCCCAAGGAGAAAATCAAAACGACTCCAAACGAAGCTCGGAGGGAAAGCTGAAACGCTCTCAAAGCAGCTGAAATTGAATTTGAATTTGAATGCAAATTCAAAAGGCAACCAGCCCACGAGGAGCCTGCTACACCAACATAAGCCTCCCAATGTAGGTGAGGCTCACACACGCCAAAGCTTCTCCGCCGAAAGAGAAGAAAGAACTAAAGAGCTGCCTCAATGAGCTGGCAACACAAACCGACGCCACTCACCTTTCTGCGAAGAAAAAAGGGACATCTGCAGCAGCCTAAAAGCAGCGCTGACTTAGCCACCATCCCCACGCCAAAGACAATTTGAAGATCAATGCAAACTGACGCCCACGTGGAGCCTGCCGGGCCTAGAAAACCGAAAGTCACCCCCCTAATAATCTGACAACACCACCACCTCCAGCCACAATTTAACCAAGCCAGAGAGCACGCTGACAAGCCACCCTCCCAAGATATCCAGCTGGATGGCACAACTAACTCAACAGCTGACACCGCAAAAAGCATGGAAAAACACTGGCAGGCCACATAACAAGAAGCACAAATCATCTTGCTCCAACTGAAACGAGGATTTACGCCTAACCGGAACAAGATCATCACCCAAAACGCAGATTATGGTGGTCCTTTTCACGGAAATGGAAGATGGTGTAGAACACAACCTGGAATTTACGAAAAAGATTGGACACCGATAATCGTTTCGAATGAAAAACACGATTATTACGTTCCTCCCAGATTAAGTATACTGTAATACCTAATGAAATCCTCCTTAACCTGGGCTCCATGCTATGACCTCCCTTGTTGAGCTCACAAAGCGCGCTACTTAAAGACATCATCTGCTGATTAATCCTCAGCCAGGACATGATAGAATTCCAAAGCTGCGCTGACCAATTACATTCAAAAAATAGGTGCTGATGCGATTCATTATTCTGATTGCAAAGGGGACAGATAGGATCTGGGGACATGAACTGAAGACGATCTTTTGTTCGGAGCCTTCCCAATACTGCTAGCCAGAGAATAAAATTATGTCTTGGCATAGCCCAACTATCCCAAACAACCCGAAGCCAATTAACTTCATTCCCGCGAAACCTGAAATAATCATAGGCATTCCTGGTGAATTTATCGCTGCTATCCCAGCTTCTGACCAAGTTAATGGCTGCACCCTGTGTGCCACACTCCCCCAAAATATGATTTTTTAGGAGCAGAATGGCTTTCCAAAGCGGAGAAGAAGTTTTAGGTGCATGCGCATCCCATATAGAGGAGAAAACAAGGTAAACATGATGCACCCATTGAATCCAGATAGAGTCCGCTTTGAGGTGAATATTCCAGATATGACTAGCCAAGACAGATCTACTCCTGGCTTTCAGCTCCAAAAGCCCCAACCCCCCTTCAGTCTTCGGAAGACAGACTTGCACCAAGGTTTGCGACCAAGGTTTGCACCATGATCAGTTCTTATTTCTGTAGGTGGATGTTGATTTGCGACCAAGGTTTGTTTTATTGATAAATTTTAGTTTTATATATTTTTCGCTTAGTTTGCTTTAGCCTAGCCTAGACAACTTCCAACCCCCCCAATTGCATAACATATAGCACGAAAATCTGAACTAAATCGTCCTCGTGGGATCGACCCCTTGCTTGCTCTATACTATCTTGTTTGATTTGTTTTAAGCTAGGGTAATTAATTTGTGTGACCACGACATCGCAACATCTTCTTCTCCTTGTGAGTTTTGACTTGTGCCATGGTGGGATTGTTTGGCAGCTCAGGGACTTCGTAATCCTCTTCCACTGCTTCCCATCGATCCAGAGCCTGCAGGTATGTCTCCATCCTCACTGCCCAACACTGGTAATTAACTCCATTGAACACTGGTGGAGCAATTGACGAGAAGCTAATTTCTGTTTCCATTGATCTTGACACAGGTCCCTTTAAATCAAGAGCTCTGATACCAATTGTTGTTGTTTCTGTGATTTTGAATAAAGAAAATAACAGAGGATAATTGCTTGTAATGAGAAGTAATTGATGAATGAATTGCATAATTAATATTCATGACTGCAGCTCATTATATAGAGCTGATTACATAACCAACAACTAAGATCATGGTGGTAAGTTCAAGCCATGATCTGACATAATGGACATAATGGAAATAAACTGACATAATGGAAATAAACTGAAGTAATGGAAATAACTGAAGCTGCGAAATAGCAGCCATAACAACTAATTGAAATATTAAATAAAAGAAAATAAATTCCACCTCAGCAGCACTAATTCCACCTCAGCAGCACTAAACATTGTTTCTAACAAAATTAAATGGAATATGGCAGATTGAGGTAAGAATATTTACAGTATATTGAGATTTAAGAGGTTTCCCAAGTCTTTAGGAATTCGACCTGATAACATATTATAACACAAGGACCTGAAACCATAATTATTTTTTCCGAGGATTGCAAGATCATTAGAATATATTCCAGTAGCTAAAATCATCGACATTGATACGTGAGTCACGAAGAGACGATGATGGTCGTTTTACTTACAGAGTGGTAAGGTTCACCAACTTCCCTAAAGATGGAGTTATGGAATCATTATGGAAGTTCGCTTGCATATCACTTTGGTCAGTAAACAGGACAGTTACCATTTAGTCCAATATTATTATATATTATCGTACAGAAGGTTAAAGAGACCAACAAAATAAAAAGGGCAATACAGCTTACAGTGTTTCCAGAGTCTCCAGATTCCCTAATGTTGGAGGTATTTGCCCAGATAATCGATTAAATCCAAGTAGTCTGATAATTATCAGATAAGTTTGTGACTATCACAAGAGCGTAAAATACAAAAATAAAAAAAATAGAAACGATCAAGCTGGATCACTCACAGAGTTTTTAGCCGAGTCAACTTCCCCAAGGACTCTGGAATGGTACCATGAAGTTGGTTGTTGGACAGATCACTGTTCAGGTAATTAAGTCCATCAAATAATTATGTTGCTGAAGAGCACAACTGATTAAGGTGTCATATTTCAACCCTCGGTGGGAGAAAAATTTATGAATTTGTCCGAAAGAAAATAAAAATCTCTAATTTCATCTCGATACAGTTAATTAATTAAATCGATCATGTGGGATTGACTTGGATAGCTAGTTTTACTGTTGATTGATGTTGTTAAGGAACCATCTCACCTAAAAGCTCAAGCTGATAGGTAAAGTCCCAGAATATGATTTATATTATTCTCTAACACACCCCCTCAAGTGAAAGCCCTTTGGGCTTGAAACTTGCACAGACCCATTACCTTGTGCTTGATTTTTATCAAATAGAATGGGAATGGTGAGATTTGAACTCGTGATCATTGGGTCAACAAGGTTCTGATACCATGTTAAGGAATCATCTTACCTAAAAGCTCAAGCTGATAAGTAAAGTCCCAAAATATGATTTATATTATTCTCTAACAGATGTAAAATCAGACTCTTACAACAATTTGATAGTTTTTTCTAGGATCTTAAAACAATATTTTAAAAATCATATATCAAATGAGAGATAACAACAAACGTATTTATGGCAAATCTCACACATCAACTTCTTAGATGTGATACACGAAGAGAGAACATGGTAAATCTTCCTCAAAACTACTAGCAATCCCCTAAAGCTATCAAAATAAGACGAGAAAAGCATGCGAGAAACACACCTATGTCGCTGTTAGACTTAAAAAAAATAATTTATTTTTGATGTATTTCTTAACCAAATATATTTTGATAAGCTATCTTAACCACTTCCCGAGAAGAGTTATTATAGGACGTCGTCGGCTTACAAAACTAGAAGTTACAAACCATTTTCTCTAATTTCAAAATTAATGAATTTGTCCGAAAGAAAATAAAAATCTCTAATTTCATTTCAACAAACAAATAATGTAACCTTTTTCAAATCAATCAATCAATCAATTAAATCGATCACGTGGGATTGACTTGGATAGTAGTTTTTTCTAGGATCTTAAAACAATATTTTTAAAAATCATAGATCAAAAGAGAATAAGAAAAATAGAGAGATAACAACATACAAATTTATTTAGTGGAAAAATCACCTACTCCATGAGTGTATCAAGATTTCACAATAATTGTTTTAAGTATAAACACCAAAACAATCTCACAAATCTCGCATCAACTTCTTAGATGTGCTACATTTATAAAATCACGATGAGAGAACACCGTAAATCTTCCCCAAAACTATTAGCAATTCTCTAAAGCTATCAAAATTAGACAAGAGAAACGCATGCTCGAAGCACACCGAGTGTAGAGAATCAGCTAACGTTAATGGAAATCAAGGAGGATGATCAGCAATCAAATGCATTCAAGGGAGAAGATCAACAATTAAATGTTGAGGGAAAGCAATCAACTAAGGAAATGCAGAATCAGCATAAATGGAAAGGGAAAACAGAGTCAGCTAAGGAAAGTCAATTGTGAATTAATTCTGCAGATCATCAATTGAGGAAGATACTATCCTGTACATTAAAACAATAGATATAGAGAGTTTTTGAATGTATCAATTGTAAGCTATATATAGAGTGCAGTACATATGTAAATATACAAAAGAAAATAAAGCTTATACATCTTTCTCTCTATACTCTGTATTCTTAAATCTTACATGGTATCAGAGCCATAAAAGACCTACGTCTAACGAATGTCTTCCTCAAACATCTCAAACACCTCAAACACTCCCGCATCCCACCCTTCTGTCATCTCCATGTCAACCATTGTCACGGTAAAATTAAACGATGACAACTTTCTTCTCTAAAAAGCACAATTGGTGCCATATCTCCAAGGTCAAGACCTATTTGGATACATTGATGGAACTATCCCTAAACCAATGAAATTTGTCTCTATCACTGACTCTACAACGACTGCTGTCTCTGAAAGATTAAATCCAACCTACACACATTGGATCCGTCAAGATAACATCATCCTAAGCACACTGATGACTTCCCTATCTGAGTCAGTGCTTGCTCAAGTGGTCAATTACACCACATCCATGGCTGTTTGGAATGCTCTAGAGGAAACCATCTCCTCACGATCTCATGCACGCATCATCCAAATACTCACCCAACTGGCCACTGCCATGAAAGGCAACAAGACAGCCAGTGAATATTTCCAATTTATAAGAAGACTTAGTGATGAGCTCGCTGTTGCTGGGCAACCTCTAAACCATGATGATATCATCACTTATATACTTGCAGGTCTCAGTCACGAGTATGATAGCTTTGTTGCCTCAATAATATCATGAATTGACAGCATCACTCTTGAAGAGATTTACTCTCTTCTGCTGACAACTGAAGCACGAATTTCTTGCCATCAGCTCACTCCCAATATCCAGCAACCTTCTGCAAATATGGCACAAAGACAGCACAATTATCCAAGGCGTGGTGGCTTTCGTGATAGGGGGCGCAATCCAAATCGTGGTGGATTCAATTCCACCAACAGGATCAATCAATTCCCCATCACCTGCCAAATCCGTGGTAAAACCGGACACAATGCTAAAAAGTGTTATTTTCGTTTTGATTTGTCTTACCAGGAATCACCACCACTACAACCAAAACAAGCATTTGCAGCAATACGTCATGGATTAGATTCATCTACAGGAAAAATCTATATTTCACGACATGTTGTTTTCGATGAAACCCTTTTCCCCTACTCAGCACAATCTGTCTCAGCTACAAATTCCAGCAACTCTTCATCTATGTCTTTGCCTCAGCAGTTAGATGTCTCTACGTCCTCATGTCTCCCGAATTTGCAAACTAACCCTGTTATCACATGCACATCACCTGTACCATCTGTCTCATTTTCTGCAGATACAGGTCAACAGGTTTCTCAAGCAATCCCTGCTAGTCCTGAATCTACTCCACCTGACACATCAACAAGTGTAGTTCCACACCCAGAAGCCCAGTCGGTTCCGTCAAATACTCATTCCATGGTGACTAGATCCAAGAATAATGTTCACAAACCAAGGCAAATCAATGATGACTTTATTCGTCATCCATTACCGAGGGCACTTCTAGCAGACCTCAGTCCTAGCCATATAGAACCATCCTCCTATAGTGAAGCATCAAAATTCCTACACTAGCGAGAGGCCATGAACAAGGAATTCTCAGCTTTACTGGTGTCCACTCCAGCAGCAACCAACATTGTGGGTTGTAGATGGATCTATAAAATCAAAAAGAAAGCCGATGGGAACATTGAGCGTTATAAAGCTCATTTGGTTGCCAAAGGCTTCCACCAGCAAGAAGGGGTTGACTTTACTGAAACATTCAGCCCAGTCATTAAACATGCTACCATCCTAACTATGCTAACACGGGTAGGTCACTCGTCACCATTGAGACCATCTTAACTATGCTCACCTGGGTAGGTCACCCATCACAATGAAACCAACTTCATCTTTCTTTACAACGCTTACTAGTTAAAGTCTTTTACAAAGACTTTAGTCATAAGTATTTAAAGAAGGGGGCAACTGTCATAACCCAATTTTAGGTCATTCCCCAAATCTACCCGAAAATAACAAAAAAATAAAATAAAAGAGACCGGTGTTGGTAGGTGAATCAAGGTGGAAATTTTGGACGTTTTCGAGAGCTCAATTGTACCTCTTTTATGCCCAAAATTAAGGAAATCGCAGATTCAAGGCTAAAGTAATTTATTATCTGATAAATCTGTGTAAAAATTAAGTCGAAAGATAATTATATTTTTATGGGCCAATTTGATTTAATCGTTGGCCAATTTAAAAGGGTAATTATGTTTGAGAATTAATTTAGGGTCCAATCGAAGGATTTAATTAAGTGCAAGGACTTGATTATACTTTAAATTGGTCGAATTAATTTTATTAAGGGCTTAATCGATGAAAAATCAAGTTGTTGAATTTAATTCGGGTTCCATTGATGAGACTAGAATTTTCGGAGATTTAATTGAATCCCAATTATGCAAAAACAAGGGTCAGATTGAGCGAATTGTGAGTCTAATGGTCAATTGAGGTTTAAATCACGCTAACCAGAAACCAAGAACCAGAATAAAAAAGGCACCCAAAGGTAAGGCTGAGATTGAATTTTTGATGGGTATAATTGCATAAAATCATATGTTTAAGGCCAATTGGAGTTACAATTAGAGCAATTATAAATTGAGGGACCAAACATACTTTTACCTTCTTAAATATTTTGAAACTTGCATTGTTCAGGCGTGCCCCGCGCTGTATTTACCAGCACAAACATGCACTGTTCCGGCGTGCCTGGCATTGAATATGCAGGAGCACCCTGCATTAAATATTCAGAGGCGGCACCCTGCATTAAACATTCATGCAGGGGACAACGAGAAAAGAAAAAGTGAAAAAGGAAGAGAAAAAAGAAGATCAGGAGGGAAAATTCACGTAAAAAAAAACTCAAGCAATTTTCTTCAACCAGCCCTAGCATCACCAGCTCCTTTCCTTTTATTTTTTTCCTCTTCTCTCTCGGTCAGTCGACCATTTCTCTCTCTAAAACCAGAAGACCCCCTTCTCTCTTTCCCTTTCGGTTCAGCAACTCTGGCCACCAACTCCGGCCACCTCACTCCACTCCGTCTTCCCCAGACTCTCCACTACCTCTCCAGCAACTCAGCCACCATCTCAGGCGAAGGCAAAAGCAACAACCACCGTCGCAGCAAGCACAACCCGCCACTTTCCGACATCCATTCCGGGCACCATTTCCGACGCCACCACGACTGGAATAACCACCTCGACCTCCTCTACCCAACGGTATTAACAGATACGCCGTTCATCACACTCGAAAATTTGCCATCTACTGTTCATCTTCTTCTTTGCATGCGCGGGGAGTGAATTAATTCACTCCCCGCAGGGTCAATTGGGTCAGGCTTTGTGCCCGGCCTAACCCTTGAAACAGATAGGGCTTCCAGCTCTACTGGATGGAAGCCTAGCCCAAGGTGAGCGGGCTGGAAGCCCAATCTGAGAGCCCAGCATGAGTAGAGGCGGGCTCCCAGCCCTTCTGGCTCGAAGCCCAGCCTGATGGGAGTGGGCTGACAGCCCAGCCCGATTTGGGGTGGGTTGACAACCCAGCCTGATTTTAAGGGCTGGCTGGCAGCGTGACCCATCAGGGCTAGGCAGCCAGCCCACTAATAATAAAGAAAATAGAAAAAAAATACAAAAAATATGAAAATTTGCATAAAAAAATATTTATGTTAAAAAACAAAAAAATATGTTGTTTTCGTGCATACGGCCAATACACTAACATATTTTGAAAATTCCTTTTCCAAAAAATTATTATTTCACAGTTTAAAGAAAAATGTGTTTTAGCATGGATTTCGTAAACACAAAATTTGTTTTTCTTGCATCTTCAGATTTTACAACATGTTTGTAAAATCCAAAGGGTATTGGTCAATATTCCAAAAATATAAAAATCTTTTTTTGGTGATTCATATTATTCACTGTTGGTATTTGGATAAATAAATCCTAAAAGGGTTAGTATCCAAAATATTCGATGGGGATAATTCGCTATTATTCACTATTGGTATTTGGATAAATGAATCTTAAAAGGGTTAATATCTAAAATATTCGGCGGGGATAATTCGTTGTTATTCACTATTGGTATTTGGATAAATAAATCCTAAAAGGGTTAATATCCAAAATATTTTTACAGGAATAATATGTCATCATCATTTAACCAATATATCTTTGAAAGATCAACATCATAGCAATCATAAGGTAAACAAAAACATCAAGCAGCTTACCTTAGGTAGGGCGTACTAGGGTTACTAAAACCTTCCCTTTACGCAACCAGTCCCTTGCCTTAGAATCTTTGAAAGACCAGTTTTAGGTTTCCTAGTAACCATAATACTAGGTGGCGACTCCCTTCTTGTCATGAAAATAAAGATAAAACCAGACATGAATTCCCTGGCTCGCGTGGAGGGTCCCTGCGATGCCGTGCTTTCGGGAGGGTGCGACAAGATGGCGACTCCACTGGGGACTTTTGGACTAGGCTTGGCAATTTGTTTTTTATGCTTTATATTGTTGAATTTTTTGCTATGAATGGTTTATTTTGTTCAAAGTTTAGCATGCAATTTTACATCCTGTCATCATACTATGCCTTGTCATGCATCGGTTTTATTATTTTTATCTATTTGAGAGCACACACATTAAACTTTAAGTTAGGTGGGGGACTAGCAGCTTACCTATGACTTGAGTCAAGGTTTAAGTTTGTTTAAACCCCAACTCTTTGCTGAGTGTTAAGACTGGTAGCGATTGGTATACGTACCATCCCGCTATCTGCCAAACCCCCATATCGCCTTTACGAAGGTGATCATTGGGACAGCAAGAGACCCTCTTTAGAGACCAAGTAGTAAACCTACCCTGTGTCTCATGTAAAGAAACTAGAACCTATCGTTAAGGTGTATGCTCCATAATATCTTTTTTGCATAAAAAGCAAAACCCTAAAAAAAAAGCATTTTTTATCACAATCACGCATCATATCATGCATTTTCTCATACATTTGTGCACGCATCATCAAACGAGAAACATAGGTCTCTCTTTTGGGACCCACGATACTCGACTAAGAAAAATGATGGGAAATGAAGAAAGGTGCTAGAAGTTGCTACCAGTACCTTCGATCAAAAACTAATCGAAAGAGATAAGTTCTAAAGTTGGGAGGCCCAAGAAGCTCCATTGATGCTCAAAATGTAATCAACAATACTTGTTAGATTGTGATGTTTCTATGTGGTTTGTCATTTCCTATTTTGTTTTGTTGTTGTTGACAATCATGGCTTAAGACATCAATTGGATCTTACCTTTGTTTTCAAGCCAAAAATTTTCTTTTAATGAGATCACGCATTTTCAAAATTCTTCTTTATGTCATTACTGTGCATTTACACCGCAGAAAAAAAAAAACACTTTTGGTAACCTTGGGAACAGATCTTTCACAACAACACCAGCACTTTACACTAAGAATAAATGGCCGAATTTTAAAGAATACATAATAGATATAGAAGAGGAATAAGGGGGTGAACATAACATTAGGGAATTCACGAAATTAATAGAACAACATGAACAAGTTTTGAAACCCGCTAAAGAGGAACTTGAAACCATAAATATGGGTAATGAAGAAAGCCAGAGAGAACTCAGGATAGGAACTTTGATCACGTAGAAGGAAAGAGAAGACTTGATTACACTGCTTAAAGATTACGTTGATGTTTTTGCTTGGTCTTACGAGTATATGCCTGAATTGGATACGGATAGTGTAGTATACAAAAGCTAAGAAGAACCCATCCAGAAGTTCTAATCAAAGTAAGGGCAGAAATTGAAAAACAATGGAACACTGGTTTTTTTAGAAGCAATCAAATATCCACAATGAGTTATCAATTACATTCCTCAATTTCATCTTTGGGGTTCCTGCAATTAACTGAAGCCATTCTCACTCTCAAAATTTGAGGTGTTAATCAGTACTATTACTGTTTGACTTAAACAATGAGATGCTTAAAGCTGACAGGGGGAACTCCAGTATGCATTATCCTCAATATCTTGTCTAATTTTGAAACCTAAATAACAGAAAAAGAGATCTTTCATTAACTGAAGCTGAAATCAGGTCTGGAATGAAAAGAAGCAGCAGATCCTTCAACTGAAATGCACTTTATACTTAAAGCTGACAGGAGGAACTCCAGTATGCATTATCCTCAATGTCTTGTCTAATTTTGAAACCTAAACAGCAAAAAAAGAGATCTTTCATTAACTGAAGCTGAAAACAGGTCTGGAATGAAAAGAAGCAGGAGATCCTTCAACTTCTTGTGTTCTTGTGTTGTGCTATGATTTATTCTACTTGCTGTTATTTTTATTTATTCTAAAAAAAATAGAAAAAAGAAAAAGAAAAAGAAAAAAAAACATATTTGTGTTTGCGGCGGTACTGTTCAAAACAGATTTTTTGCTGGAATTAGGTATTGGTATTTTGTTTTCTGAAGGAAAACGACATTCTGAGAAGAACTTGTGACCTTTGGTCACTAGCCCCACACTACCGAGGCCCAATTCCATCGTTTTCTAAGGTTTCTGGACACTTTTAGTTTTCTAGCGTAGGATACTATTGTCTATTATGTTGTTTTCAATCTCTTGCGTGCTTGGTTTCTTTTGAGTTTTCTTTGCGATTTATGCCTGTAACCCTTTCTGCTAATCAAATTCATCAAGTGTAGGTTGATCTCGAAATAGAAAACACTTTACGCAGGTTACGAAAGGAAGCTCGCGTCAACATCATGGCTGGTGCACGACAACAAACACTCAAGGAGCTTGCTGCTCCTAATGTGGAAAACCAACCATTGTGCATAAACATAGAGAGTAATGTGAACTTTGAACTCAAATCTGGTTTTATACATTTGCTGCCAACATTCAATGGTCTTGCAGGAGAAGATCCTCACACTCATCTCAAGGAGTTCCACATGGTTTGTGTTGGCATGAAACCGAATGGAGTTGAAGAGGAACAAGTTAAGTTGAAAGCTTTTCCTTTCTCTTTAAAAGGGGCAACGAAGGCATGGTTTTTTTCTATTCTCCCAGGTTCCATTGACACTTGGAATGACATGAAAAAGATCTTCCTTGAAAAATATTTCCCAGCATCTCGAGTTGCCAACATAAGAAAAGAAATATGTGGGATTCGACAATCTCATGGAGAAACACTCGCTGAGTATTGGGAAAGATTTGAGCTATTGTGCATTCAATGCCCTCATCATCAAATACCTGATCAACTGCTCATTCAATACTTCTATGAAGGATTGATGCCTATTGACCGTAGTATCATTGATGCTGCAAGTGGAGGGGCATTGGTAGATAAGACACCCGGTGCTGCACGCCAATTAATCTCAAACATGGCAGCCAACTCGAAATAGTTTGGCACTCGTGGAGACTTCTCAAACAAACGAGTGAATGAGGTAAGTATTTCTAACCTTGAGAATAAGTTAATGATCTTACTTCTCTTGTGCGTTCTTTGGCTTGTGGAAATGTACAACAGGTAAAAGTTTGTAGCATATGCTCCTTACAAGGACATGCTTCAGATATGTGCCCAACAATGCAAGAAGATTACATTGAACAAGCTCATGCAATTGATGGAGCATTCAACGGACAGCCCCAGCGTAAATATGATCCCTTTTCCAACACGTACAATCCTGGATGGAGAGATCATCCCAACTTATGCTACAGCAACCCATCCCAACAAGGCAATCCAGGCCGACAGTTCCATCCACATGGATTTCAGCCCCAACAAAATTATCAAGCAAGACAACCCGCTCCATTCACAAACTCCAATGTTATGGGGTCATCATCCAATGATGATCTTCATGAGATGATGAAAACTTTGGCTTCTAACACCATGACCTTGCAGCAAAATGTCATGTCTTTTCAATAGGAAACAAGGTCAAGTATTCACAACTTGGAAAAGCAAATGGGGCAAGTAGCTTCAAGTGTAGGGAAATTGGAAGCACAAATAAATGGAAAGTTGCCCACCCAAGCATTGAATCCAAAAGAGAATGTTAGTGCTATCATGCTGCGAAGTGGGAAAGAACTTGAAGAGAAAAAGTTGAAACAAATTGAAATGGAGGAAGAAGAAGAGATAGAAACTGAATTGAGTACAAAGAAAGAACATCCTCCTCCTCCACAAACAGAAACAAAGACCAACACTCCAAAGGTAACTTTTCACTCAATTAATTCTAGTTTTAAAACAAATCCACCCTTTCCTGTGAGTTCTTCTAGGTCAAAGAAAGAAGACAAAGAAAAAGAGATCTTAGAGGTTTTCAAGAAAGTGGAACTGAACATTCCTTTGCTTGATGCTATCAAGCAAATTCCCAATTATGCAAAATTCTTGAAGGAGTTGTGTACTACCAAGAGAGCTTTCAAACTGAAAGGTCATGAAACGGTAAGTATGGGCGAAGTTGTATCTGCCGTTGTTCAAAAGAATCTGCCTTTGAAACAAAAAGACCCAGTTGCGTTTACTATCCCATGTGTTATTGGTAATGCTAGTTTTAAAAGAGCTTTATGTGATTTAGGTGCATCCATTAGTATTATGCCTAAACATGTTTATGATTCTCTTAGTTTGGAGCCTTTGAATAAAACCAACATTGTAATACAACTTGCGGATCGTAGTTTTGTTTACCCACTTGGTGTGATAGAAGATGTTCTAGTCAAGATTGATAGCTTGCTAATTCCATGTGACTTTTATATTCTTGATATGGAGCATGATTCTTGTGATTCCAGTACTCCTATATTGTTTGGGAGACCGTTCTTGAAAACTGCCAATACAAAGATTGATTGTGGTAAGGATACTTTGTCTATGGAGGTAGGAGATGAAAAGATTGAATTTAATTTTCATGATGCAATGAAATATCCTTATAGCAATGTTTATTCTATCACATGTTATGACAAAGTTGATAAGTGTGTGCAGCAAGATTGTGATTTTAATTCTATGGATGGATTAAGCGTAGCTTTGAGCTATGGCTATTATTTTACCCAATTGGAGGAGATGGAGAGACACACATGTGTTCCCCAAAATGTGCATGAAGCAGCATTGGCTTTGCAAACCGTTCCCCATGTTGAAATTACAGGTTTCGAAACCAATAAAGTACTCAAGGTCAAAGGGCATCGATTGAAACCTTTCTATGAATATTGGAAGGCAGAAATCACTGCTTCTATGAAGAATGAGCATGTCATGCCACATGTCAAGCCAATGACACAAAACACAAGCGCTTACTAGGAGGCAACCCAGCACAAAACAAAATCAGATTTGCCTTCTTTTTCCCTTATCTTTTATTTTTCGCATTTTATTTCATTTTTGTCATTCTCCTATATTCCTTTTCTTTTATTTTCAACATTGAGGACAATGTTTTGTTTCAAGTGTGGGGGTATTGGGAAAATGTTAGTTTTCTTATTTTGGTTTTCTTTATTCTTCCGTAAGAAAAAAAAGAAAAAAAAAGAAAAAAATCTATGATTGATCTTTTTGAACTCCCATTGGTTTATGAGAATATGAGTATTATGTATGAGAATTAAGTGAGATAGATGAATATATAAATTGAATGAATGAGTGTGCATGCAAGTTTTAATGCTTAATTGGTTTAGGGATTGACTCTGAAAATATGTCATGTTGACTTTATAGTGTTATACCAATGTAAGCTTTTGAGCCTTCAACATTATATTCTTTGATTGTTTGTTCTTTCAATGATATGTATCTCTAGAACTTGCTTCATATCTTATTGAGATTACATTCACATTACATAGATGCATGAAGATGATAAAGGCATTAGGAATTTTAACTGCTTGAGCCAAAAAGCCAACCTAAAGCATATTATCTTTAGTGAGCCCCTTTTGAGCTTGTTTACCTTTTCTTTGCTTTATCCATGTATAAGCCTTAAACTTTTTATATGTTTTCCTCTTTTCCCCTGGCCAAGGATTAGTAGAGCATATACTTGTGATATCTCATGGAATTATGGTTGGAAATTATGTGAAAAGAAAGAAGAAGTGATGGGCAAAGTTGCCAAAGGTGAAAAAGAACAAAAAACAAAAAAAAAAGAAAAAAAAAGAAATAGAAAAGAGCTTGAAATCGAAAGAAGCTAAGCATTGGTGCTTGAAGATTGAAAATTGATGTGTTTTGATGGAATATCTTGGTTGAAATTTTTTTTCTTCAGAATGCTCTACTTTCTTTGGTTTGAACCTTTTCTTCTACTCTCTTTTACCTTACCTTAACCTTAGCCCCATTACAACCGGAAAATAAGACCTTTTGATTCATGCATTGTTTGTAATATTTTAGTAATGGAGATGAGATTGAAGAGCAAGCTTATGGTAGAACATCTTCATTGATTGAATTTGAGAGATTTAAACACATAAGCCCTAAATACATGAGTGTTGGAGTGTATATCAATGAGAGGACCTATCACTTTGGCATGGCATAGATTTCTTTTAAATCCCGAAGAGTAATTGAGTTTTGAAGTTTGCATGTAAACAAATTCATAAAGATTTATGCTCTTTATCCTTCTCGATTGTATTCTTATTTATAATGCTTGAATTCTTGGATATTTATGGGAGATTAAGATATTGGTCATGGTTTTTTTTTTTTTTTAAATTCTTTTTACCTATCCTTTCTCGAGGACGAGCAAGAGCTAAGTGTGGGGGTATTTGATGCGACCATATTATTTGATAATTTCATCCATATTTACGTAGTGTTTTGCATATGTTTTGTGTATAAAATGCCTTGATATTCTTTGTTTTATGTTTTGAAGGCATTTTTGGATGAAAGATGCAAAAAGGAGTAAATTGGAGGTAATTGGCAGATTTGACGTTCAGTCGATGTTTTGTGCAGAGCGTGAGCTCTAAAGATCAAAATGTAGTGATTCCAGTGGAACTGAAAAGATAACATCCATACCTTTCTGGAAATGTAATGCAAGAAAAATAAAAGGAGAAAGATCATGGAAATCGCATCCTGCAAAGTCAAATCTCGCATTCTGCCAGTGTTGACCTTTGGCCATTCAAAATTTAATATCTGGAGCTACACAAGTCCAATTGATGAAAACTCAATTTTAATGGATTCAGGACTCAAAGACCTATAAACGCTCCAAATTTAAGCTCAAAACGATGTGATATGAAGGAGATATGAATTTTACAAGGGACAACTAAATTCTGCCAACTTAAGGAAGGACTATTTTGTAAAATAGACACTAGGGTTTCTAAGCATATATAAAGGAGAAGAGGGGCAAGGAAGTGGCGGCCAGCACAAAAGAAAACTCAAAATCTTCCTCCTCCAAACCCTAAATCATGTGTTGTTTCATCTTTTTATTTAGTTGTTCAATAAACATGCAAGGCTAGATTCTTTTTCTTGGTTGCAAGGACACGGAAACCTTCAGATTTCAAGAACTGTGAGATCTATTTTTACCTCAATTTTTCAGTTTATATGATGAATATGTTTGTTCTCCTATGCTTATTTTCCTATGATTGTTTATTTAATTGCTTAGAGCGGACTCCAAGTTATCATTGTAGACAATTAATTGCTAAGTTTGATATCAAAACCGGAGTTGTGGTATATGAACTTATGAAGCAACTAAGTTAATAATTGTAGCGGATCTATGTTATTAATCTTAGGGAGAACATTCAATCGAACTAAACATATATTGCGTACAATTATGTTTCTTAATCGATCAATTTATCTAGATTTTAATGCTGCCATTGAATCAAATTACTAGTGCGGACACTGTGGTTGTTTGATGGTTAGGGTAAGTTATACGGCGGATCCGTTAACGAACCAATTTTAAGAAGAGATAAATATTCGGAATATAAATTGATGTGTCATTTCCATGATCAGTTCTTATTTCTGTAGGTGGATGTTGATTTGCGACCAAGGTTTGTTTTATTGATAAATTTTAGTTTTATATATTTTTCGCTTAGTTTGCTTTAGCCTAGCCTAGACAACTTCCAACCCCCCCAATTGCATAACATATAGCACGAAAATCTGAACTAAATCGTTCTCGTGGGATCGACCCCTTGCTTGCTCTATACTATCTTGTTTGATTTGTTTTAAGCTAGGGTAATTAATTTGTGTGACCACGACATCGCAACATCTTCTTCTCCTTGTGAGTTTTGACTTGTGCCATGGTGGGATTGTTTGGCAGCTCAGGGACTTCGTAATCCTCTTCCACTGCTTCCCATCGATCCAGAGCCTGCAGGTATGTCTCCATCCTCACTGCCCAACACTGGTAATTAACTCCATTGAACACTGGTGGAGCAATTGACGAGAAGCTAATTTCTGTTTCCATTGATCTTGACACAGGTCCCTTTAAATCTAGAGCTCTGATACCAATTGTTGTTGTTTCTGTGATTTTGAATAAAGAAAATAACAGAGGATAATTGCTTGTAATGAGAAGTAATTGATGAATGAATTGCATAATTAATATTCATGACTGCAGCTCATTATATAGAGCTGATTACATAACCAACAACTAAGATCATGGTGGTAAGTTCAAGCCATGATCTGACATAATGGACATAATGGAAATAAACTGACATAATGGAAATAAACTGAAGTAATGGAAATAACTGAAGCTGCGAAATAGCAGCCATAACAACTAATTGAAATATTAAATAAAAGAAAATAAATTCCACCTCAGCAGCACTAATTCCACCTCAGCAGCACTAAACATTGTTTCTAACAAAATTAAATGGAATATGGCAGATTGAGGTAAGAATATTTACAGTATATTGAGATTTAAGAGGTTTCCCAAGTCTTTAGGAATTCGACCTGATAACATATTATAACTCAAGGACCTGAAACCATAATTATTTTTTCCAAGGATTGCAAGATCATTAGAATATATTCCAGTAGCTAAAATCATCGACATTGATACGTGAGTCACGAAGAGACGATGATGGTCGTTTTACTTACAGAGTGGTAAGGTTCACCAACTTCCCTAAAGATGGAGTTATGGAATCATTATGGAAGTTCGCTTGCATATCACTTTGGTCAGTAAACAGGACAGTTACCATTTAGTCCAATATTATTATATATTATCGTACAGAAGGTTAAAGAGACCAACAAAATAAAAAGGGCAATACAGCTTACAGTGTTTCCAGAGTCTCCAGATTCCCTAATGTTGGAGGTATTTGCCCAGATAATCGATTAAATCCAAGTAGTCTGATAATTATCAGATAAGTTTGTGACTATCACAAGAGCGTAAAATACAAAAATAAAAAAAATAGAAACGATCAAGCTGGATCACTCACAGAGTTTTTAGCCGAGTCAACTTCCCCAAGGACTCTGGAATGGTACCATGAAGTTGGTTGTTGGACAGATCACTGTTCAGGTAATTAAGTCCATCAAATAATTATGTTGCTGAAGAGCACAACTGATTAAGGTGTCATATTTCAACCCTCGGTGGGAGAAAAATTTATGAATTTGTCCGAAAGAAAATAAAAATCTCTAATTTCATCTCGATACAGTTAATTAATTAAATCGATCATGTGGGATTGACTTGGATAGCTAGTTTTACTGTTGATTGATGTTGTTAAGGAACCATCTCACCTAAAAGCTCAAGCTGATAGGTAAAGTCCCAGAATATGATTTATATTATTCTCTAACACACCCCCTCAAGTGAAAGTCCTTTGGGCTTGAAACTTGCACAGACCCATTACCTTGTGCTTGATTTTTATCAAATAGAATGGGAATGGTGAGATTTGAACTCGTGATCATTGGGTCAACAAGGTTCTGATACCATGTTAAGGAATCATCTTACCTAAAAGCTCAAGCTGATAAGTAAAGTCCCAAAATATGATTTATATTATTCTCTAACAGATGTAAAATCAGACTCTTACAACAATTTGATAGTTTTTTCTAGGATCTTAAAACAATATTTTAAAAATCATATATCAAATGAGAGATAACAACAAACGTATTTATGGCAAATCTCACACATCAACTTCTTAGATGTGATACACGAAGAGAGAACATGGTAAATCTTCCTCAAAACTACTAGCAATCCCCTAAAGCTATCAAAATAAGACGAGAAAAGCATGCGAGAAACACACCTATGTCGCTGTTAGACTTAAAAAAAATAATTTATTTTTGATGTATTTCTTAACCAAATATATTTTGATAAGCTATCTTAACCACTTCCCTAGAAGAGTTATTATAGGACGTCGTCGGCTTACAAAACTAGAAGTTACAAACCATTTTCTCTAATTTCAAAATTAATGAATTTGTCCGAAAGAAAATAAAAATCTCTAATTTCATTTCAACAAACAAATCATGTAACCTTTTTCAAATCAATCAATCAATCAATTAAATCGATCATGTGGGATTGACTTGGATAGTAGTTTTTTCTAGGATCTTAAAACAATATCTTTAAAAATCATAGATCAAAAGAGAATAAGAAAAATAGAGAGATAACAACATACAAATTTATTTAGTGGAAAAATCACCTACTCCATGAGTGTATCAAGATTTCACAATAATTGTTTTTAGTATAAACACCAAAACAATCTCACAAATCTCGCATCAACTTCTTAGATGTGCTACATTTATAAAATCACGATGAGAGAACACCGTAAATCTTCCCCAAAACTATTAGCAATTCTCTAAAGCTATCAAAATTAGACAAGAGAAACGCATGCTCGAAGCACACCGAGTGTAGAGAATCAGCTAACGTTAATGGAAATCAAGGAGGATGATCAGCAATCAAAAGCATTCAAGGGAGAAGATCAACAATTAAATGTTGAGGGAAAGCAATCAACTAAGGAAATGCAGAATCAGCATAAATGGAAAGGGAAAACAGAGTCAGCTAAGGAAAGTCAATTGTGAATTAATTCTGCAGATCATCAATTGAGGAAGATACGATCCTGTACATTAAAACAATAGATATAGAGAGTTTTTGAATGTATCAATTGTAAGCTATATATAGAGTGCAGTATGTATGTAAATATACAAAAGAAAATAAAGCTTATACATCTTTCTCTCTATACTCTGTATTCTTAAATCTTACATGGTATCAGAGCCATAAAAGACCTACGTCTAACGAATGTCTTCCTCAAACATCTCAAACACCTCAAACACTCCCGCATCCCACCCTTCTGTCATCTCCATGTCAACCATTGTCACGGTAAAATTAAACCATGACAACTTTCTTCTCTGGAAAGCACAATTGGTGCCATATCTCAAAGGTCAAGACCTATTTGGATACATTGATGGAACTATCCCTAAACCAATGAAATTTGTCTCTGTCACTGACTCTACAACGACTGTTGTCTCTGAAAGATTAAATCCAACCTACACACATTGGATCCGTCAAGATAACATCATCCTAAGCACACTGATGACTTCCCTATATGAGTCAGTGCTTGCTCAAGTGGTCAATTACACCACATCCATGGCTGTTTGGAATGCTCTAGAGGAAACCATCTCTTCATGATCTCGTGCACGCATCATCCAAATACTCACCCAACTGGCCACTGCCATGAAAGGCAACAAGACAGCCAGTGAATATTTCCAATTTATAAGAAGACTTACTGATGAGCTCGCTGTTGCTGGGCAGCCTCTAAACCATGATGATATCATCACTTATATACTTGCAGGTCTCAGTCACGAGTATGATAGCTTTGTTGCCTCAATAATATCATGAATTGACAGCATCACTCTTGAAGAGATTTACTCTCTTCTGCTGACAACTGAAGCCCGAATTTCTCGCCATCAGCTCACTCCCAATATCCAGCAACCTTCTGCAAATATGGCACAAAGACAGCACAATTATCCAAGGCATGGTGGCTTTCGTGATAGGGGGCGCAATCCAAATCGTGGTGGATTCAATTCCACCAACAGGATCAATCAATTCCCCATCACCTGCCAAATCTGTGGTAAAACCGGACACAATGCTAAAAAGTGTTATTTTTGTTTTGATTTGTCTTACCAGGAATCACCACCACTACAACCAAAACAAGCATTTGCAGCAATACGTCATGGATTAGATTCAGGAGAAACACCATGGACTGCTTACACAAGAGCAACACATCACCTTGCAAATAACATTGCTGATTTGAATTTGCAGAAAAATGACTACACTGGTTCTAACTGTGTGCAAGTTGGTAATGGGCAAGGTTTACAAATTTCCAAAATAGGGTCTTCCAAAATTACAACTCCTTATTCTATGTTTTTACTAAATCAAGTCCTTCTTGTTCCAGAAATACAACAGAATTTATTTTCTGTACATCAAATTTGTGTTGACAATAACGTGTATTTTGAGTTTCACGGTTTCTATTTTCTTGTGAAGGATTACTCGGGGAAGGTCCTTCATCGAGGCTATCTCCATGATGGAATCTATCGTTTCACCCACCTGTCCACCATCCCTCGTGCTTTTTCCAGTGCTCAGCCGCATGATTGGCATCGTCGACTCGGTCATGCTTCTAGTCCAGTCGTTGATCAAGTCCTATCCATCCTCTCATTTCCTGTGGAAAAATCTAAAACACATGTTGTGTGCCCTGAATGTCAAATGGCAAAAAGCCATAATTTGCCTTTTAATTCTTCAAAGTTTATTTCTTCAAACCCTTTGGATTTAATTTTCACCGATGTGTGGGGACCTGCAGCAGCAGCGTCCACATCCGGTGCTAAATACTATGTTAGTTTTCTTGATGATTATTCAAAGTTTTTGTGGTTGTTTCCCATTCACTTCAAATCTGACGTTGAAAAAGTATTTTTAAATTTTCAAGCGTATGTGGAAAAACAATTTGACCGTAAAATTAAAGCAATCCAATCAGACTAGGGTGGTGAGTATCGCCGTCTCAACACCTATTTTCAGCGTCATGGTATTAACCACCGCCTAGCCTGTCCACATACCCATCAACAAAATGGGTCAATTGAACGGAAACATCGACACATTGTTGAAGTTGGTCTCAACCTATTAGCACATTCAAATATGCCTATGAATTATTGGGAAGATGCCTTTCATACTGCCACTTACATCATCAATCGTCTCCCTACTCCTGTTTTGCGTCACAAATCCCCCTTTGAAATTCTTTACAATTGAATTCCTGATTATCATTTTCTACGGGTTTTTGGTTGCGCTTGCTGGCCAAATTTACAACCATAGAACAAAAATAAACTGAATTTTAGATCTAAAACGTGCATTTGCATTGGTTATAGTCTTTGTCATCAAGGGTACAAGTGTTTAGATTTATCTACAGGAAAAATCTATATTTCACGACATGTTGTTTTCGATGAAACCCTTTTCCCCTACTCAGCACAATCTGTCTCAGCTACAAATTCCAGCAACTCTTCATCTATGTCTTTGCCTCAGCAGTTAGATGTCTCTACGTCCTCATGTCTCCCGAATTTGCAAACTAACCCTGTTATCACATGCACATCACCTGTACCATCTGTCTCATTTTCTGCAGATACAGGTCAACAGGTTTCTCAAGCAATCCCTACTAGTCCTGAATCTACTCCACCTGACACATCAACAAGTGTAGTTCCACACCCAGAAGCCCAGTCGGTTCCGTCAAATACTCATTCCATGGTGACTAGATCCAAGAATAATGTTCACAAACCAAGGCAAATCAGTGATGACTTTATTCGTCATCCATTACCGAGGGCACTTCTAGCAGACCTCAGTCCTAGCCATATAGAACCATCCTCCTATAGTGAAGCATCAAAATTCCTACACTGGCGAGAGGCCATGAACAAGGAATTCTCAGCTTTACTGGTGTCCACTCCAGCAGCAACCAACATTGTGGGTTGTAGATGGATCTATAAAATCAAAAAGAAAGCCGATGGGACCATTGAGCGTTATAAAGCTCATTTGGTTGCCAAAGGCTTCCACCAGCAAGAAGGGGTTGACTTTACTGAAACATTCAGCCCAGTCATTAAACATGCTACCATCCGTCTTGTCATTTCCATTGTTGTCACCTCTAACTGGAACATCAAACAGTTGGATGTGCAAAGTGCATTCTTGCATGGCGATTTGCAAGAGACGGTATTCATGACTCAACCATAAGGATTTGTTCATCCGCAATTTCCAACTCATGTGTGCAAACTACACAAATCCCTTTATGGTTTGCGGCAGGCACCCAGGTCATGGTTCTCTAAACTGTCCACAACACTCAAACTATTGGGGTTTGTTGAGAGTAAGGCAGATCCCTCTCTATTTGTACGCCAGACATCAACTTATATCATCTATATTCTCATCTATGTAGATGATATTCTAATCACGGGATCAAGCACTTCAGTTGTCATAACCCAATTTTGGGTCATTCCCCAAATCTACCCGAAAATAACAAAAAATAAAATAAAAGGGGGCTGGTGTCGGTAGAAAAAAATCAAGATAAAATTTTGGATATTTTCGAGAGCTCGATCGTACCTCTTTTGTGCCCAGATATGAAGGAAAGCGCAGATTCAGGGCTAAAGTAATTTATTATCGGGTAAATCTGCGTAAAAATTAAGTCGACATATATGATTATATTTTATGGGTCAATTTGATTTAATCGTTGGTCGATTTTAAAAGTGTAATTATGTTTGAGAATTAATTTAGGGTCCAATCAAAATATTTAATTAAGTGCAAGGGCTTGATTATATTTTAAATTGGCCAAATTAATTTTATTAAGGGCTTAATCGATGAGAAATCAAGTTCTTGAATTTAATTCGGTTTCAATTGATGAGATTGGAATTTTCGGAGACCGAGTTTGAATTTTTCCAAGTCAATTATGCGAAATCGGAGGCCGAGTTGAATAAATTAAGAGTTTAATGGTCAATTGAGGGTTAAATCGCGAAAATCAGGAACCAAGGACCAGAATAAAAAGGGTCGCGCAAAGATAAGGTTGATATTGAAGTTCTGACGGGGTACAATTGCACAAAATCATAAATTTAAATCCAATTGGAGGTGCAATTAGAACGATTACAAATTGAGGACCAAACTGCAATTACACCTCCCAAGAGCATGCAGTGCACGCCATCTCCTGCACTGCCACAGACAAGCCCCTGCGCATGCCACCAACGACTATATTTTCAAGCATGTTGCTGCAGGAGGTAACCCATCGTTGCAACAGCTACCTCCTGCGACTATAAATACACTTGCCATGCATGACCAGGGGAGAGTGGGGAAATTCAAAAAAAAGAAAAGAAAGAGCAGAACGAAGGGATTCACGTTGGATTCATGCAGAGACAGAGAAGAAAACATTGTTACGTAGAGAGGAGAAAGCAGAACAGAGAGAATTCACGTAAAGAGCAGAATGGAGAGTAGGAGAATTATGTAAAGAGGAGGAAAATTTACAGAGAATTGATGAAACAGAGCAGAGGATTTTTGTTGAGGTAACAGAGGAGATATAACAGAATCACGTAGAGAGAATGAAAATTTATACAAGGTGACACCCGAGATTAGGAACCAGTGATGATCCCTCTTCATCCCCCTCGTCTCCGGCGTCAGCTCTCTCTCTCTCTCTCTCCCCTTCGTCCCTCGGTCAGTTCTCCCTCTCTCTCTCTAAAAAATCAGCAGTCCCAGCTCTCTCTCTCTCTCTCTCCCTCTCGGTTTGCAAACTCCGACGACATCTCAGGCCACCCAACTCCACCCTCATCACCTCCGGTAGCCTCCACTCCACGCCAGACATCCCAGTAGCAACTCAAGCGAAGGCAACGAAGAGCAGCCCCGTCGCAGCCACACAACCCCGTCACCTTCCGACGCTCATTCCTGCCACCACAAGCCACCATGTCCGGAAGAACCACCTCGACGTCCACTACCCAAAGGTGTTAATAGGTACACCATTCATCACACTCCAAAATTTCACTATTTATCGTCTGCTTCTCTACATGCAGTAGCGGGGAGTGAATTCATTCACTCCCGCTGGGCCGTTTGGGTCGGGCTTTACTCCCGGCCTGTTGCAAAAATAGGGCTTCCAGCCCACTGAGCTGGAAGCCCAGACCGAGAGAAGACAGGCTTCCGGCCCGTTTGGACTGAAGCCCAATCCGAGAGTAAATGGGCTTAAAGCCCAGGTACTTTTATTAATGGGCCAAACCTAGCTCATCCATGGCGAGCTGACAGCCCAGCCATGCATAGGCGGGCTGAGCTCAACCCCAAGCAAGTGGGCTGACAGCCCGCCCAAAAAAAAAATATATATATAAAATATAAAATTTTCAACAAAATATATACATTTTTTCCTAAATATAAATGTGTCGTTTTTTGTGCATACGGCCAATACCCTAGCATTTTTTTGAAAATTCTTTTTCTTTCAAGAAAATATATATTATCTTAGAATTTGAAGAAAAAACATGTTTTAGCATGGATTTCAGAAAGAAAAATCACTTCTTGCATTTTTGAATTTTACAACATGTTTGTAAAATCCAAAGGGTATTGGCCAATATTCCAAAAAAATATAAAAACCTTTTTTTTTGGTGACTCATATTATTCACTGTTGGTATTTGGATAAATAAATCCTAAGGGGTCAATATCCAAAATATTCGGCGGGGATAGTATGCTATTATTCACTGTTCGGTGTTTGGATAAATAAATCCTAAGGGGTCAATATCCAAAATATTCGGTGGGGATAGTATGCTATTATTCATTGTTCAGTGTTTGGATAAATAAATCGTAAGGGGTTAATATCCAAAATGTTCGGCAAAGATAATACACCATCATCATTTCACTAACATATTCTTTGAAAGATCAAAACCATAGCAAATCATAAGCCAACCAAAATGTCAAGCAGCTTACCTTATGTAGGGCGTATTAGGGGTGCTAAAACCTTCCCTTTACGCAACCAGTCCCTTACCTTAGAATCTCTGACAGACCAGTTTCAGGTTTCCTAGTAACCATAATACTAGGTGGCAACTCCCTTTTCCACATAAATAAAGATAATACCCCCGACATTGATATCCCCCGCACACGGGGAGACTCGTCACGACGCCGCACTCTCGCGATTGGGGTGCGGCATCAGTAATAGCAGACATTATCCACTCCTTGCAAACTCAATTTGCAATTAAAGACCTTGGCAACCTTACCTATTTCCTTGGAATTGAAGCTCTTCATTGCCCCGAAGGAATGTATTTGACTCAACGCAAATACATCATCGAATTGCTCCACAAAAGCAGAATGGAATATGCCAAACCATGTAGTAGTCCAATGTCTTCCACTTGTCATCTCACCTCTACAGATGGTGCTCGTTTTGCTGATATAAGCCTCTATTGTAGTGTTGTTGGGAGCCTACAATATCTGGCTTTTACGAGACCAGATTTAGCATTTGTTGTGCACAAAGTGAGCAAATTCATGCACAATCCACTTGACTCTCATTGGCTTGCTGTCAAGCGTATACTACGCTACCTCAAGCATTCCATCTCCACCGGCTTACTCATCACCAGAAGTACAGATTTTCAGTTGCAAGCCTTCTCTGATTCTGACTGGGCAGCTGATAGGGATGATCGGTGATCAGTAGGTGCATATTGCATCTACATGGGATCCAATTTAATTTCTTGGAGTTGCAAACAACAACCTATGGTAGCCAGGAGCAGCACTGAAGTTGAATACAAAGCCATTGCCAACGCTGTTGCCGAATTGATTTGGTTCAGATCAGTCCTCAAAGAACTTGGTTTTCCTTTACAACACAGTCCGATATTATGGTGTGATAATATTGGGGCTACATACCTTTCATCCAATCCTATGTTCCATGCCAGAACCAAGCATATTGAACTTGATTTTCACTTTGTTCGGGACCAGGTTTCCAACAAAGAATTAGTGGTGCAATTCATCTCCAGCAAAGATCAACTTGCTGATGCTCTCACAAAACCATTACCACCAAACAAGTTTCGGCAAGTTCAGCTCAATCTGAATGTCCGCGACCTACCCTTCAGATTGAGGGGGCGTGTAGAGAATCAACTAACGTTAATGGAAATCAAGGAGGATGATCAGCAATCAAATGCAATCAAGGGAGAAGATCAACAATTAAATGTTGAGGGAAAGCAATCAGCTAAGGAAATGCAGAATCAACATAAATGGAAAGGGAAAACAGAGTCAGCTAAGGAAAGTCAATTGTGAATTTATTCTGCAGATCATCAATTGAGGAAGATACGATCCTGTACATTAAAACAATAGATATAGAGAGTTTTTGAATGTATCAATTGTAAGCTATATATAGAGTGCAGTACGTATGTAAATATACAAAAGACAATAAAGCTTATACATCTTTCTCTCTATACTCTATGACGCAGCAGAAAATCACAAGGGAATATGACCAACGTCAATATTCCATAAATCAAAGATAACGAGAAGAAATCTCAATCAAACTCAAAGTTTATTCAATAAAATGATAGATAAGTCGGCTGCAGGTTTTACATTGATACTTAAAGTAAAAACCCTAGCCTAATTCAAGACAGAAAAGGAAATGACATAAAACATTAAATTTGCCATAAATGGCAAATTTGAGATAAATGCAGAATGTGAAAGGCCTATAAATTCTGAGAGGGTACCAATTGACGAAAGTCAATTCGGACACTTAAATCAAAAGTTATGGCTAAAACGAAACTTTCCTAAAATAGCAAAAATGACGATTTCGGGGCCGAAACAATGAAATTTGGCCAAAAACCGGTGGACATCAGAGGCATAGCCACTGATATCTTCCGCAAATGGTGAAACGCATTGACTGGGTGAGTTTCGCGTCATTCTGACTTCGACGACCCGTCTGCCGAAATTCAGTTGCCTTTGAATTTCGGGTGATCCTTCTTGAGCATGTATGCTTCCGCAACCTGTTCTACATCACTCTGTATTCTTAAATCTTACACCGAGCATTAAAACAATTTATCTAAGCCACATTAAAACAATTTACAATACACAGTAAAACGGTGGTTTTAGAACAACACCACAGCAGCATATACCTACATTGTGTTCAGGTGGGTGAGCGTACTTCAACCCTCATCGACTTGTCCACTTAATCTCATGCCGTTTGAAACTCTGCCAGCCAAAAAATAACTCAGTGAGATTTATATTTCAGGAAAATATTTACAGAGAAATGATGTGCCAACTATTGGTAGCGCTTTCATTGCAGCCACATTCGAAGGAAATACTATAATCATCGGTCTCTGATGAGCAGTAATTACGTGAAACTGATGGTTTTGGGAACCCCAAGTTGACGATGATTTTTTCAAGAGCATCCACTGCATGGAAGATATTTTAACAAATAATTCATTCATCGTCTAATTAATTAGTTGAATACATAAAAAAATATTTACTTGGAATTTTTCTTTGAAAGTTATTACATGAACTGCTTGTTAAAAATATTGAACTGCTCATGCGCGAATAGATGATATGTCAACATGCATTTAATAGAATTTCTCAAATTAAAGCACCAAAAATATCATTAACTATAAAGTAAAAACAAATAGTGGATATAAAATCATTGCTAGTTGCGCACCGTAGAGGTAAAGTCAAAACCCTTGTCTTTTGATGAGTTGATAAGGTTTAGGGTTAGTTTCGAAAAGAGAAAAAAACAATTTTATACTTTTCTTTAAAAATTAAAGGAACTTTGGAGTCAGACAATATTACTCACCTTCAGCATGATAGCATATATAGTGGAATGCATACAGTGTAATACATGCATACACTCATAGCATAGTAATGGCTATAAATACTGTAAACAGAGCATGCATTACGTGAATAACAGAATCTGTTCATCTCTCTCTCTCTCTCTTAAACAGAAATTCTCTCTTCTCTTTCTTTAATCTCTGGATTTCCACACAGCACAAGGTAACCTTTCAGCTGTGTAATTATTTTCATAACACCAATGTGGCCGTCAAAATCGTCTTCTCCGAAACCTGAATCCAGAGCCATGTTGACAAAGAAGGAGAAGAAGGAGAAGAAGAAGAAGAAGAACGGAGAGAAAGAAAGGAACAGGCATTTTTTTTGTTTCTCAGTTAATCTACAATCTAGGAGTTGCTGGCATATTTATAGGCAGAAAAATTATAAAAGACAAATGCAAGGCTGCTTTTGAACTTTCCTGGCCTTCAAAAAAGCAACCACAGATGTTTATGACATTGGGGAATAGCATTAAGGGCATAGGGCTAAAATTTTGAAAACCTTTGGATATTACATAATTGTACATTAAAAAAATCAAGAAATATTAAATATATATTGATCCGACTATTAAATTGATATATCGTCATGTTGATTTGTGAACTGTGTGTGAGAAAGCATTTCACTTTATTTTCAACCAAGTGTATATATACACATATATTTTTTTATTTGAGTATATGTAATTTTATTTTTTCATTTGGATTCTTGTATTTGAATTCAAACCTACTATTACTACTCTCAGTTTTGAATTCTATAATCAAATTGGATTCAATCAAAATAATTAAAGACACCCTTAGAAAGTTTTAGTTTAAGGACGTTGTTACCCAGTTCTTGAGCCTATTTTGAAGTATTTTAGGTTAAAATATTAAAAAAATGAAAATAGAAACAAAAACTAAAAACCAAAAACCATGTTCTTGATATATTTGCGTCACTTTCAACGTATTTAATATATAAAATTTTGTCTTTCAACGAGTTCACTTGTTAACGCATTTTATCATTCATCTCGTACATTCCTACAATTTGTCCAAACCAGAGCATTCATAAATGGAAAGTGTGTAGATGCCAACATGTCATAATCGTTTGTAACAAAAAAAGAAAAAGAAAAGAAAAACATGCCCTAATTTTAGCAAAACTAAAAATATTACTATTAGGAAACTAATGTTTATGATTCTCCGAATATAATGGTTTCGTGTCATCCTTTCCCCTTGTTTTTCGAGAGAAACTATAATTGTTAAAATCAGCACCCGAATGGTGGGATCATATAAAAATTAAGCACCTACAAGTCCTCGATAGAATGATATTCTTGGATCTCTGCCTTCGATCGTGATCGCATGAATCACGTTATGGTATTTCCTACAAACAACAAAACATCAACAAATGAATTTTCTTTCCATTCTTTTTTTAAGAAAATTGAAGATCGCATGCTTACATGGCAAGGTTGGTACTGCTTGATCGGCAGGTGGTTCTTGAGGGGACTTGATCCATTGATTTTCCTCGGTCATAGTGAGCTCAGGACAACTAGTTTCTTGTAGCACTTTGAAAGGCCCGGCACTACGTGCATGCAATTTTTGATTAGTTCCTGAAGAAAACCGCTCGGGTCTAATTTGTATCATAATATAGTCTCCCACATTAAATTAATTATGTCATCTATGCACATCAGCTTGAATACCAAAAAAATGAGATAGAAAGACTGGTCAAAGAATTCCTTCAATCCGGAGTTATTCATCCTAGTCGTAGTCCCTTCTCATCACCGGTATTGCTAATAAAGAAAACAGGCAGATCTTGGCGCTTCTGCGTTGACTACCGGGCACTCAATGAGATTACGGTTGAGGACAAGTTTCCCATTCCAGTTATTGATGAGTTGCTTGATGAGCTGCATGGCGCAAAGTTTTTTTCAAAACTAGACTTGCGCTCCGGGTACCATCAGATTAGAGTCCAACCTGAAGATATCCCAAAAACCACTTTTCATACTCATGATGGTCACAATAAGTTTGTGGTCATGCCATTCGGTTTGACAACACTCCAGCAACTTTTCAGAGTCTCATGAATGACCTTTTTCGGCCTCATTTAAGAAGATTCATTTTGGTTTTTTTATGATATTTTAGTGTATAGCAGGTCTTGGGAGGATCATCTGCAACACCTCCAACAAGTGCTACAGATTCTTTCTGCAAATCAGCTATATGTCAAACTCTCGAAGTGTCAGTTTGGAGTGCTAACAGTGGGTTATTTGGGGCACCTCATCTCTGCCAATGGGGTGGTAGTAGACCCAGCCAAGATCTAAGTAGTCCAAAATTGGCCGATGCCAGCATTTCCCAAAAGTGTACGTGGGTTCCTAGGATTGGCTTGATATTATCGCAAGTTTGTGAGGGGATTCGGGGTCATAGTTGCACCATTAACCAAACTCCTCTCCAAGGACGGGTTTTGCTGGTCTGAAGAGGCACTTTCAGCTTTTAATCAACTGAAACAAGCTCTCATCTCACCCCCTGTACTGCGACTACCCAACTTTGCACAACAATTCGAAGTAGAGTGTGATGCCAATGGGGATGGCTTGGGTGCAATTTTGTCCCAAAACAAGCAGCCCATAGCTTATTACAGTGACACCTTGAAGGAAAAGGCTAAATCATTATCTACTTATGACAAGGAGATGCTAGCAGTGGTGAAGGCAGTGTGGAAATGGCAACCATATTTATTGGGCAGGGACTTTGTGATCAAAATAGACCATCGAAGTCTAAAGTACCTACTACAACAATGACTCACCAAACCTTCACAAGCCCGGTGGTTGCCAAAGATAATGGACTTTGATTACACTATCCAGTACCGGAAGGGAAAGGAGAATCAAGGAGCTGACGCTCTCTCCCGGGTGGCAGTAGTCCAATTCCAAGCATTGTTAGTCCCAATTATAGAATGGTGGTACCCTATAGCAAGAAGTCCTCCAACAACCTTATTATACTACCTTATCTACCAATCCGACCTTACAACTTGTTCGAAGGGATGGGGTATGGATGCAAAAAGGAAGGATACAAAAAGGAAGGATACACCTGAGTCCCATGTCATCTCTATTACCTGCTGTTCTGGTCGATGGACACTTTTCTCCTGCAGGTGGTCATTCTGTGTATTTGAAGACCCTCACCTGCATCTCCTCAAGTTTCCTGTGGCCTGGCATTCGAACATCTGTCAAGAATTTTATTCAAGATTGTGAGGTATGTCAACGATGTAAAAACGAGACTCTTCATCCAGTGGGGTTGCTTCAACATCTTCTAGTTCCACAACGCATTTGGACGGACATATCCATGGACTTTATCGAAGACTTACCTTCCTCACAAGGTTACAATGTAATTATGGTAGTGGTGGACCAGCTCTCCAAATATGCCCACTTTCTGCCACTTAAGCATCCCTACATAGCTATGATGTTAACTTAGTGTTTCTTAAATAATGTGGTCAAATTACACGGAATGCCTGTCTCGAATGCGAGTGATCGTGATAAAATCTTCATCAGCACCTTTTGGAAGTCCTTGTTCATATTACACGGCACAACACTAAGTTACAGCTCCAGTTATCATTCGCAAACGGACGGCCAAACCAAGGTGGTTAATCGAACCCTAGAGCAGTACCTATGCTGCCAAAAGGGTGGATGGAATGGCTAGCTTGGGCTGAATATTGGTACAACACAATTGTTCATTCCACAACTAAGGTGTCTCCCTTCAAAGCAGTATACGGGGTTCCTCCTCCATCAATGATCTCCTATGTTCTAGGCACTACAAAGCTTCAAGCAGTAGATCAACTATTGTGCACGAGGGAAGTCATACTTCGCGACCTTCGACGCAATCTAATAGACGCACAGGGTCGCATGAAATCTCGTGCAGATTTGCACCGCCTAGAATGGATGGAGAGGATCTAGTTAGGCCTGTGAATTTTGACTCTGTAAAGAAATATTACGCCTAATATTTTGTAACCTCCCAATCAATAAGATAAAATTCGGCCATGAATTCTCGTTACAAGAAACTTTTTATTCACAAAGCACATGATCTCATAATATTTTTATTTTTTCTTATTTATTTTATTTGAACTTGACATGTTTTGTACACCATGCTGGGGGAAAAAATCATAACTTCTGAAACACCATCTACGAGAGTTGTTTAAAAGTGATGATTTGCATTGAAAGTGTTAATTTGCATAAACAAAACCATATTTTGAGTTATTCTTTTAAAGATATCTTTTGAGTCTTCATGGAAAAGGTAATTTAAACATCGATAAAAGTATAATAAAAGGACAAACTTCAATGGAGCAAGAAAGGGCCCCATGAGAAACCAAAAGTCTCTTCACCGAGCGTGAAAAAGGATAACGCGTGGAGCACATTCTATTTCAAATCAGTCAAACAAATGCTCGAGGAAGACTGCAACGAAAAGGGGGGACCTATAGTTCCAAAAGAGGTAACAAAAACATGCATGTTATATTGTCATAACAATAACCTGACAGGAAAGGCGTGATGAAAGCCAATGTAATTCCAAGTTTTGGAAAATATGGAGAAACAGAATCTCAGGTCAACAAAATCATGGTAGGTCACCCATTATAATGAGACCATATTTATCTTCCACCCGGTAGGTCACCCATCATAATGAGACCATATTTATCTTCCACCCGGTAGGTCACCCATCATAATGAGACCCCATCTTCCACCCGGGTAGGTTAACCGTCATAATGAGACCCCATCTTCTATCTGGGTAGGTCACCCGTCATAATAAGACCATAATTCCATTGGGGTAGGTCACCCGTCATAATGAGACCCCATCTTCCACCCGGGTTGGTCACCCATTACCATTGAGACCATCCTAACTATTCTAACCCGGGTAGGTCACTCGTCACCATTGAGACCATAACCCGGGTAGGTCACCCGTCACCATTGAGACCATAACCCGGGTAGGTCACCCGTCACCATTGAGACCATAACTCGGGTAGGTCACCCATCACCATTGAGACCATCCTAACAATGCTAACCCGCGTAGGTCACCCGTCACCATTGAGACCATCCTAACTATTCTAACCCGGGTAGGTCACCTGTCACCATTGAGACCATCCTAACTATGCTCACCTGGGTAGGTCATCACCCATCACCATTGAGACCATCCTAACTATTCTAACCCGGGTAGGTCACTCGTCACCATTGAGACCATCATAACTATTCTAACCGGGTAGGTCACCCGTCACCATTGAGACCATAACCCGGGTAGGTCACCCATCACCATTGAGACCATCATAACTATTCTAACCCGGGTAGGTCACTCGTCACCATTGAGACCATAGCCCGGGTAGGTCACCCGTCACCATTGAGACCATAACCCGGGTAGGTCACCCATCACCATTGAGACCATCCTAACAATGCTAACCCGCGTAGGTCACCCGTCACCATTGAGACCATCCTAACTATTCTAACCCGGGTAGGTCACCTGTCACCATTGAGACCATCCTAACTATGCTCACCTGGGTAGGTCATCACCCATCACCATTGAGACCATCCTAACTATTCTAACCCGGGTAGGTCACTCGTCACCATTGAGACTATCGTAACTATTCTAACCGGGTAGGTCACCCGTCACCATTGAGACCATAACCCGGGTAGGTCACCCATCACCATTGAGACCATCCTAACAATGTTAACCCGCGTAGGTCACCCGTCACCATTGAGACCATCCTAACTATTCTAACTCGGGTAGGTCACTTGTCACCATTGAGACCATCCTAACTATGCTCACCTGGGTAGGTCATCACCCATCACCATTGAGACCATCCAAACTATGCTAACACGGGTAGGTCACTCGTCACCATTGAGACCATCCTAACTATGCTCACCTAGGTAGGTCACCCATCACAATGAAACCAACTTCATCTTTCTTTACAACGCTTACTAGTTAAAGTCTTTTACAAAGACTTTAGTCATAAGCATTTAAAGAAGGGGGCAACTGTCATAACCCAATTTTAGGTCATTCCCCAAATCTACCCGAAAATAACAAAAAAATAAAATAAAAGAGACCGGTGTTGGTAGGTGAATCAAGGTGGAAATTTTGGACGTTTTCGAGAGCTCAATTGTACCTCTTTTGTGCCCAAAATGAAGGAAATCGCAGATTCAAGGCTAAAGTAATTTATTATCTGATAAATCTGCGTAAAAATTAAGTTGAAAGATAATTATATTTTTATGGGCCAATTTGATTTAATCGTTGGCCAATTTAAAAGGGTAATTATGTTTGAGAATTAATTTAGGGTCCAATCGAAGGATTTAATTAAGTGCAAGGACTTGATTATACTTTAAATTGGTCGAATTAATTTTATTAAGGGCTTAATCGATGAAAAATCAAGTTGTTGAATTTAATTCGGGTTCAATTGATGAGACTAGAATTTTCGGAGATTTAATTGAATCCCAATTATGCAAAAACAAGGGTCAGATTGAGCGAATTGTGAGTCTAATGGTCAATTGAGGTTTAAATCACGCTAACCAGAAACCAAGAACCAGAATAAAAAAGGCACCCAAAGGTAAGGCTGAGATTGAATTTTTGATGGGTATAATTGCATAAAATCATATGTTTAAGGCCAATTAGAGTTACAATTAGAGCAATTATAAATTGAGGGACCAAACATACTTTTACCTTCTTAAATATTTTGAAACTTGCATTGTTCAGGCGTGCCCCGCGCTGTATTTACCAGCACAAACATGCACTGTTCCGGCGTGCCTGGCATTGAATATGCAGGAGCACCCTGCATTAAATATTCAGAGGCGGCACCCTGCATTAAACATTCATGCAGGGGACAACGAGAAAAGAAAAAGTGAAAAAGGAAGAGAAAAAAGAAGATCAGGAGGGAAAATTCACGTAAAAAAAAAACTCAAGCAATTTTCTTCAACCAGCCCTAGCATCACCAGCTCCTTTCCTTTTATTTTTTTCCTCTTCTCTCTCGGTCAGTCGACCATTTCTCTCTCTAAAACCAGAAGACCCCCCTCTCTCTTTCCCTTTCGGTTCAGCAACTCTGGCCACCAACTCCGGCCACCTCACTCCACTCCGTCTTCCCCAGACTCTCCACTACCTCTCCAGCAACTCAGCCACCATCTCAGGCGAAGGCAAAAGCAACAGCCACCGTCGCAGCAAGCACAATCCGCCACTTTCCGACATCCATTCCGGGCACCATTTCCGACGCCACCACGACTGGAATAACCACCTCGACCTCCTCTACCCAATGGTATTAACAGATACGCCGTTCATCACACTCGAAAATTTGCCATCTACTGTTCATCTTCTTCTTTGCATGCGCGGGGAGTGAATTAATTCACTCCCCGCAGGGTCAATTGGGTCGGGCTTTGTGCCCGGCCTAACCCTTGAAACAGATAGGGCTTCCAGCCCTACTGGGATGGAAGCCCAGCCCAAGGTGAGCGGACTGGAAGCCCAATCTGAGAGCCCAGCATGAGTAGAGGCGGGCTCCCAGCCCTTCTGGCTGGAAGCCCAGCCTGATGGGAGTGGGTTGACAGCCCAGCCCGATTTGGGGTGGGTTGACAACCCAGCCTGATTTTAAGGGGGGGCTGGCAGCGTGACCCATCAGGGCTAGGCAGCCAGCCCACTAATAATAAAGAAAATAGAAAAAAAATACAAAAAATACGAAAATTTGCATAAAAAAATATTTATGTTAAAAAACAAAAAAATATGTTGTTTTCGTGCATACGGCCAATACACTAACATATTTTGAAAATTCCTTTTCCAAAAAATTATTATTTCACAGTTTAAAGAAAAATGTGTTTTAGCATGGATTTCGTAAACACAAAATTTGTTTTTCTTGCATCTTCAGATTTTACTACATGTTTGTAAAATCCAAAGGGTATTGGCCAATATTCCAAAAATATAAAAATCTTTTTTTGGTGATTCATATTATTCACTGTTGGTATTTGGATAAATAAATCCTAAAAGGGTTAGTATCCAAAATATTCGATGGGGATAATTCGCTATTATTCACTATTGGTATTTGGATAAATGAATCTTAAAAGGGTTAATATCCAAAATATTCGGCGGGGATAATTTGTTGTTATTCACTGTTGGTATTTGGATAAATAAATCCTAAAAGGGTTAATATCCAAAATATTTTTACAGGAATAATATGTCATCATCATTTAACCAATATATCTTTGAAAGATCAACATCATAACAATCATAAGGTAAACAAAAACATCAAGCAGCTTACCTTAGGTAGGGCGTACTAGGGTTGCTAAAACCTTCCCTTTACGCAACCAGTCCCTTGCCTTAGAATCTTTGAAAGACCAGTTTTAGGTTTCCTAGTAACCATAATACTAGGTGGCGACTCCCTTCTTGTCATGAAAATAAAGATAAAACCAGACATGAATTCCCTGGCTCGCGTAGAGGGTCCCCGCGATGCCGTGCTCTCGGGAGGGTGCGACAAGATGGCGACTCCACTGGGGACTTTTGGACTAGGCTTGGCAATTTGTTTTTTATGCTTTATATTGTTGAATTTTTTGCTATGAATGGTTTATTTTGTTCAAAGTTTAGCATGCATCTTTACATCCTGTCATCATACTATGCCTTGTCATGCATCGGTTTTATTATTTTTATCTATTTGAGAGCACACACATTAAACTTTAAGTTAGGTGGGGGACTAGCAGCTTACCTATGACTTGAGTCAAGGTTTAAGTTTGTTTAAACCCCAACTCCTTGCTGAGTGTTAAGACTGGTAGCGATTGGTATACGTACCATCCCGCTATCTGCCAAACCCCCATATCGCCTTTACGAAGGTGATCATTGGGACATCAAGAGACCCTCTTTAGAGACCAAGTAGTAAACCTACCTTGTGTCTCATGTAAAGAAACTAGAACCTATCGTTAAGGTGTATGCTCCATAATATCTTTTTTGCATAAAAAGCAAAACCCTAAAAAAAAAAGCATTTTTTATCACAATCACGCATCATATCATGCATTTTCTCATACATTTGTGCACGCATCATCAAACGAGAAACATAGGTCTCTCTTTTGGGACCCACGATACTCGACTAAGAAAAATGATGGGAAATGAAGAAAGGTGCTAGAAGTTGCTACCAGTACCTTCGATCAAAAACTAATCGAAAGAGATAAGTTCTAAAGTTGGGAGGCCCAAGAAGCTCCATTGATGCTCAAAATGTAATCAACAATACTTGTTAGATTGTGATGTTTCTATGTGGTTTGTCATTTCCTATTTTGTTTTGTTGTTGTTGACAATCATGGCTTAAGACATCAATTGGATCTTACCTTTGTTTTCAAGCCAAAAAATTTCTTTTAATGAGATCACGCATTTTCAAAATTCTTCTTTATGTCATTACTGTGCATTTACACCGCAGAAAAAAAAAACACTTTTGGTAACCTTGGGAACAGATCTTTCACAACAACACCAGCACTTTACACTAAGAATAAATGGCCGAATTTTAAAGAATACATAATAGATATAGAAGAGGAATAAGGGGGTGAACATAACATTAGGGAATTCACGAAATTAATAGAACAACATGAACAAGTTTTGAAACCCGCTAAAGAGGAACTTGAAACCATAAATATGGGTAATGAAGAAAGCCAGAGAGAACTCAGGATAGGAACATTGATCACGTAGAAGGAAAGAGAAGACTTGATTACACTGCTTAAAGATTACGTTGATGTTTTTGCTTGGTCTTACGAGTATATGCCTGAATTGGATACGGATAGTGTAGTATACAAAAGCTAAGAAGAACCCATCCAGAAGTTCTAATCAAAGTAAGGGCAGAAATTGAAAAACAATGGAACGCTGGTTTTTTTAGAAGCAATCAAATATCCATAATGAGTTATCAATTACTGTTTGACTTAAACAATGAGATGCTTAAAGCTGACAGGGGGAACTCCAGTATGCATTATCCTCAATGTCTTGTCTAATTTTGAAACCTAAATAGCAGAAAAAGAGATCTTTCATTAACTGAAGCTGAAATCAGGTCTGGAATGAAAAGAAGCAGGAGATCCTTCAACTGAAATGCACTTTATACTTAAAGCTGACAGGAGGAACTCCAGTATGCATTATCCTCAATGTCTTGTCTAATTTTGAAACCTAAACAGCGAAAAAAGAGATCTTTCATTAACTGAAGCTGAAAACAGGTCTGGAATGAAAAGAAGCAGGAGATCCTTCAACTGAAATGCACTTTATAGTAAACCAACAATGTGTATACGGACAAAAATCACAAACCAAGACTACAAGGCACTGCGCATTTAGAAGCTAACCGAATGGAAACAATATCTTAGTCACGGATAGTTGCTATCAACGAAATGACAACGCTTAAAGTTGTAGATAAAGGGAAAAAAATTGCCAATTTTACACGATAACATATCATAGCTTCTTTGACAATGACCAATGATCAAAACCCAAATCAAAAATGTACAGAAAGCAAGAAATAACATATCTTTAAAACCCATAATCAGATGTAGAAAAGGAAGCAGTCCTTTACTTAACCGTGCTGTTAAAGAAGCTTGAATAGATAATTCGACTAAGGATCTGATGCATCAAAATTCATAAAAGTTATCAAGAAATGAAAGTGATTAACTGATGCATACAGCTAGGCTCATCAGAATGGAAGCATTAAGAAAAGAATACAGGAAATCTAAAAGCCCCAAGAAATTAGAGTATGTGTGGACTTTAGGGAATTAAATCGTGCTAGCTCTAAAGATAATGTTCCCCACCTATAGACATGTTAGTTGACAATACAGCTCGTAGCTCCACATATTCCTTTATGGATGGGTTTTTGGGCTACAATCAGATAAAAATGGCACAAAAAGCTAATACCTTACCAAGAATATCTATCTAAACTAGCTAGAGAATTTGAGGAAATTAGTTAACACATCTAGGAAGGGAAGGAAATCAGTTTCTGGATGCTTTGGCCACACTAGCTTCTAGAATAGACTTAAGACAAAACTTGCAGCCGATACACATTGATATCAGAAATAACCCAAGTCACTGTTGCTCAGTTGAAGGAGAAATAGATGGAAACCCTTAGTACTACGATATCAATAATTTCATCCAAAACCAAGCTTATCCCATGGGGGCATCCAAAATAAAAATAAGACCTTGAGGAGGTTGGAAATGGATTTTTATCTTGATGGGGAGGTTTTGTATAAGAAATCATCTTACGGGACTTTGCTAAGATGCGTAGATGAAGATGAAGCCAAAGACGCGTTAGGCATGTCCATGAAGGGATTTGCTCAACCCATGCTAGTGGACATATGATGGCTAGGAAAATACAAAGAGCTGGTTATTTTTGGATGACATTAGAGAAGGATTGCATTGACAATGTCTGCAAGTGTCATAAATGTCAGGTTTACGGTGACAAAATCAATGCCCCTCCAGCTCCTCTATTAACTTAATATCTCCATGGCCTTTTGCAATGTGGGGAATTGATGTGATTGGGCCCATCAACCCAAAAGCCAACAATGGTCATAGGTTCATTCTCGTGGCTATCGACTACTTTACAAAATGGATAGAAGTCGGGTCATTTGCTCACGTAACACAAAAAGTGGTGAAGAAATTTGTTGAAAGAGATCTGATATGTCGATACGGACCACTAGAAAAGATCATAACTGATAATGCTCAGAATTTCAATGGAAAAATGATAATAGAACGCATTCCAATTCCTCGCCGTATAGGCCAAAGATGAATGGTGCGGTAGAAGCTACCAATAAGAATGTTAAGAAGATTATTCAGAAGATGGTAGTCACCTATAAGGATTGGCATTAGATGCCCTTCATGCGTATCGTACCACAGTCCGAACCTCAACAGGAACCAGTCTGTACATGTTGGTGTATGAAATGGAGGCGGTGATGCCTTTAGAAGTAGAAATCCTATCATTAAGAGTATCAATAGACTCTGAACTAGAAGAAGCAGAATGGGCAAAAGTTACATATGAATAATTGAATTTGATTAGCGCAAAGAGGATAGCTGCAATCTGTCATCATCAATTATACCAAAGAAGGATGGCCAAATCATATGACAAGAAAGTCTGACCTCAAAAATTCCGAGATCTGGTACTAAAGAAAATATAGCCTTTACTAGGAGAAGCTCAAAGTAAATGGGCCCCAAACTATGAAGAGCCTTATGTGGTGAAGAAAGCATTCTCGAGATGAGCTTTATTACTATCTAGAATGGATGGAGAAGATCTAGTTAGGCCAGTAAATTTTGACTGTGTAAAGAAATATTATGTCTGATAATTTGTAACCTCCTAATCAACAAGATAAATTCGGCCATGAATTTTCGTTACAAGAAACTTTTTTTCTTCACAAAGCGCATGATCTCATAACATTTATTTTTATTTTTTCTTATTTATTTTATTGTACTTGAACTTGACATGTTTTGTACACCACGCTAGGGGAAAAAAATCATAAAACTTCCGAAACACCATCTACAAGAATTGTTTAAAAATGGTGATTTGCATTGAAAGTGTCAATTTGTATAAACCAAACCATATTTTGAGTTATTCTTTTAAAAATATCTTTTTGAGTCTTCATGGAAAGCGTAATTTAAACATCGATAAAAGTATAATAAAAGGAAAACTTCAATGGAGCAAGGAAGGGCCCCATGTGAAACCAAAAGTCTCTTTACCGAGCGTGAAAATATAGCGCGGGGAGAACATTCCATTAGTCGAACAAATGATCAAGGAAGACTACAACGAATAGGGGCACTTATGTTTCCAAAAGAGATAACAAAAACATGCATGTTATATTGTCATAACACTAACCTGACAGGAAAGGTGTGGCGAAAGCCAATGTAATTCCAAGTTTTGAAAAAACAGAATCTCAGGTCAACAAAATCATGGAAGATGAATTGAGGACCCTCTTCATTCTCCATCTGGGTAGGTCACCCGTAATAATGAGACCCTCTTCACCAATTCCATCCGGGTAGGTCACCCATAATAAGGAGACCTCTTCACCATCTTCCATCCGGGTCGAGTCCGTAAAAAATAAATAAATAAAAAAAACAAGAAACATGCATATACATTTCAACATGCATTCCCACAGTTTTGAAATAGGGGTCCCTCAATTTGTTATCCTTTGAAGGGTCAAGTCATTGGACATTTGACATGGCTGAGAAGAACTGACACCGATACAGAGCCATCATTCATGTTTCTTCTGCAAGCCAATGACAGAGTTCTCTGCTCTCTAGTGAAATCAAGTGGGACATATGCCCAGATATTATCTGCAGAGTGTTAATGCAATCATCAATGGGGATTGTGGAAAATTTGGGTTTTCTTTTGAGGGAGTGCGAGTAGTCCATTTTCAGAAATTCAGCATCAATCAAAGAAGTTGTCAGCCTGTTTAAGTATCAATTGATTTCTCTCTTGATCATGTGGAGTTATTGTGGCACTGTCAAATCAGGAAGTTTTATGCCGCCACACACAGAAGACCATGTTATTTTGCACACATTTTGTCTATTAAAGCAAAGACAAATATCTTGAGTGAGAAGACATAATACGATACTGTTGAATTTGTTCCAGTGTCTGAGAAGTCAAAGTATGTGCACTACAAGATTACATTGCTTGAAGAAGCGAATTTGCCGCAAAAAGAGTCTTCTTGTCGTATGACGAAATTTTTTATGATTTGCGCACTTTGGTGTTTTGACAAGTGTGCTTCCAAGCTTGGTTCACTTTTTATGTCCAATGAGGAGCGCGGTGGCACACACACAAAAAAAATTGCTTTTTTTGCGACATAATCCAGATGAGAGAGATGAATAGTTGCAAGAATTTCAGTAATCAAGTGTGGAAGTTAATCAACAAAAGGCAAGTCAAGTTTTGTGGAGGATGTTATCGTCGGCAATGTCAGCAATAAATCATCATGAGCATAAGCAAGATCAATGAGCAGTGACAATACAGAAATGATTGTTTGGAAAGTCTAAGAAAAGTGTCGCATCGTCAGTAACTTTCTCATGGAATCTCATCGGCTATCACTTTCTTTTGGTGTTAAATCATCAGTTCATTGAATCATATGTTTTCCTTGTCTTTTTGTTGTTTTGAAATCAAGAGATGTTTAACATGTTTATTTTTGACAAAAAAATTTGATCAATCTCCAACATACAAAATTTAAAGTTTATCATTTCCGAAAATTAAAAGTATTTTCATTGCAAAATTGACCCACCTTTGGTTAAAAGACATGATGACCAATACCAGATGACCGAACAATTTTTGAGCCCATACACTAAGTTTTTGAACCACATCATAGAACTAAGCTTTATTAGTATGCATATCAAACTGTAATGGATTCGGTAGTTATGGACCCGCAAATCATGACTCTTGCACATCCAAATCATTACATTGGACGAGGTCAAAATTTATCAGTTAAAACCAACTTTGCTTGAAATGACAAAAGGCCATCTTTGTTTATTTCCTTCACTATTCTTGAAATATGTATCCCTTGTTAATCCCAATTTGAGCTTGATATTATATTTCTTTGAAAACACCCGACATGGATCACACCCTCACACTGGGGGCAAATAAGATATTTGTAGTTTAAGGATACAGTGGCAACATTAGAATCAAAAGAAGGGGGGATGTTTAAGAACAAAAACCCAACATGGGAGGACAGTCAAATGGAGATAGGGCATGACAAAAACCAAGAGTCAATGCTAAGGACAAGTTAAAAAAAACAGAAACAAAAAAAAAAAGAATATTGAACTATACCATGTCCGTTGGTATCCGTGGTCAAACCTCACATGGGAAGAAATGTTATTAAGATTATCAAGTCTTCAAGATAATTGATCCATCAAATGAAGATCATGTAGAATTGTTTTGTTAGACTATATTGAGTGCAACAAGAGATGAAATAACATTAGATGACAAATAATGATTCAGGTTTTATGTATTTCTCTTTTAAGGTTGAAATTGTCAATGAAAGGAATGACATGGTTGTAGAGATTCTTAGAGCATCGGTTGGTTGAAAATCACGTTAAGATAATTAACGTATTTTTATGCCATCTCTTCTACAAGGACAACAAGAGAAAAGAGTTGACTAGCGAATGGTGATCGTTAGTCTTTGAACCCTTAAACACCTTTTTGAGCCTATGAATATCCATTTCTGTTATAGCCATGAACCATAGCCTCATTACATGCTTGTAAAAGTCCTTCTTGATCAAGCAAGCAATTTTAACTGATAAGTGGCGCTCTCAAAATTGTTAGAGTTTTTCCATAAGGGTTATAATTTCACGAAGTAAGTTACAAGTTATGCGTATTGATAAAGTACTGAAAAATGAGACAAATTTTCAACTGAGCCTTAGATTTTTACTCGACACTCTAAATTGTTTTGAAAACCGCGAATTATCACTCCATCATGACATACCCCAAAATCTAAGATTAGAATTGAAACACAAAAAACCCATAAAAAGAGGATTTCAATCTCATAATGGGTCGATTACTGTTTGCAAAAAAAATACAAGATAATTATAGGTTTGCATGCATTGAATATCGTGTATTGGATATTTGACCAAATGAATTTGATTTTCAACAAATGACATCTCTTTGATTTTATTTCAAAAATTAGACTTTGGATGCACATGATCTTTTAAATTGGTGATGTAATTTCAGAACAAAAGATTTACAAACAAAGAATACAGTGACTGGATATTGACAGTTCTTGATTGGAAAGCCCAGCAGTCAGAGGGCACAGTGTGGATCTTGATAGGAATACAAACAATTTCACTTCAACTTGGGGGCAAAGAAGCACAAGCAAACGATGATTTAGTGAAATTCATCAATGAGCACCAACGAATTCAACTCAGGGCAAGATTGCTTAATAGAGAGTGATGGTTTGATAAGCTCCAACAGTGATTGAGAATAAGGTTGCATTTGAAGGGCACCTTCAATTTCTGAAATATCGGCTTACTGGCAAATGTGTTTGTCTCCAAAAAGATGATATCGCATGGGTGCATTTTGATAAATATTGAAGGGTATGCAAGCCACCAAGATTGATTGAGGAATAATTTGCTTTGAAGCTAGTCGACTTAAGGTTCAGTTCACCGCATGGATATGGGAGACAGAAAAAACCTCGTTAAAGACAATATCATAATTCCTTGCACAGACAAGAAGAATTTGCTTAGAAGAAATTGAGTCTACGACGAAGAGTTGCATGGCCGAACAGTTGCATCAGTTCAAGGCGCAATTCATCGCATGAATGTGGGTGATGATAACATTACATCTCTTTTCACGAGCTGAGAGAAATTTATTAATGATAACACAGAGCATGCACCGATGAGTTCTGGATGCATTTTTGGATGACTTGACAATTCCATGAAGAAATATGTTTCAATTAATGAAAAACTCCATGACGGATCGGCAATCCAAGAGGAGAACAACAGTAGCAAGCCTTGCAATGATTGTTAGCAAAACATACGCAAACCAAAGAGCAGTTATTGAGAGAATCCAAGAAGATGGACGACTTGTTACACTCCTTCACGATGAATCAAGCAACACCACACTTGGAGGCAATGGTAAACTTGATAAGCAATGAGAGCAGAGATCATTGCAGATAGCTCAGAATAAGCAATGCGCTTAAGATTGGGTGAATGAAAGACAACAAAGCTTTGGAGACTAGGCAAAGGCATCCTACGACAATGGAGCATCAGAGAAAGGGGACCTATATTTCTCAGGTAAGTATACATGCATCATCATGCATTGCATCCCCATCTTCACCATCTTTCATTCGGGTAGATCACCCGTTATAATGAGACCCATACCACCATCTTTCATCCGGGTAGGTCACCCGTAATAATGAGACCCGCATCATCTTCCACCCGGGTAGGTCACCCGTTATAATGAGACCCTCATCATTAATTCCATCAGGGTAGGTCACCCAGAACAATGAGACCAACATCATCAATTCCATCAGGGTAGGTCACCCTTAAAAATGAGACCCTCTCCATCTTTCATCCGGGTAGGTCACCCGTAATAATGAGACTCACATCATCTTTCACCCGGGTAGGTCACCCGTTATAATGAGACCCTCTCCATCTTCCATCCGGGTAGGTCACCCTTAAAAATGAGACCCTCTCCATTTTCTATCCGGGTAGGTCACCCGTAATAATGAGACCCTCTCCATCTTCCATCCGGGTAGGTCACCCTTAAAAATGAGACCCTCTTCATTCCATTCGGGTAGGTCACCCAGGAAAATGAGACCGTTCTAACTGCTAACTCGGGTAGGTCACCCAGAAAAATGAGACCCTCCTAAAACTGCTAACCCGGGTAGGTCACCCAGAACAATGAGACCCTTCTAACTTCTAACTCGGGTAGGTCACCCAGAAAAGTGAGACCTTTCGAACTTCTAACTCGAGTAGGTCACCCAGAAAAATGGGACCCTTCTAACTTCTAACCCGGGTAGGTCACCCAGAACAATGAGACCCTTTCTAACTTCTAACCCGGGTAGGTCACCCAGAAAAATGAGACCCTCCTAACACTGCTAACCCGGGTAGGTCACCGAGAACAATGAGACCTTCTAACTTCTAACCCGGGTAGGTCACCTAGAAAAATGAGACCCTTCTAACTGCTAACCCGGGTAGGTCACCCATTAAAATTAGACCATCTCCATCATTCTATTTTTCTTTACAACACTTACTATTTAAAGTCTTTTACAAGACTTTAGTCTTAAGCATTATAAAGAGGGGGCATCTGTTGCTACCCAATTTTTGACCCACTTATTTTTATGTTTCGGAAAAAATAAAAAATATCAAAATCCAAAAAAATATCTTATTAGAGGGGCGAAATTGAATAAATTGAGAGTTTAATGGTCAATTGAGAGTCAAATCGCACAAATCAAAAATTAAGGACCAAGTTGAAAAAGACACACAAGTTGAAGGATGTTTTTGAATTTTTGGCTAGAGAAATACTCTATAAATAGAGTTGTCCATGCCACAATTGAGGGGACCAAAAAAATACATACACTCAAAAACCCTAAACCCCTAAAAAAACCCTAAACCCATCTTTTTCTCTCCCGTGGGGCTGCAGCCACCAGCCCTTTTGGTGCAGCTGCAGCCCCACCCCTTTTCTCCCCATCCACCCTCTCTCCGGTGACCAGCCTCCCATCTTGTTTTCCTGGTCAGCCATTACAGCCACCCTCTTTCTTGTTCCTTGCCTTCTCCAGCCATAACCCCCATTCCCTTTGCTCCTTCTCATTTTTCTCCACTTTCAGCCTCAGCGGCAGCCCCCACCATTTCACCTTTTACTTTCCTTTTTCCCTCTCACTCTCTTCCCCGACCAAGCTTGCCTCTCCTCTGCAACTCCGGTCAGCCACTAGCAGCACCCATGGCCTCACTACCGCCGAACCACAGCAGCCCCATCGACCACACCTCCTCCGTTCCCATCTCCACTGCTCTCTTTCTCTTCCTCCTGGCCTAACCACAACAGCCCACCCTCACGGTCTACTTTCCAGCCTCCCTTCACAGATCGACCCAGCTGCTGCAGCCCCACGACCTCTTTCTCTTACTCCTGGCCTAACCACAGTAGCCATCTGAAGAAGCAGCCGAGAAGGAGAATAACAGACCCGAAAACAAATTGATTTTGTGCCCTTTTTTGTGTGTTTGTGTCTGCAGGTCATATTGAAGCTCCCTTGCCGGCGAGAAAGAAAAAGAAGAAGAAGAGGAAAACAGAGAAGAAGCAGAGAGAAAGAAGAAGAAGAAGAAAAAGGGACCGAGAGGGACGAATAGCCCAGCAGCCTGTGTTGTCTATTTGTGTTGTTTTTTTTGTGTTTTCTTTGTTTTTACAAGTCATCAAAAGACCATCTCCGGCAAGAGGAAGAAGAGAAGGATCAGATCTGCTGGTCCCCTCTACCATCACTGTTCACCGGTGGCGCGTGGTTCCAGACACCTCCAGTGATGGTGGCGCTTGGACAGACGCGCCACAACCCCCCTGTACTGCTGCCACTGTTCCAGCACTGTTCTTGAAGTCTTTTTTTGTATTTTCTTTGTGTTTATGTGTTTATTTGAACTTTTATTGTATTTTTAATTATTATTAAAAAATGTAATGAAAAAAATGAAAAAAGAGAATGTGTGTGTGTGTGTGTTTGTTGTGTTGTGTTGTGTTTTATTTATTCATTTTCATGTTGTTAAGAAAAAAAGAATATAAATGAAATAAAAAATGTGTTTTCTTTGCATACGGCCACTACACTAGCATATTTTTTTAAAAAAATCTTTTTCTTTCAAAAAAAATATATATTATCTTGGAGTTTGAGAAGCAAATGTGTTTTAACATGGATTTTGTAAAGGAAAATCATTTTCTTATATTTTGAGATTTTACAACATGTTTGTAATGATCCAAAGGGTACTGACCAATATTTCAAAAATATAAAAAATCTTATTTTTTGGGAATTTATTATTCACTGTCGGTATTCGGATAAATAAATCTTAAGGGGTTAATATCCAAAATATTCGGGGGGAATAGTATGCTATTATTCACTGTTATGTGTTTGGATAAATAAATTCTAAGGGGTTAATATCCAAAATATTCGGCGGGGATGATAATAATCAATAAAATTCACAGGATTATTCTAAGCGGTGATCGATTTCTTTTTCAATCGAAATATTTTTTATGCGAATAAATACGACCTATTGAAGCATTCAAAATCACATCATAATAAACAATGCAGCTTACCTCAGGTAAGGCGTACTTGGGTGCTAATACCTTCCCTTTACGCAACCAGTCCCTTACCCTTGAATCTCTGAGCAGACCAGTACAAATCGGGTGTTCCTAGCGACCCTCAACAGCAAGGTGGCGACTCCTTCTCAACTCCATCGCGAGAGCCAGGATCCCTCCCGAGACACCGCGCGACGACGTACGACACGGGTAGGTCACCCGTCAAAATGAGACCCTAACTAACCCAGGTAGATCACCCGTTACCATGGAGATCATCCTAACCTGGGTAGGTCACCCGTCGCCATGGAGACCATCCTAACTATGCTAACCCGGGTAGGTCACCCGTCACCATCGAGAGCATCCTAACTACTCTAACCCGGGTAGGTCACCGGTCACCAATGAGACCATCCTAACTATTCTCACGTGAGTAGGTCACCCATCACAATGAGACCAACTTCATCTTTCTTTACAACGCTTACTAGTTAAAGTCTTGTACAAAGACTTTAGTCATAAGCATTGTAAAGAAGGGGGCAACTGTCGTAACCCAATTTTGGGTCATTCCCCAAATCTACCCGAAAATAAAAAAAAATAAAAAAAGAGGCCGGTGTTGGTAGGTGAATCAAGGTGGAAATTTTGGACGTTTTCGAGAGCTCGATCATGCCTCTTTTATGCCCAGAAATGAAGGAAAATGCAGATTCAAGGCTAACGTAATTTATTATCGGATAAATCTGCGTAAAAAGTAAGTCGAAAGATATAATTATATTTTTATGGGCCAATTTGATTTAATCGTTGGTTAATTTAAAAGTGTAATTGTGTTCGAGAATTAATTTAGGTCCAATTGAAGGGTTTAATTAAGCACAATGACTTGATTATACTTTAAATTGGTCAAATTAATTTTATTAAGGGTTTAGTCAATGAGAAATCAAGTTCTTGAATTTAATTCGGGCTCAATTGATGAGAATGGAATTTTTGGAGATCAAATTGATTTTTTTCAAGCCCAATTATGCGAAATCGGGGGCCAAATTGAGCGAATTGAGGGTCTAATGGTCAATTAGGGTTTAAATTTTGCAAATCAGAAACTAAGGATCAGAATAAAAAAGAGGCGTGCAAAGCTAAGGTTGCTCGTGAAATTTTAACAAGATGCAATGGCACAAAATTGAACGTTTAAAGTCGATTGAGGTTTCCATTAGAACAATTATAAAATGAGGGACCAAATTGTATTTTTGCCTTCTCCCAACTTGCAAGCGTGCTATGCTGAATCACCTGCAATGTAGGCGCGCCACCTTGAACAGTGCACGCTGCTGAATATGTAGAGGCAGCAGCCCTTCACTACACGCCATGGGTAGCCGTTATTATTATTCACTATTGGTATTTGGATAAATGAATCTTAAAAGGGTTAATATCCAAAATATTCGGCGGGGATAATTCGTTGTTATTCACTATTGGTATTTGGATAAATAAATCCTAAAATGGTTAATATCCAAAATATTTTTATAGGAATAATATGTCATCTTCATTTAACCAATATATTTTTGAAAGATCAATATCATAGCAATCATAAGGCAAACAAAAACACCAAGCAGCTTACCTTAGGTAGGGCGTACTAGGGGTGCTAAAACCTTCCCTTTACGCAACTAGTCTCTTGCCTTAGAATCTATGAAAGACCAATTTTAGGTTTCCTAGTAACCATAATTCTAGGTGGCTACTCCCTTTTCACAAAAATAAAGATAAAACCAGACATGAATTTCCCCCACCTCGCGGGGAGGGTCGCCGCAACGCTGCGCTCTCGCGGAGGGTGCGACACTGTGTAATAATTCATTTTCTAATTCTCAATGATTTTTATTTTTATTTTTATTTGATTTTTTTTATCTCTGTCAAAACGGCAGCACGGAACACATAAAACGGCACCACAATACAAATGACAACATACAAAACAAAAACCTAGGGTTTCACAGCTTATTCCTCTCTCATTAACGACATAGTCAATCTAGCAGCTATTTCCTCTTCTGATATTCTCTGTTGCATCTGCATACATGATTCAGAAGCGAGTTGATCGACTAGACTCACCACACGAGACCGAGTTGAGTTATTGCTGGCACTACCGCGACCGCCTCCATTGTTACTCACATTACCTGAAATTGCTTGATTCACCTTGCTTGGGTACTTCTTTATCCCTGCAACCAACTAGTGGCCATACCCGCCATCACGTGTATCATCGTCGAAGGACTTGGCGATCACTGCTTTGCGACCTGTGTATTTTCCTTGCAGGATTATCACGACCTTTTTTGTCTTCAAGAACTTCACCATTTTTGCTGCTCTTGCCCTTCTATATCTCTGTTGCGGCTTGCAAATGAAACCAGTAGATCTGATGGAAATATTCTTCGGCAACGTCACTCTCTCTGTCTCCATGTTATTAGCATTATTCCTCCTCTCAAATGCAACATCACGATTGTTTCCCAAAGTATGGTGCTGATGTTGCATCACAGAGGCTTGAAAAGAGAGACTGACAAGCTTGACAAGCTCAGTATTTGCGACTTTGAGATCTGCATTTTCTCGACGAATCAACTCGAGTTCAGTAGTTAGGGTTTGGAGGCGCGCAAGAGAGAGATTGGAGTGATTGCAGAGGTCCTGGTACTTAGAATTAGTTGACCCTGGTAGAGGTGGCTCACGGTGGAGATTTCATCTATGGTGGTGGTGGCTGGAGACAGAGGCATGGTTCGCTGTTTCTTCACAAAATTGGAGTGATTGCAGAGGTCCTAGTACTGTAGAATCAATCGAGCCTGGCATAGGTGGCTCTTGGTGGAGATTTCATCTATGGTGGTGTTGGCTGGAGACAGAGGCATGCAAAGGTCCTGGTACTGTAGAATCAATCGAGCCTGGCAGAGGTGGCTCTTGGTGGAGATTTCATCTATGGTGGTGTTGGCTGGAGACAGAGGCATGCTTCGCTGTTTCTTCACAATTCACAGTGATTCTCACTCTGTTGCTGCTGCTCTATTTCAGCTTCATTTTTTTTTTGATAATGCATTAGGATCAGATTGCGGAAGCAGAGGATTGTATTGGATCAATTAATTTATCTGCGCAAGCATAAAAGCTCTGATACCATGTTAGGATTGAGAGAGTTTGAAAATAATTGAAAGAGAAAGAGGAATGAATTTAGAGACGGGAAGAGGGAGAAGAGAGAAAAGAGAGGGAGAATGAAATTTGAAATTTGACTGTATTGATATTCTGGTTTTGCATACATTTGTTGTGTGTGCACCTTTCTATTTATACAAATATCCCATACCATCTTTCATACTCTAGACTACAAGTACAATATTCTAGAATACTAAAAGCAGCCGGGAGTTGGTCTAGTCCTTGTATTGGGCTAGCCCTCCATGGCTAGACAATAAAAGCAGGTTTCTCCAGCCATGTTTTTGTCCAAACTGCTCTGCTCAACATGTACAGGTCTCATCGTTGCGTTGCTGATGCTTGTAAAGTGTTTGAGGAGATGCCTGTCAAAGATGTGGTTGCTTGGAATTCCATTATAGATGCTTACGCTTCTACTGGAAAGATGGATGATGCACTCAAAGTGTTCAACTCCATGCCTTTAAAGGACCTCTCATCTTTCAATATCATGATTTTTGGTTACTCAAGCACTGGAAAGACACTGTCTGCGAGAAGTATCTTTGATAACATGGTAGAGAAAGATATTGTCTCTTGGAACTCAATGATATTAGCATATATCCAAGGTGAAGATATGGAAAGAGCTTGTGATTTGTTTAGGGAAATGCCAGCGAAGAACATCATCACATGGAATACAATGGTAAAAGGGTTTTTACAAAATCAACTTTATGGAGAGGTTCTTGATTTGTTTGATGAAATGAAGAATACAAATTGCTTGCCTGATTATCTTACAGTGACAAGTGTTTTATCTGCATGTACCATTCGGGATCACTAAAAAAAGGATTCGAAGCACACATATATGCCATTGATAATGGACTTGCATCGAGTCCCCATGTAACAACAGCTTTGATCGATATGTATGCCAAATGTGGAAGCATACAACAAGGTTTACAGGTTTTCTACAAGTCGCAAGTTAAGGATATTTACTGTTGGAATGCATTGATTTCTGGGCTTGCATTTCACGGTCATCGCTATGCTGCTCTCAATATATTCGACAAGATGACAAAATAGCCATACAAGGCCTAACAATATTACCTTCATTGGCTTGCTTAGTGCTTGTAGCCATTCAGGTTTAGTGCAAGAAGGTAGTCGCTTGTTTAATAGCATGCAAAATGAAATTGGAATATCTCCCAAAATAGAGCATTACGGATGCATGGTTGATCTTCTTAGTAGAGCAAGGCATCTTGATTGCGCGTTACAACTAATCAAAGCCATGCCATTCAAGCCAGGTGAAGCCATCTTGGGAGCTTTGCTTAGTGCCTGTATAGTTCATCAGGATCTTGAGGTTGGTGAGAGAGTTGTAAAACTTGTTTCTTCTAGGTGTAATTACCTTAGTGATGGAGAGCTCATGATGTTCTCTAACTTGTACGCATCATTTGATTAACAAGAGGTAATTGTGTATTATGATTAACACGTTGTTTTCCTTTAATGTTCAACTGTACATATACTACTATATATGTAGTATTTACAATGCTGTGAAACAACTGAATTGAATTGCATGACTTGAATTGCTTTTAAATGTCTAACGCTTTTAACTCTTCATTGGCAGCGGCTACGTTACATCTGTTGCTGAGTCATCTTCAATTGTTGTTTTCGTTTCAATTGCTTGATCTGAAATGGCAGCAGCTACGTGATCTTCAACATGTTGTAATGGGTGACTTCCCTGTCTCGAGGAACAAAGCAACACTGGTCCACAATTCATATTCTCTTTCGTGGTTTCGTTCACCTGAGATCCTGTTTCTCCGTATCTTCCAAAATTTGGGATGACATGCTCACACCTTTCCTGTCAGGTTAGTGCTATGATAATATAACATGCATGTTTTTGTTACCTCTTTTGGAAACATAGGTCCCCCTTCCCACTCGTTGTAGTCTTCCTTGAGCATTGGTTCGACTGATTTGGAATAGAATGTGCTCCACACGTTATCCTCATATTTCCATGCTCGATGAAGAGATCCTTGGTTTCACATGAGGCCCTTTCTTGCTCCATTGAAGTTTCCTTTTATTATACTTTTATCAATGTTTAGAAATCAAAAAGATATTCTGAAAAGAATAGCTCAAAATATGGTTTTGTTTATGCAAATCGACACATTTAATGCAAATTGCCATTTTTAAACAATCTTTGTAGATGATGTTCCAGAATTTTTATTTTTTTGCACCCAGCATGATGTACAAAACATGTCAAGTTCAAAAAAATAAAATAAATATCATGAGATCATGCGCTTTGTGAAGAGAAAGAAAGAAAAAAAAATTGTAACGAGAATTCATGGCCAAATTTTAATTTATTGATTGGGAGGTTACAATATATTTAGGCGTAATATTTCTTTACAGAGTCAGAATTCACAGGCCTAACTAGATCCTCTCCATCCATCCTAGATAATAGCAAAGCTCCTCTCGAGAATGCTTTCTTCACCATATAAGGGCATTCGTAGTCTGGGGCCCATTTACTTTGATATTCCCCTGGTAAAGGCTATATTTTCTTTAGTACCAGATCTCCTTCTTGGAATTTTCGAGGTCAGACTTTCTTATTATGTGACTTGGCCATCCTTCTTTGGGTATAATTAATGATGATAGATTGTAGTTATTCACTGATCAAATTCAATTGTTCATATCAAACTTTGGCCCATTCCGCGTCTTCCAGTTCAGAGTCTATTAATACTTGTAATGATGGGATTTCTACTTTTAAAGGCATCACCGCCTCCATTCCATACACCAACATGTACGGGGTGGCTCCTGTTGAGGTCTGAACTATGGTAGGGTACGCATGGTAACATCTCATGCTAATCCTTGTAGGTGACTACCATTTTGAATAATCTTTTTAATACTTTTATTAGCAGCTTTTAACGCACCACTCATCTTTGGTCTATACGGCGAAGAGTTAGAATGCTTGATTTTCCATCTAGTGCATAGTTCTATTATTATTTTTCCATTGAAGTTCTGGGCATTATCAGTTATAATCTTTTCAGGTGGTCTGTATCGACATATCACATCTCCTGTAACAAATTTCTTCATCACTTTTGCATTACGTGAGCAAATGACCCGGCTTCTACCCAGTTTGTAAAGTTGTCGATAGCCACTAGAATAAACCTATGACAACTTTTGGGTTGATAGGCCCAATCACATCAATTCCCCACATCAAAGTTAAATAGAGAAGCTGGAGGGGCGTTGATTTTGTCACCGTAGACCTGACACTTATGACACTTGCGGACATAGTCAATGCAATCCTTTTCTAATGTCATCCAAAAATAACCAGCTCTTTCTATTTTTCTAGCCACCATATATTCACTAGTAAATGGACTTCTCGTAACACGTCTTTGGCTTTAGCTTTATCTAGGCATCTCAGCAAAGTCCCATTAGATGATTTATTATACAAAATCTCCCCGTCAAGGTAAGAATCCATTTCCAACCTCCTCAAGGTCTTATTTTTATTTTGGATGCCCCCATGGGATAAGCTTGGTTTTGGATGAAATTATTGATATCGTAGTACCAAGGGTTTTCATCTATTTCTCCTTCAATTGAGCAACAATAAGTTGAGTTATTTCTGATATCAATGTGTATCGGCTGCAAGTTTTGTCTTAAGTCTATTCTAACCATAGAAGTTAGTGTGGCCAAAGCATCCAGAAACTGATTTCCTTCCCTTCCTAGATGTGTGGCTAATTTCCTCAAATTCTCTAGCTAGTTTAGATAGATATTCTTGGTAAGGTATTAGCTTTTTGTGTCATTTTTATCTAATTGTAGCCCAAAAAACTGTCCATAAATGAATATGTGGAGCTACGAGTTGTATTGTCAACTAATATGTCTATAGGCGGGGAACATTATCTTGAGAGCTAGCATGATTTAATTCCGTTAAGTCCACACATACTCTACTTTCTTGGGGCTTTTAGATTTCCTGTATTCTTTTCTTAATGCTCCCATTCTGATGAGCCTAGCTGTATGCATCAGTTAATCACTTTCATTTCTTGATGACTTTTATGAATTTTGATGCATCACATCCTTAGTCGAATTATCTATTCAAGTTCTTTAACAACCCGGTTAAGTAAAGGAATGCTTCCTTTTCTACATCTGATTATGGGTTTTAAAGATATGTTCTTTCTTGTTTTCCGTACATTTTGGATTTGGGTTTTGATCATTGGTCGTTGTCAAAGAAGCTATGATATGTTATCGTGTAAAATTGGTGATCTGGTTTGCCCTTTATCTACGACTTTAATCGTTTTCATTTCATTGACAACAACTATCCGTGACTAAGATATTGTTTCTATTTGGTCAGCTTCTAAATGTGCAATGCGTTGTAGTCTTGGTTTGTGATTTTTGTTCGTATACAAATTGTTGGTTTACTATAAAGTGCATTTCAGTTGAAGGATCTCCTGCTTCTTTTCATTTCAGACCTGTTTTCAGCTTCAGTTAATGAAAGATCTCTTTTCTGCTGTTTAGGTTTCAAAATTAGACAAAACATTGAGGATAATGCACAATGGAGTTTCTCCTGTCAGCTTTAAGCATCTCAGTGTTTAAGTCAAACGGTAGTAGTACTGATTAACAACTCGAATTTTGAGGGTGAGAATGGCTTTAGTTAATTACGGGAACCCCAAAGACGAAATTGAGGAATGTAATTAATAACTTTTTTTTATACTACCACTATGTTTGACACCCATTGTTGATATTTGATTGCTTCTGTCACGACGACAATTTTTTTCACACTTCGCGCCCCGCCATCTCCTGGAGTTGGGGAGACAACGGCGCACGGTGAAAATAAGGGATTTGTTTTAAAGTACGACTAATTGTTAGGAGTCGCCACCTAGTATTAAGGTTACTAGAAACCTAGTGGTCTGCGAAAGTCTAGGGTAAGGAGACTTGTTGTGCAAGGAAAAGACGCATCACCCCCATTGCACCCTACCTAAGGTAAGCTGCATTGTTGTTTGAATGTTTTTCCTAAATCATTATTTTATTAGTCATTTCTAAAATTCAACGTAGATTTCGCTCCGCGAGAGAATCTCTAACTCATTACAAGTTGAAAGACTAACCAAAATAAAATTTGCATTGCATTTTGAAAATCTTATTTTTAACCACCCACGAGTGTTCATTACAGTGTAATTTTACACCGCAATAGATAAGACAAAATAATTATTAAATTATTTTTGACATTTTGGCTGAATGCCAACGGATAATCGCAAACTGGTTACGATATCTAAATTTTTGCTTTTAAAACATGGAAAAGATGCAACATATTTTTTTGCAAAAAATACAATGTGAAAAACTATGCACGAAAACACATTTTTTGTATTCTTTGTTTTTTTTTCTTTAGAAATGCAATTTTTATGTTTTTGTTTTTTTTATTCAACTCACACACCCATTCTCTTTTTTCATTATTTTTTTTGGGTACATTGTACAATTACATAATATGTACAAGAAACAAAAATAACAACAATTTAAAATAAACACATAAACATCTAAAAAAATACAGAAAACAACCTCGGAAACACTGTTCACGGTTGAAGCCACACGGTAGCAGTGGCGGCGCGTCGTCCCACGCGCCTCCGCCACTGGCGGCGCGTGGTCCCACGCGGCACCACGAGAGGGGCAAAACGGCAGTGGTGTAGATCGGCCTCTCCCCTTTCTTTTCTCACCGGTGGTGCCCTTCTGGAGACCTGCAAACACAGGAAAAAAAACACACAAACAACACAACACAAAGGCAGCTGGGCTGTTCTTCCCTCTCAGTCCATCCTTCTTCTTCTTCTTCTTCTTCTTCTTCTTCTTCTTCTTCTTCTTCTGCTTCTGCTTTTGCTTCTGCTGTCCTCTTCTTCTTCTTCTTCAAGGCGCAGGTGGGCTCGTCCATGGTGGGGGCTGTTGTGGGTACCACCATGGACGGTGGAGAGAGGAAGAAGAGCTGAGGCTGTGGGCTGCTTTCCATGGCTGATCGGAGTGTTGGGATGCCTTCGATTGACAGGAAGGAGATGGAAGCTAAGGCTGTATCGGGAAAAGAGGCGAGGCGAGGCCGTCGGCGTAGAGGAGCTGACCACCGACGGCTAGAGAGGAGAATGTGGACGTCGTTGCCAAGAGGGAAGAAAGCATCGTGGAGGGCCGCTAGGTGGCCAATCAGTCCACTGTGGTGGCTGGGAAGCTGATCTGGTTGTCGGAGAGGGAAAGGAAACAATGGCAGGCCGGAGAGGGCTAGTTGTGAGAAGAGAGAAAGGGAAGATGAAAGGGGGCTCGCCGGCGAGGAGGAGGGAGACCTGGTCGGAGAAAGGAAAAAGAGAGTGGAAAAGGTGCTGGCCGGGGGGGGCTGCACCTACCCTTCAAGGGGGCTGGCGACTGCAGCCCCAAAAGTAGAGAAAAATTAGGGTTTGGTGATTTTAGGGTTTTTTCTTTTTTCTTTTTTTTTTCAATTTTCGGGGTCCTCTATTTTAGGGCAATTTGATCTCTATTTATAGAGAGAAATTTGCCCACTCTTTTCAATTTGGTCCTTGGTTTTGGATTTGTGCAATTTGATCCATAATTTCGCGCAATTGGATTGGAAAAATGCAATTCGGTCTCCGAAAACTCCAAACCTCTCAATTAAACCCAAATTAAGTTCAAGAATTTGATTTTTTATCGATTAAGCCCTTAATTAATTTGATGAAATCAATTTAAAGTATAATTAAGTCCTTGCACTTAATTAAATCCTTCAATTGGACCCTAAATTAATTCCCAAACATAATTATACTTTTAAATTGGCCGACGATTAAATCAAATTGGCCTATAAAAATATAATTATATTTCTCGACTTAATTTTTACACAGATTTATCCGATGATATATTATTTTTTCTTAAATCTGTATTTTCCTCTATTTTTGGGGACAAAAGAGATACAATTAGACTCTCAAAAAGAACCAAAATTTGCACATTGATTTCTCTACCCTTGTTGACCCTCTTTATTTTATTTTTGTTATTTTTTGGTATATTTTGGGGAGTCACCCAAAAATTGGGTGATGACAGCTTCTTAAAAAAAAACCAGTGTTCCGTTGTTTTTCAATTTCTGCCTTTACTTTGATCAAAACTTCTGGATGGGTTCTTTTTAACTTTTGCTTAATCGGTTTGCATCCTTCTTCCAGCAGTACCTTGTATACCACGCTATCCGTATCCAATTCAGGCATATCCTCGTAAGACCAAGCAAAAACATCTACGTAATCTCTAAGCATTGTAATCAAGTCTTCTCTTTCTTTCTACGTGATCAAAGTTCCTATCCTAAGCTCTCTCTGGCTTTCTTCATTACCCATATTTATGGTTTCAAGTTCCTCTTTAGCGGGTTTCCAAAGTTGTTCATGTTGTTCTATTAATTTTGTGAATTCTATAATATTATATTCATCCACTTGTTCCTCCTCTACATCTGTTATGTATTTTAAAATTCGGTCATTCATTCTCAGTGTAAAGTGCAGATGTTATTGTGAAAGATCTTTTTTTTTGCAGTGTAAATTCACAGTAAAAGAAAATTTTTTAAAATGCATGATCTCATTAAAAGAAAAATTTTGGCTTGAAAACAAAGATAAGATCCTATTGATATATTAAGTCATGATTGTCAATAAAAACAAAACAAAATAGAAAATGACAAATCACATAGAAAACATCACAATCTAACAAGCATTGTTGATTACATTTTGAGCATCAATGTAGCCTTTTTTTGGTTTCCCAACTTTAGAACTTATCTCTTCCGACTAGCTTTCGATCGAAGGTACTGGTAGCAACTTCTAGGACCTTTCTTCATTTTCCATCCTTTTCTTAGTCGAGTATTGTGGGTTCCAAAAGGGAGACCTATGTTTCCCGGTCGACGATGCGTGCAATAATGCATGATATGATGCGTGATTGTGAAAAAAAATGCTTTTTTCTTATGCAAAAATGATATTATGGAGCATACACCTTAACAATAGGTTCTAGTTTCTTTATGTGAGACACAGGGTAGTTTACTACTTGGTCTCTAAAGAGGGTCTCTTCCTGTCCCAGTGATCACCTTCGCTGCTCTGTTTTCTTCACTAGAGAAGGTGGCTGAGCTGCTGTGGTTGATGGAGGAGATGACGGTGATGCCTAGGTGGTGCTGAGGGGGGATATGGGTGGTCGACAGTGATGGAGGTTGGCTAGCCGAGAGGGAGAGAGAGAGCTTTGGGTCTGTTTTTAGAGAGAGAGAAGAGAAAAAAAACGAAGGCAAAGAACGAGAGTGAAGGGGAACAGATGCGAGGGAAGAAAAGATTCAAAAATTCACGTGAAATTTTCCTTGTTTCTTTCAGCTTTTTTTTCTATTTTTCTCCTCTTCTTTTTGCACCTCTGCTCGCCGGTTTTTATAGCCATTTGCAGGGGTTACCGTTGCACAATGGTGGGCTGCTTTCGACTTGCTGGTGGCTTCAGGCAGGTGGTTGTCGGCGGCAAGCGCAGGTAGCTTGTTGGCGGCGGCTGCAGGTGTGTCAGTCGCTGCACGCAAAGGAGGGGTTGCTTTAAGGGTGAAAATGCAGTTTGGTCCTTCGATTTGTATTTGCTCTTATTGCGCCCCCAATTAGATTTATATTTATGATTTTGTGCAATTGTACCCCTGACTGAATTTCAACATTAGCCTTAACTAAAATTTTGATTTTCTCAATTGAGCCCAAATTAAATTCAAGAACTTGATTTCTTATTGACTAAGCCCTTAATAAAATTAATTTGGCCAATTTAAAGTATAGTTAAGTCATCGCGCTTAATTAAATCCTTCAATTGGACCATAAATTAATTCTCAAACATAATTATGTTTTTTTACTGGCCAACGATTAAATCGAACAGGCCATAAAAATATAACTATATCTTTTGACTTAATTTATACGCAGATTTATCCGATAATAAATTACTTTAGCCTTGAATCTGCGCTTTTCTTCGTTTCTGGGCATAAAAGAGGTACAATCAAACTCTCGAAAAACATCCAAACTTTTACCTTGATTTTTCTATCGACACCAGCCCCCTTTTATTTTTTGTTATTTTCAGGTAGTTTTGGGGAATGACCCAAAAGTGGGTTATGACAGTTCCTATGAAACATCTGTATATTGCAGCCTCTGTTGCCCAAGCATTCATCTCACAAATTGTTCGACTGCATGGGATACCGGTTTCCATCATCAGTGACAGGGATCGTGTCTTTCTAAGGTCATTTTGGCAAGCCTTGTTTAAACTGTAGGGAACTAAGTTGTGCATGAGTTCCAGTTATCACCCTCAAACCGACGGCCAAACAGAGGTAATTAATCGCATCTTGGAACAATACTTGCGATGTCTTACTAGGGACCAACCTCGGAAATGGATTGAATGGATTCCTTGGGCAGAATTTAGCTATAACACATCAGTCCATTCCTCAACCAAAATGACACCCTTTGAAGCAGTATATGGCCTTCCACCTCCAAATTTACTGATGTATGTTCCAAGAACCTCGAATGTGCAAGCTGTGGATGGCTATCTGCGTGATCGCGATGCCATTCTAGGGGGCTTATGGAAAAATCTCTCTGTCGCTTAAGCTAGGATGAAATGTCAAGCAGATCAAAGGCGTCGCGAAGTCATCTTCGAGGTAGGCGACTTTGTATACTTGAGATTACAGCCTTATCGGCAAACATCAGTGGCATTCCGTAGCTCTGTGAAGCTTTCGCCCAGATTCTTTAGTCCATATGCAATTACTGACAGAATTGGACCTGTGGCTTATCGTTTAGCCTTACCTGCGGGTTCCTTGATACACAACGTCTTTCATGTGAGTATGCTGAAGAAACATGTGGGTCCTGTCACCACTATTTCCACTCAACTTCCACCGGTGACTAATGACTCTATCCTTCTTCCTCAGCCGGAGCGAGTACTTGACCGCCGTGTCACCCAGAAAGGCAACTACCGTCCCAAGGTGGAAGTTCTAGTTCAATGGAAGGGCACCTCCGTAGATGATGCCACCTGGGAAGATGAACGTCGTTTGGTGAAAACCTACCCTACAATTCCTTGCGGACAAGGAAACGTAAGGGGTAGGGATTGATACATTCCAGGAAGGATGGAACGTGGGATCGTGGGTACGTGGGGAGGTGCATTGTGCAGAAGCCATGAAGAATGCAGAACGTGGGGATTGTGGCTTCATGGGTTCGTGGGTGACTGGGAAGTAGTTTAGTGGGAAGTTATTTCTGTATTGTTGTTTTCCTTTCTCGTAATATATTTACGCTTCCAAATAGTGGCTATAAATTATAGCCAATAGGTTGTTCTGAAATACGTTGAAAATAAACCAAAACCTTCCCCAAGTCTATCCCTTCTTCTTTGCACGCTTCTTTTCTTTACAGCTGGTCACAAATTACTTATCAGTTTGTTCAAGGACGTAGCCAAGAAAATATTGCCAACAGAATCAACTGTAAAAATTTAAGACTGATACAATGATTAGATATCTTGTTATTGCAGTTTTAAAAAGCTAACTAGCTGTGGACCTATATAGACTGTCTAGTTCAGCTCCACATCTAGAAATGTCAAATATTCACCACAATACTCATAACTGTTCGTGTTTATGTCTATAAGCCTGGCTACATCATGATTGTAAACGAAACATGATTGGATATTATCAGATCAAACTCATTCTAAAGAGATGGAAAATACATGGGGTGATTGAAAAACCATAAAAAATAATAAAAATTCGCAAGCTTGCTAGAATACTGTTGTAGACAGTTGAGGGTCATTTCCTTGCAGTGTCCATCAATCCATCAACACCATAAATTGCTCAGGGAACTGGGAAAGAAAATTAGAATGTTAAACACATACATTATGCTTTATCTGTCTTGAATAAATTTGAAGATGTTTTATCCGGAGCACATACTTAACCAACTCATCTAAGAACAATATACCTAAACTTTGGAATAGAAGAAATTAAATTAAGGAAGAGGTTAAATACCTTCATGTACAGTGAAAAAGCTCTAATCGTTAAATATTTCCTTCTCCTTTACAAAGCGCACACTTCTTCTTCTTCTTCTAGCTATCCACTGCAGCCATTGATTTCATGTTTTGCAAAAATGGAAGGTGGGATACCCCTTGAGATAGAAACTTTAAATCTCCGTGGTTCCTGATTTCTAATTTCTGAAGAGAATGCATCCCTTGATGAGGCAGTGGCAGAGACTTCATTCTTGGACATTCCCAGATTGATAGTAGTCGAAAAGAAGAGAGATTTTGCAGCCCTGTCTCTCTGGAAGAGATTTTAGATCCTTAATAATAATAATAATAATAATTTTAAAAATAAATGAAGATTAGATTTGTGGATAAAAAAAATAAATAGAGAGAGTTTGAAGTGATAGTTACAGAAAATAAATCAAGGGAGGAAGGAAGGAAGGAAGAGGTTAAATAAATAAATACCTTAATATTGAAAGGAAGTAAGAATTCTCACTTAATTTCCCACCTCAATCCTTCACCCTCCACGTACCGACCATCCTTTTGAATGTAGTAGTCATCGATTAGAATATTTGGAATGTGTTTGATGTTAGGCCACACCTCCTCACTCTCCTTTTCCCATCCTCTACTCAGCTCTTCACTGCAGCCCTTGGTAATTAAGTCTTGCAAGGAGGGAGGGTAGGGTATCATCCCTTGAGATTTAGATTCAAATAGTGACTTCAATTCTCTGCATTCAACGATAGCTAATCTCTGAAAAGAAGGCATCCCCTCACCATGTAGTGGCAGAGACTTCAATCTTTGACATTTACTGATGAATAGCTTTTGAAGAGAAGAGAGATTTTGCAGCCCTACTTCTGGAAGAGATTCCATATCAGCAATTGACCTAATATTTAGTTCCTTCAAGTTGGAGAGAGGGCGGATAAATGAAGAAGAAGAAGAAGAAGAAGAAGAATAGACTGGTGGTTTCATTTTCATTGTCTGTTGTAATGGCAATGAACTAGTGTCGCTCAAATGAAGACATTCATCGAGTGTTGGAAACAACGGAAATGAAATCAGATCTGGACAACCATCAATGACCAAGGAAGAAAGACATGGGAAACAGGGCATTATCAACTCTTCTTCTACTGTTGACTCGTCACTATCATCTCTCATCTCACCTCTACTCTTCTTCCACCATCCCTTTAGGCTAGGACAACACAAGATGTCAAGTTTCTTTAAATATGGGAAAAACTTCGACACTTCTTTTCCTCCAACCCCCTCACTATCTATGTACTCCAAACTTCTCATATTACTAATAAACAATTCTTTAAGAGACGAGATTCCATCTAAGGGAGGGATATGCTCAAGTCTTGTACAATTAACTAGATGAATTCTTACAAGATTTGAAAGATTTGAAAGCCAGCTTGGAAACCTCATGCCTCTATAGCCTTTAACTTTCAACTCTTGAAGACTCGAGTTTGGCTGGAGGCTTTGCAACATTTTATCATACAAATCAATATCTGAATCCATATCAATATCCCACTCTATGGTCAAAGACTGAAGATATTGTTTATCTTCCAATTTAGCTCCTTTAAATTCTGATATACAAGAATCCCTCTCATATCCCTTCACTCTTATTACTAGACTCCCTCTCAATTCATTTAACCTACTCAACTCATCCAATCCACCTACCATCTTGGGTTTAGGACTCCTATTTTTTGCAACAACAAAACATGACATTGTTTGTAGACTAGTTAATTTCCCAATCCCACGAGGCATATACTCCAAGCTTTCACATGGATCATCAACAAGAGTGCAACCAACATCAAGATGCTTCAGATTAATTAGCTTATTAATACCTCTTGGTAGTTTCTTAAGGTACGTACAACCATTGAGCTTGAGCACTTGCAAATTTACCAGATTGGTGATAGAATTAGGAAGCGCCCACATCCCATTATTGGAAAGATCAAGATATTTCATATGCTTGAGCTTTTCAATGAGAGGTGACACTTCCTTAATTCCCAAATGACTCAAAACAAGCACACGTAAACGCCTAAAGTCTCGACAAATAGACTCCCATGCCCCCTCATCCCATATGACACCCTTCAATATAAGTGTTCTTAGACGTTGTGCACAAGGCAAAGGAATTTGTTGTGAAAAGTCCAATTCCATGTCAAATAAAATGTGCTGAGTCAAATCATTAATCTTTTTTCCTCTGAGGTCCACTTTGGTGCTCTCAAAACCAGCGACATGGGTTGCAAGATCATGCATAAAATCATGCATTTTGCAACTTTCTATGTTACCTAAATCATCCCTTTTGACTTCATGAAAGAATGACCTCCACAGTAAATTCTCAAAGCACCGATGACCAGCAATTTCAAGACACCTACCACCTGAATTTGAAGAGCTAACGAGCCCTTGTGCAATCCAAAGCCGAATCAATGACTTTACATCTATCTCATGACCTTTGGTAAATAAGCTACAATTTGCAAAACAATGCTTCATATATGATGGAAGAGCATTGTAGCTTAACTTAAGGGTCTGTATGATGTTATCATCTCTAATGCTATCCGGAAGTTCATTTTGTATAAAGGACAACCACTGGACTCTATCTTTCAAAGACATTAACCTCGCAATCGCCTTTATGACCAAAGGAACTCCACGACACCTCTCGACAATTTCTTTTCTAATTTTTTCATCTACATGATCCGAGTCCTGGACTTGTGCAAATGCCTTCCTTCTAAACAGTTCCCATGACTTATCATTTGACAGACCTTCTAAAACATGTGGTGCTACTGTGCTTGTGAATTTTGCAATTACTTGAGAACGTGTAGTTACCACTATCTTACTTCCTACTGCATCTCGTGGAAACAACTCCTTCAAACTATCCCATTTTTCACCATCTGAACCATCTGGACCATCCCACACATCATCTAATACAAGAAGATACTTCTTCTTTTCAATTTTCTTTTCAAACTCAATTTTCAGACTCTCTAACTGATCATCATCTCTACCCACAACCACTTTGAGAATCTTTCTAGCATCTAAGCCACCTGAGACACATACCCAGTACTGTTTCGCAGCAAAGTGTGAATTAACTTGCTCGTCATTGAAAACATGTTGAGCTAGTGTGGTCTTCCCCAACCCACCAATTCCAATTATGGAGATGACAGAAACATTCTCATCATGGTTGGAATCAAGCAAAAATCTTTTAATCAATTCTTTGTCAACTTCTCTCCCAACTATTACTTCAGGTTCAGAAGAGGTAGTTTGCTCCCTGACAGTAGTCAGAGAATATCTCTCTGACTCATGAACCTCAAAGTTGAATCTTTTACTGTCAATTTCAATGTCATTTAGTCTGTCCCTAAGTGATTCAACTCTATGACCCATCCGTAAACCATACACAAATTGGTTTGATCTTGAGAAGAAAACACGTACCTCCCTCAATACTCCATTCCCAGACATCAACTGTTTCCGCAGAACTTGTGTTGAAAAATCCTCCAGCAAATCCTCTGCATCATATACAGCTTCCCGCAGCTTCTTGAGCCAGTCTTCGATTTGATGGTTCGGTTTCTTAATCTGTGCCTTCACCTCAGCATCTTGAATCACAGCCTTAATCCCGGTAATGGTGTCACTAAGCTTCAGTAATTGATCTTTGAGCCCCCACCATAGTACAACCTCCTGAGCAGATAGGGAACCTAGTTTGTTTATTATTTCCTCCGTAACATGGAAGAGCACATCGGCCATTTTTTTTCCTGGTCGGTGCCAAAAGAGCGGGTAGAAGGAAACGAAAGACAATTTCACAAGAGAAGAAGAACGAGAAGAGTGAATATGTAGTTGGTTTGAAATGATATGATCGGTTTGTATACGGTTGATTACTAATTGAAGGCACCGAGAGAGAAGGAAAAGGGGCAAGTGGAACTAATCTTGAGACTAAGTCAAGCCTACCATCTATGACTTGATTAGCACTGATTGCTCGTAATACGACCGTTGAGGTTTAAAGGAGAAAGGAATATTTGAAATATATTGTGGCGGCTGTGTGTTCAATGCACAACACTCCCTTATGTGTTCTATATATAGGTGTAGGGTTGTACATGATACCTATTATGTGGTATACTACACATGATCATAACCCTATATAAGGTAAATACAAGATAAATATAAATACATAATAACAATCCATAATATGCCCCCTCAAGTGGTAATGGGCATAGACGATACGTTGTACCAAATCAGCTTAACTTGCAGTGCTCCGAAATCTGAATCCAGAGCCATGTTGACAAAGGAGAAGAAGAAGAACGGAGAGAAACACCCTTTTTTTTTCCCAGTTAATCTGCGATCTGGGAGATATTGGCATAGTGCTATGGACAAAAGGATTCCCATACACAAAAATGTATTATCAGATTTATAAAAGACTAGTGCGAGACTGCTTTTGAACTTTAATAATATTATTCTTCATTTGTATACTCATGAGCTTTCAATCTGTGTTTCGGTCCCTCAAAAAAGTAACCACAGCTGTTTATGTCGGGGACTATTAGCATGACGTAAAAATCCGAAAACATATACAATTACGATACAATCTGTTTTAATAGTGATGACAAGTATATCTTCCCACTATCTTTGTCTACTAGACTAGAAATGGAAGGGTATGCTGTTTGGAAATGTAGCCACAGCTGCTGCGATGCAGCCTATGTTTTCAAATTACATGAACACAAATTACTTTTTTAAGGATTTCTATTTAGACCAGGATTTCAACTAATATTTTTCAAGTAATGGTAGCTATGATAGATAACTAAGTAGATTTACTTTACGTGTAATAAAACACGATGATCATAAGTGAATACTTTTTATTGTTCTTAGAAAATGTCGAGTAAGTTACCAACCTGTGGCCTTCACAGTACTGATGCTTTTTATTAATCTCTCTTCTTGACTAGGAAAAATCTCGACATGATTGAAACAGAAGACGCTGAACATGGACGAAGACTTGACCATAAATTTCTTCTTCATGTTAGAATTCAGTGGGCCCAATCATTTACATTTGCTGGGCAAAAGAAATGCATCAACTTTGCTTTGGCTTTAATTATTTATCTTTCTGCTTGACAATGCAAAAGATCGACATAATTGAAACAGAAGATGCTGAACGTGAACAAAGACTTGACCATAAGCTTTAAGGATGCATTATTGCTTCTTTATGACCGCATTCCATGTGTCCAATCATTAACATTATTATTTTTCTTTCATTTTTTTATAGAAATCAATTTAACCAGAAAAACAATTATTTTTTCTTTTATTGGATATATATGTAGACATCAGTCTCACATCAGTTTTACTCTTACTTCAATTTCGATAAGCTAAAATCTTATTACAAGTGGTAATGGGCATAGACGATACGTTGTACCAAATCAGCTTAACTTGCAGTGCTCCGAAATCTGAATCCAGAGCCATGTTGACAAAGGAGAAGAAGAAGAACGGAGAGAAACACCCTTTTTTTTTCCCAGTTGATCTGCGATCTGGGAGATATTGGCATAGTGCTATGGACAAAAGGATTCCCATACACAAAAATGTATTATCAGATTTATAAAAGACTAGTGCGAGACTGCTTTTGAACTTTAATAATATTATTCTTCATTTGTATACTCATGAGCTTTCAATCTGTGTTTCGGTCCCTCAAAAAAGTAACCACAGCTGTTTATGTCGGGGACTATTAGCATGACGTAAAAATCCGAAAACATATACAATTACGATACAATCTGTTTTAATAGTGATGACAAGTATATCTTCCCACTATCTTTGTCTACTAGACTAGAAATGGAAGGGTATGCTGTTTGGAAATGTAGCCACAGCTGCTGCGATGCAGCCTATGTTTTCAAATTACATGAACACAAATTACTTTTTTAAGGATTTCTCTTTAGACCAGGATTTCAACTAATATTTTTCAAGTAATGGTGGCTATGATAGATAACTAAGTAGATTTACTTTACGTGTAATAAAACACGATGATCATAAGTGAATACTTTTTATTGTTCTTAGAAAATGTCGAGTAAGTTACCAACCTGTGGCCTTCACAGTACTGATGCTTTTTATTAATCTCTCTTCTTGACTAGGAAAAATCTCGACATGATTGAAACAGAAGACGCTGAACATGGACGAAGACTTGACCATAAATTTCTTCTTCATGTTAGAGTTCAGTGGGCCCAATCATTTACATTTGCTGGGCAAAAGAAATGCATCAACTTTGCTTTGGCTTTAATTATTTATCTTTCTGCTTGACAATGCAAAAGATCGACATAATTGAAACAGAAGATGCTGAACGTGAACAAAGACTTGACCATAAGCTTTAAGGATGCATTATTGCTTCTTTATGACCGCATTCCATGTGTCCAATCATTAACATTATTATTTTTCTTTCATTTTTTTATAGAAATCAATTTAACCAGAAAAACAATTATTTTTTCTTTTATTGGATATATATGTAGACATCAGTCTCACATCAGTTTTACTCTTACTTCAATTTCGATAAGCTAAAATCTTATTACAAGTGGTAATGGGCATAGACGATACGTTGTACCAAATCAGCTTAACTTGCAGTGCTCCGAAATCTGAATCCAGAGCCATGTTGACAAAGGAGAAGAAGAAGAACGGAGAGAAACACCCTTTTTTTTTCCCAGTTGATCTGCGATCTGGGAGATATTGGCATAGTGCTATGGACAAAAGGATTCCCATACACAAAAATGTATTATCAGATTTATAAAAGACTAGTGCGAGACTGCTTTTGAACTTTAATAATATTATTCTTCATTTGTATACTCATGAGCTTGCAATCTGTGTTTCGGTCCCTCAAAAAAGTAACCACAGCTGTTTATGTCGGGGACTATTAGCATGACGTAAAAATCCGAAAACATATACAATTACGATACAATCTGTTTTAATAGTGATGACAAGTATATCTTCCCACTATCTTTGTCTACTAGACTAGAAATGGAAGGGTATGCTGTTTGGAAATGTAGCCACAGCTGCTGCGATGCAGCCTATGTTTTCAAATTACATGAACACAAATTACTTTTTTAAGGATTTCTATTTAGACCAGGATTTCAACTAATATTTTTCAAGTAATGGTGGCTATGATAGATAACTAAGTAGATTTACTTTACGTGTAATAAAACACGATGATCATAAGTGAATACTTTTTATTGTTCTTAGAAAATGTCGAGTAAGTTACCAACCTGTGGCCTTCACAGTACTGATGCTTTTTATTAATCTCTCTTCTTGACTAGGAAAAATCTCGACATGATTGAAACAGAAGACGCTGAACATGGACGAAGACTTGACCATAAATTTCTTCTTCATGTTAGAGTTCAGTGGGCCCAATCATTTACATTTGCTGGGCAAAAGAAATGCATCAACTTTGCTTTGGCTTTAATTATTTATCTTTCTGCTTGACAATGCAAAAGATCGACATAATTGAAACAGAAGATGCTGAACGTGAACAAAGACTTGACCATAAGCTTTAAGGATGCATTATTGCTTCTTTATGATCGCATTCCATGTGTCCAATCAATAACATTATTATTTTTCTTTCATTTTTTTATAGAAATCAATTTAACCAGAAAAACAATTATTTTTTCTTTTATTGGATATATATGTAGACATCAGTCTCACATCAGTTTTACTCTTACTTCAATTTCTATAAGCTAAAATCTTATTACAAGTGGTAATGGGCATAGACGATACGTTGTACCAAATCAGCTTAACTTGCAGTGCTCCGAAATCTGAATCCAGAGCCATGTTGACAAAGGAGAAGAAGAAGAACGGAGAGAAACACCCTTTTTTTTTCCCAGTTGATCTGCGATCTGGGAGATATTGGCATAGTGCTATGGACAAAAGGATTCCCATACACAAAAATGTATTATCAGATTTATAAAAGACTAGTGCGAGACTGCTTTTGAACTTTAATAATATTATTCTTCATTTGTATACTCATGAGCTTGCAATCTGTGTTTCGGTCCCTCAAAAAAGTAACCACAGCTGTTTATGTCGGGGACTATTAGCATGACGTAAAAATCCGAAAACATATACAATTACGATACAATCTGTTTTAATAGTGATGACAAGTATATCTTCCCACTATCTTTGTCTACTAGACTAGAAATGGAAGGGTATGCTGTTTGGAAATGTAGCCACAGCTGCTGCGATGCAGCCTATGTTTTCAAATTACATGAACACAAATTACTTTTTTAAGGATTTCTATTTAGACCAGGATTTCAACTAATATTTTTCAAGTAATGGTGGCTATGATAGATAACTAAGTAGATTTACTTTACGTGTAATAAAACACGATGATCATAAGTGAATACTTTTTATTGTTCTTAGAAAATGTCGAGTAAGTTACCAACCTGTGGCCTTCACAGTACTGATGCTTTTTATTAATCTCTCTTCTTGACTAGGAAAAATCTCGACATGATTGAAACAGAAGACGCTGAACATGGACGAAGACTTGACCATAAATTTCTTCTTCATGTTAGAGTTCAGTGGGCCCAATCATTTACATTTGCTGGGCAAAAGAAATGCATCAACTTTGCTTTGGCTTTAATTATTTATCTTTCTGCTTGACAATGCAAAAGATCGACATAATTGAAACAGAAGATGCTGAACGTGAACAAAGACTTGACCATAAGCTTTAAGGATGCATTATTGCTTCTTTATGATCGCATTCCATGTGTCCAATCAATAACATTATTATTTTTCTTTCATTTTTTTATAGAAATCAATTTAACCAGAAAAACAATTATTTTTTCTTTTATTGGATATATATGTAGACATCAGTCTCACATCAGTTTTACTCTTACTTCAATTTCGATAAGCTAAAATCTTATTACAAGTGGTAATGGGCATAGACGATACGTTGTACCAAATCAGCTTAACTTGCAGTGCTCCGAAATCTGAATCCAGAGCCATGTTGACAAAGGAGAAGAAGAAGAACGGAGAGAAACACCCTTTTTTTTTCCCAGTTGATCTGCGATCTGGGAGATATTGGCATAGTGCTATGGACAAAAGGATTCCCATACACAAAAATGTATTATCAGATTTATAAAAGACTAGTGCGAGACTGCTTTTGAACTTTAATAATATTATTCTTCATTTGTATACTCATGAGCTTTCAATCTGTGTTTCGGTCCCTCAAAAAAGTAACCACAGCTGTTTATGTCGGGGACTATTAGCATGACGTAAAAATCCGAAAACATATACAATTACGATACAATCTGTTTTAATAGTGATGACAAGTATATCTTCCCACTATCTTTGTGGTGCCGTGAATTGCAGATTCAAAGTCACAAGGAATTGCAATTAGGCTGGTGCAAAATCTCTCTGCAATTGTATTGGAATCTCTCCAAAATCAAATTGAAATTTATTCAATCAAAAGTTAAAATTCTGAAGTGTCTTTCACTGTTAGATTCTTCTCCTTAAATAGGAATGAAAAACCAAACTTAACTAGGAAAGCAACAAATTAGAAAATTAAAATAAATTCAGATAAATAAAGCAATCCAATAATTAAAGAACTTAACTAAATGCAGACTTCTTGTAACGGTAGAATTCCAAGGCTTAATCGCATCCTGTGTTGATGTTGTGAATGTATCCATATCTGTCTTCTTGCAACGGTAGGGTGCTGAATTGTAGCAGCTGTGATCATGTGACAATTGTATCCATTTTTGGCATGTCCAATTGATAATGTTCTGCATGTATCTCCTGCTGATTTGCATCAATTGCCTGCTCTCCTGAAGAACTTGACTCCGACAAGTTATGCTGAAAGTAGGTAGTGAATAGCTGGGGGTGTAGACGTTGTAGCTCTTCTGCTTGTAGCCAAACTGAGTCTGAATTTGGCTGATTTTTCCAATTCACAGTGATTCTCACTCTGTTGCTGCTGCTCTGTTTCAGCTTCAATTTTTTTTTTGATAATGCATTAGGATCAGATTGCGGAAGCAGAGGATTGTATTGGATCAATTAATTTATCTGTGCAAGCATAAAAGCTCTGATACCATGTTAGGATTGAGAGAGTTTGAAAATAATTGAAAGAGAAAGAAGAATGAATTTAGAGACGGGAAGAGGGAGAAGAGAGAAAAGAGAGGGAGAATGAAATTTGAAATTTGACTGTATTGATATTCTAGTTTTGCATACATTTGTTGTGTGTGCACCTTTCTATTTATACAAATATCCCATACCATCTTTCATACTCTAGACTACAAGTACAATATTCTAGAATACTAAAAGCAGCCGGGAGTTGGTCTAGTCCTTGTATTGGGCTAGCCCTCCATGGCCAGACAATAAAAGCAGGTTTCTCCAGCCATGTTTTTGTCCAAACTGCTCTGCTCAACATGTACAGGTCTCATCGTTGCGTTGCTGATGCTTGTAAAGTGTTTGAGAAGATACCTGTCAAAGATGTGGTTGCTTGGAATTCCATTATAGATGCTTACGCTTCTACTGGAAAGATGGATGATGCACTCAAAGTGTTCAACTCCATGCCTTTAAAGGACCTCTCATCTTTCAATATCATGATTTTTGGTTACTCAAGCACTGGAAAGACACTGTCTGCGAGAAGTATCTTTGATAACATGGTAGAGAAAGATATTGTCTCTTGGAACTCAATGATATTAGCATATATCCAAGGTGAAGATATGGAAAGAGCTTGTGATTTGTTTAGGGAAATGCCAGCGAAGAACATCATCACATGGAATACAATGGTAAAAGGGTTTTTACAAAATCAACTTTATGGAGAGGTTGATTTGTTTGATGAAATGAAGAATACAAATTGCTTGCCTGATTATCTTACAGTGACAAGTGTTTTGTCTGCATGTACCCATTCGGGATCACTAAAAAAAGGAATCGAAGCACACATATATGCCATTGATAATGGACTTGCATCGAGTCCCCATGTAACAACAGCTTTGATCGATATGTATGCCAAATGTGGAAGCATACAGCAAGGTTTACAGGTTTTCTACAAGTCGCAAGTTAAGGATATTTACTGTTGGAATGCATTGATTTCTGGGCTTGCATTTCACGGTCATCGCTATGCTGCTCTTAATATATTCGACAAGATGACAAAATAGCCATACAAGGCCTAACGATATTACCTTCATTGGCTTGCTTAGTGCTTGTAGCCATTCAGGTTTAGTGCAAGAAGGTAGCCGCTTGTTTAATAGCATGCAAAATGAAATTGGAATATCTCCCAAAATAGAGCATTACGGATGCATGGTTGATCTTCTTAGTAGAGCAAGGCATCTTGATTGCGCGTTACAACTAATTAAAGCCATGCCATTCAAGCCAGGTGAAGCCATCTTGGGAGCTTTGCTTAGTGCCTGTATAGTTCATCAGGATCTTGAGGTTGGTGAGAGAGTTGTAAAACTTGTTTCTTCTAGGGGTAATTACCTTAGTGATGGAGAGCTCATGATGTTCTCTAACTTGTACGCATCATTTGGTCACTGGGAAGAAGCAAACAAATGGAGAGAGATGATGAATGATGCAGGCATTGTTAAAACTGTTGGATTCAGTGTGGTTGAAGTTAATGGAAAGTTTCACAAGACACTCTCTCGGCTCAATCAAAGTTTTTCATGGCCACAAATGCGGGGAACAGTCAAGGCATTCTTAAGAAGTTGTGAAGTCTGCCAAAGGTTCAAAAATGACTCCATGCGACCTGCGGGATTACTCCAACCCTTGTATATTCTTGACAGGGTTTAGACTGAAATATCCATGGATTTTATTGAGGGATTGCCCTCATATAATGGTTACACGGTGGTGATGGTCATTGTGGATCGTTTGTCTAAATATGCACATTTCGTTCATGTCGCACCCCATCACGAGAGCGCGGCGTCCTAGCGATCCTCCCCGTGAGCGGAGGATTCAATGTCGAGGGGATTATCTTTATTTTTGGAAAAGGGAGTCGCCACCTGGTATTATTGTTACTAGGAAACCTAAACTGGTCTTTCAGAGATTTTAGGGGTGCAAAATGAAGAAGATGCACAGTAAATTGCCAAATTTTGGAGTTCGATGAATGGCTTACCTGTTAATACCGTTGTGTAGAGGACGTCAAGGTGGTTCTTCTGGTCGTGCTGGTGACGAAATGGTTACTAGGAAACCTAAACTGGTCTTTCAGAGATTTTAGGGGTGCAAAATGAAGAAGATGCACAGTAAATTGCCAAATTTTGGAGTTCGATGAATGGCTTACCTGTTAATACCGTTGTGTAGAGGACGTCGAGGTGGTTCTTCTAGTCATGGTGGTGATGAAAATGGTGGCCTGAGGTGGCCGGAATGGATGCCGGAAGTGACGGGCTGTGTGGCTGTCGTCGGGGCTGCTCTGTTTTCTTCACCAGAGAAGGTGGCTGAGCTACTGGGGTTGATGGAGGAGATGACGGTGATGCCTAGGTGGTGCTGAGGGGGGATATGGGTGGTCGACGGTGATGGAGGTTGGCTGGCCGAGAGGGAGAGAGAGAGCTTCGGGTCTGTTTTTAGAGAGAGAGAAGAGAAAAAAAAACAAAGGCAGAGAAGGAGAGTGAAGGGGAACAGATGCGAGGGAAGAAAAGATTAAAAAATTCACGTGAAATTTTCCTTGTTTCTTTCATCTTTTTTTTCTGTTTTTCTCCTCTTCTTTTTGCACCTCTGCTCGCCGGTTCTTATAGCCATTTGCAGGGGTTACCATTGCACAATGGTGGGCTGCTTTCGGCTTGCCGGTGGCTTCAGGCAGGTGGCTGTCGGCGGCGAGCGCAGGTAGCTTGTTGGCGGCGGCTGCAGGTGTGTCAGTCGGTGCACGCAAAGGAGGGGTTGCTTTAAGGGTGAAAATGCAGTTTGGTCCTTCGATTTGTATTTGCTCTTATTGCGCCCCCAATCAGATTTATATTTATGATTTTGTGCAATTGTACCCCTGACTGAATTTCAACATTAGCCTTAAGTTTGCGCGCCTCTTTCCTTTTGGTCCCTTATTTCTTATTTATGCAATTTGACCTTCAATTGATCATTAAACTTTCAATTGGCTTGAAAAAAATTCAATTGGGTCTCCAAAAATTTTGATTTTCTCAATTGAGCCCAAATTAAATTCAAGAACTTGATATCTTATTGACTAAGCCCTTAATAAAATTAATTTGGCCAATTTAAGGTATCGCGCTTAATTAAATCCTTCAATTGGACCATAAATTAATTCTCAAACATAATTACATTTTTTTACTGGCCAACGATTAAATCGAACAGGCCATAAAAATATAACTATATCTTTTGTCTTAATTTATACACAGATTTATCCGATAATAAATTACTTTAGCCTTGAATCTGCGCTTTTCTTCATTTCTGGGCACAAAAGAGGTACAATCGAACTCTTTAAAAACATCCAAACTTTTACCTTGATTTTTCTATCGACACCAGCCCCCTTTTATTTTATTTTTTGTTATTTTCAGGTAGTTTTGGGGAATGACCCAAAAGTGGGTTATGACAGTTCCTATGAAACATCAGTATACTGCAGCCTCTGTTGCCCAAGCATTCATCTCACAAATTGTTCGACTGCATGGGATACCGGTTTCCATCATCAAAGTCAGGGATCGTTTCTTTCTAAGGTCATTTTGGCAAGCCTTGTTTAAACTGCAGGGAACTAAGTTGTGCATGAGTTCCAGTTATCACTCTCAAACCGACGGCCAAACAGAGGTAATTAATCGCGTCTTGGAACAACAGTTGCGATGTCTTACTGGGGACCAACCTCGGAAATGGATTAAATGGATTCCTTGGGCAGAATTTAGCTACAACACATCAGTCCATTCCTCAACCAAAATGACACCCTTTGAAGCAGTATATGGCGTTCCACCTCCAAATTTACTGATGTATGTTCCAAGAACCTCGAATGTGCAAGCTGTGGATGGCTATCTACGTGATCGCGATGCCATTCTAGGGGGCTTACGGAAAAATCTCTCTGTCGCTCAAGCTAGGATGAAATGTCAAGCAGATCAAAGGCGCCGCGAAGTCATCTTCGAGGTAGGCGACTTTGTATACTTGAGATTACAGCCTTATCGGTAAACATTAGTGGCATTCCGTAGCTCTGTGAAGCTTTCGCCCAGATTCTTTAGTCCATATGCAATTACTGACAGAATTGGACTTGTGGCTTATCGTTTGGCCTAGGTGGTAGTGGTAAAGTGTTGATATCCAAAGCGGTGTTTGGCCGAAGTCCATACACCACTTCAAATGGAGTACATCCCGTTGATCTATTAACCGAATTATTAAAGGAAAATTCGGCATGAGGAAGTACTAAATCCCAGTTAGTAACATGGTCTGCTACAAGGCAGCGTAATAAATTGCCCAGGCTTCGATTGGTCACCTTGGTCTGGCCATCCGTTTGGGGGTGGAAGGCACTAGAAAACATCAACTTGGTTCCCATCTTTGCCCATAAGGTTTTCCAAAAATAACTCACAAACTTCACATCCCTGTCCGACACTATGGACATTGGAACCCCATGTAAACGCACCACTTCTCGAACAAATAATGTTGCCACTTTAGATGCGTCAAATGTCTTATTGCAAGGGACGAAATGAGCCATTTTGGAGAAGCGATCTACTATCATCATGACAGAATCATTCTGTCGGCTAGTCTTCGGCAAACCAAGGACAAAATCCATGCTGATGTGCTGCCACGGTTTATCTGGTATAGGCAGGGGAGTGTACAACCCTGCTTGCTGCTTGGTTCCCTTATTCACTTGACAAATTCTGCATCTGTCAACTATGGTGTGCACATCTCTCCGTAGCTTTGGCCAATAAAAACAATCAACCACAATCGCGAAAGTTTTGTCATAACCAAAGTGTCCAGCCAGGCCTCCACCATGTAGTTTAGAAATGACAAATTCTCGAAAGGACCCGCGTGGTATGCACAGGCGAGACTTGAAGAACAAAAACCCATCATTTAGCATATAGTCTCCCTGGTGCTGTATGTTTTGGTTGGATAATTCATTCCATACTTTGCCGAAATCCTCATCCCCAGAATATTCTGTTTTTAAACTGTCAAACTCAGTGACTGTCACTGAGGTTATGTGTAACAAATGAGGTCTCCTGCTCAATGCATAGCCACTTTATTTTCCACTCCGGCCTTGTGTCTGATGAGGAAATCAAATTGCTGCACATAGTCCATCCATCTGGCATGTCGGGCATTCATCTTGCTTTATGAATTGAGGTGCTTTAGGGAGTCATGGTCGGTATAGAGAATAAATATGGTCGCCAATGCTTCAGCGTTTGCATTAACGCATAAAACTCCATGTCATAAGCCGAATACCGTTTGCGTGTGTCATTAAGCTTCTCGCTAAAGAAGGCAATGGGGTGACCATCTTGGCTCAATACACCTCCAATACCTACATGAGACGCATCACATGCCACTTCAAAGACCTTTGAGAAATCAGGTAATCTGAGCACTGGTGCTTCTCCCATTTTTTTCTTGATCTCCTGAAAGGCTTTGGCTGCTGCTGTACTCCACAGGAAGTTTTTCCCCTTGAGGCACTCAGTAATAGGTGCCATGATAGTGCTAAAATTCCTTATAAATCTCCGATAAAAAGTGGCCAAACCGTGGAAACTTCTGACTTCGGAAACATTACTGGGTGTAGACCAAGTCTAAACCGCATAGACCTTTGCAGGATCAGCCTTGACTCCTTGGCTGGAAATAATAAATCCCAAGAACTTGACATTCTCCTTCATAAATGAGCATTTCTCTTTATTGATAAAGAGTTTCTTTGCCCACAACACCTTTAATACTTGCTCAATGTGATTGATATGTTCCTGCACACTTCGGCTGAAAATTAAGATGTCATCAAAATACACCACAACAAACTTCCCCAAAAAAGGTTTGAGCACCTGAGTCATAACACGCATAAAAGTGATGGGCGCGTTAGTTAGTCCGAAGGGCATGATTAACCACTCGAACAAACCATCCTTTGTTTTGAAAGTCATCTTCCACTTGTCACCCAATCGAATCCGTATCTGGTGATATCCACTCCGAAGATCAATCTTTGTAAAAACAGATGAACCGTTTAATACATCTAGCATGTCATCTAGACGTGGGATAGGAAATCTATATTTTACTGTTATCTTGTTGATCGCTCGGCTATCTACGCACATTCTCCAGGTGCCGTCTTTCTTAGGGGTGAGCAATACGGGAATAGCACAAGGGCTGAGACTCTCCCGAATAAATCCCTTGTCCAGTAAACTTTGGATTTGTTTGTTGAGTTCTTCATTTTCTGTGGGACTCATGCGGTAGTGTGGCAAATTTGGTAGCGTAGATCCGGGAATCAAATCAATGGCATGCTGAATTTCCCTCATGGGGGGTAGCTGATTTGGCATGTCATCTGGCATGATCTCTTGGAACGCTTCCAACAAATTTGACAGCTCCATGGGTGTGTTATTGTCAGCTTGATGTGTCTCCCGCATGACTAACATAAGCACCATGTTGTCCTCCTTCATGACCCGGGTGAATTGTCGCATTGTCAACACTGGCCACACCTCTTGCTTAGCCTCAAATTCCGAAATGTGTAAAGGTTCCAGCACAAATTTCTTTCCATTGAAATTGAAGGAATAGGTATTAGTGTATCCATCATAAAACACCTTGCGATCGTAAAGCCAAGGCCGCCCCAATAGCATGTGGCATACGGTCATAGGAATTACATCGCACCAAGCTTCATCCGCGTAATTCTTCCCCAATGAGAATTTAATTAGGCAGCAATGTTTAACCAGGATTGAATTGGTGTCATTCACCCAATTAATCCGATAAGGGTTGGGGTGTTTCTCCGTCTTCAATTCCAATCGTTTGACAACTGTTTCGGAAATCACGTTCATACCATTCCCATTGTCAATGATAACGTTTAGAGCCCTCCCATTATGTTCCATTCGGGTATGGAAAATATTAGTTCTCATCCACTCCAGGTTGGCTTGAATTTCTGATTTTGAGCCTGTTAAAACCCTGTTGATTACATAACTGGGTAAATTTGATGCTTCCAAACGTTCCTCTTCACTGGAGGTTTCTTCGTTTGGCTCTTCCACTGCTGTGTCTTTAACTTCTTCCATTGCAAATAATTCCTTCTCACAAATAAAAGCTAACTTCTTCTCCCTTGTTGGACAAATCACAACATAATGTCCAAAACCCTTGCATTTATAACATTGGGGTCTTCACTGGTGGCTTTGTTCACCCCCCTTGAATTATTATTTCCAAAAGTCCTCACGGGATCCTTTGGAGTCAATGACCTTTGGAATGGATTTGTGGCAGTTTGTTCTGTTCTTCCCTCTGTCAACGTCACTCTCCTTCCCGTTGAAAATTTTGTTTGCTTTTCAATTTTGGGCCAGATCGTATGCTTCTTCTACATTTATCAAACGTGTAGTCCACATCTCTCTTCGCAAGTCTTCCCGTAAACCAGTGCGATAACGAGCCAATGTTTGCTGCTTGAGTTCTACAATTTTGCTGCGAACTGTCAACTCGTGGAATCAATCTGTGAACTGATTGACAGTTAGCGAGCCCTGCCTTAGTTGCAGCATCTCCTCAAACATCATCTGCTCATAATCTATGTGCAAATATTTTTCTTTGAGTCGTTCCTTCATCTCCTCCCAATTAGCAACTACAGGACGTTGAGTGCGACGTAGTTGTTCTTCCACACTTCCCCACCAAGCTCGTGCATGTCCTCTCAGTTTCATCCGAACATAACGCACCTTCCTGTCCTCCGAAACAGTGAACCAATCGAAATAATCTTCGATCGCTATTAACCAATCCTCAAAGGCATGAGGTTCCAATTTTCCACAAAAATTTGGAACGTCAATCTTCATGCTCTTGGTCAGTTCATCAAGAGGTTGATGTCTTGTGCCTTGATTGATATTCGCTCCCTGCATATATTGTGTAGGATAACGATTTTGAGGTTCATGATCCTCATATTCCAGATTGTCTTCCTCATTCGCACGAGTGTTGTCTGCGTCATTAAGGTTCCCTCCTGCTCCATTAACTCCTCTGCGTCCATGCCGAATAAAGGGATCATACTCCTCCTCAACATGACGTTCTTCCATGACATCCAGTCGACGAAAAACTTGTGCCAAGACAGTGGCAATCTGGTCTAGCTGGTAACGCAATTGGGGTTGCTCTACATCTCGGTTATTAGGGGTTTGTGTGTTTGGGTTTTGTTGCTGGGTTGAATTGGAATGATTTGGTTCGGGATTTATAGTGTGTGGGGTGTTTGGATTATGGTTAGCAGGGCTGGGATGGGTTGGGGTTTGGCTATTTGGACTGGGATTGTTTCGGTTTTGAGTGGTGGTCATGGCGTAAGAAGTTCCACTTCTTGTTACTGGCATAGATGGTGAAGCTCTGATACCAAAGTGGTACCGTGAATTGCAGATTCAAAGTCACAAGGAATTGCAATTAGGCTGGTGCAAAATCTCTCTGCAATTGTATTGGAATCTCTCCAAAATCAAATTGAAATTTATTCAATCAAAAGATAAAATTCTGAAGTGTCTTTCACTGTTACATTCTTCTCCTTAAATAGGAATGAAAAACCAAACTTATCCAGGAAAGCAACAAATTAGGAAATTAAATTTAATTCAGATATGTCAGAATTCTGGAGGAACAAACTTCCTTGCTCTATTAATTGATTTATGGTCTGTATTTATACACATACACGGGAAGAAGTTGTGTTTCAACTAATCTGCTATTACATCGAGGCCTTTCCTAGTTTTAAGCCTAAGAACTAGGGAGTTGATATATCCTACTGTAATTAGGAACTTTGGATACAGAGAGTGTTCTATTTCCACGTAACTTCTCATGGCTCATGCTAACAAGATAAATAAAGCAATCCAATAATTAAAGAAATTAACTAAATACAGACTTCTTGTAACGGTAGAATTCCAAGGCTTAATCGCATCCTGTGTTGATGTTGTGAATGTATCCATATCTGTCTTCTTGCAACGGTAGGGTGCTGAATTGTAGCAGCTATGATCATGTGACAATTGTATCCATTTTTGGCATGTGTTCTGCCCCAATCGTATCCTTCTGATAATGTTCTGAATGTTTTGTTCCATCATGCTGGATAGGATTCTGTGAGATATCAATTGCAGCTTTATTATCATAAAACAAGTTCATCTCCATGTTGGGGCTGTGACCTATTTCCATTAGTAACCGTCTAAGCCATAGTAGTTCACAAAGCCCTTTTGCCATTCCCCTAAATTCTACTTCAACGCTTGACCGGGCCACCACATTTTGCTTTTTACTCCTCCATGTAACTAGGTTCCCTCCCACAAATATAAAGTATCCCGATGTGGATTTTCTATCGAGAATACTTCCTGCCCAATCTGCGTCGGTATACCCCTCTACCCCCAAGTGGTGGTTTTTTGAGAGCATTAAACCTCTTCCTGGTGAGGATTTCAGGTAGTGGAGTATTTGAATTACTACATTCATATGTTCTTCGCTTGGATTATGCATAAATTGGCTCACCACACTTACCGCATACGCAACATCAGGACGAGTGTGCGATAAGTAAATAAGTTTTCCCACCAGCCTTTGGTATCTTCCTTTATCTGTTGGTATTTGGTCTATGTGTTCAGTGAGTTCATGATTATGAACGATGGGAGTATCAGCTGGTTTGCATTCCAATAATCCTACTTCAGACAGTAGATCTAAAACATACTTTCTTTGGGACAAGAATATACCTTTCGGTGACCTTGTCACCTCTATTCCTAGAAAGTATTTAAGTCCACCCAAATCCTTCATCTCGAATTCGGCTGATAGTTGCTTCTGTAGGTTCGACATTTCTTTCGTGTCATCTCCGGTGATAATCATATCATCTACATAGACGATTAGGGCTGTCACCCTTTTCTGCCGATGCTTCAGGAAGAGTGTGTGATCTGCATTGCTTTGGACAAAACCATACTTTCTCATGGCTGCGCTAAATCTCCCAAACCATGCTCGTGGTGATTGTTTTAATCCATATAGAGCTCGCTCCAACTTGCATACAACTCGTGTTCCTGAAGAAGATGTGAATCCCGGTGGAATATCCATATACACTTCTTCTTCAAGATCACCATGGAGAAATGCATTTTTTACATCCATTTGTAGCAACGCCCAATCAAGATTTGTTGCAAGGGATAATAAGACTCTAACAGTATTTAATTTTGCAACCGGTGAGAAAGTTTCCATATAATCTATACCGTATGTTTGTGTGTATCCTTTTGCTACTAGCCTTGCTTTGTACCGGTCAATTGTTCCATCTGCCTTGTATTTAATTGAGAATACCCATTTGCATCCCACTATTTTTTTTCCCTCGGGTTGGGCTATCAGCTTCCATGTATTATTTTTCTGTAAGGCTTCCATCTCTTCTTGTATGGCTTGTGCCCATTTCGGGTCTGCTAGAGCATCCTCTATTTTTTCTGGAGTGTGATATGAGGACAACACCTTCGTGAAGTTTTGAATCGGATGAGGTACGTGCTTTGTGCTTACATAATTTGTGATGGGAAACTTAGACCTCCTCTCTTCGGCATCAGGGGAGTACCTGTTCGGTGGCTTTCCTCTATTGTGTCTGAAAGGCAATACATACTCCACAGGAGTATTCAAGTTAGAAGTATATGGGAGATCAGAGGAAAAGCTTACCTCAGGGTTGTTCTCATTAGGAGTGGGAGATTCAGGCACTGTAGAGAGAGGGGTTTGATGTATTCTGTCACTATTATTATCAGCCTCCACAGGTTGATTTTCATGTATTCTTTCACCATTCTCAGCCTCAACCTCAACCTCCTCACTTTGTCTTTCTTCAGTGTGTGCTAGACTGTCATTAGTGGCTGTAACTTCAGGATGATGTGCTGAATTATCAGTGGCTCCTACGGCTGGAGCTGCGGATGGAGCCATTAAGTGCCAATTCAGTTCTTCTCTTGTATTCTCCCCTTAAAGAGCTGAATTGGAGCCCGTAGGGGAGTAGAAATGTTTAGACTCAATAAAGGTAACATCCATGGTGGTATAGAGTCGCTGTCTCCTGGGGTCGAAGCACTTGTAGCCCTTCTTAGTTGGTTTGTAACCCAGAAACACACATTTAACAGCACACGGGTCAAGTTTAGAGCGTTGGTTCTTATGGAGGTGAACAAACACCACACAGCCAAACACTCGTGGTGGGAGCAGTAGCACGCTTGGTAGTTCAACATGAGATGAGAGCACTTGCAGGGGAGTTTTGAAGTGCAGTACTTTTGAGGGCATTCTGTTGAGTAAGTATACCACAACACTTACTGCATCATTCCAGTGATGAGTTGGAACACTTGTGTCGTGGAGAAGGTCACGAGCTGTTTCCAAGATGTGGCGATTTTCCATTCCGCAACACCGTTTTGTTGTGGAGTTTGAGCACATGAGGTTTCGTGAAGGAGACCTTGTCTTTGAGAAAAAACTTTGAACTGTTGGTTGACAAACTCTCCTCCATTATCTTATCGAAGCACTTAAATTTTTGCTGAAAATTGAGTCTGAATCATGGTGTGAAAAGTCTGGAATATTGGGAACACCTCATTTTTTGTTTTCATCAGGTAGAGTCAAGTCATTCGGGTTGAGTCATCGACGAATATAACGAACCAATGATGACCAGTTACAGTTGTTTGTGGGGAAGGTCCCCAGACATCTGAGTGTATAAGGGAAAATGGAATACTGCTTTTATTCATACTTGCATGATAAGAGTTTCTATGGCTTTTGGCCAAAATACAAGTCTGGCAATTAAAAACACTATCCTTTGATTTTGAGAATAAGTTTCGAAATAGGTGTCTTAGGTATCCGAAAGATGGGTGTCCAAGATGACGGTGCCATAACCATATTTCCCGTTCCTTGCTACTGTGCTGATGGTATACATGATTCGCTCTTCCATAGTTGAAATCATCCAAGTAGTATAACCCCCCTCTCTTAGTACCACGCCCAATAATCTCCTTGCTGAGAACATCCTGAAGAAAACAAACATTAGAGTACATTAATACTAGGCAGTTGAGTGCTTCAGTCACTTGGCTCACAGACATCAATTTATTTGATAGTGAAGGAACAAGAAGAGTGTGGGATAGAGTGAGTGAGGATGATAATGTCACGGTTCCAGCTCCCATGACTGGATAAGTGTCCCCATTTGCATTTGCAATACGTGTCCTTTGTGGTTCAGTTGTATGTGAGAAGTCCGCAGGATCAAAGGTCATATGGTCCGTAGCTCCCGAATCAATAATCCATTCATCTTCATCATGATGATTAGAACTATTCAAAACTTGTCCACAGTTACTGATGCTTTAGAAGTGGAGGATTCTTCCATGGGGATAAGTGAGAGTTGAGGTTCTGCCGTGACTATTGCTCTGCTCTGCCAGTGCCTTCATCATGTGATGTGTTGCCTTTTTTCTTCCTGGCTTGTAGTTCATGCCACCATTCTGGATACCCATGCAACTTGAAGCATGTATCACGGGTGTGTTTGGTGTTCCCACAGTGTGTACACTTCCATCCATCAAATGGATTCTTTGGTTTAGAGGGTATGTTAGGTCTTCCCAGTACCAGTGTTGGTGGTTGGCCAAACCGTGAGCCTCTGATGGCCATGACAGCACCACTGGTTGTGGTTTAAGCCCCTGTTGTCATTACTGCTTGTCGAGTATCCTCCATTCTAACGTGAGCATAGGCCTGCTCAATGGTTGGGAATGGTTTCAGTTGGAGAATGTCACTCCGAATGTTGTCAAGTCGATCATCTAATCCGTCCAGGAAAATATAAACTCTTTCTTCTTGTATTAAGGAGTTATATTTCTGAATATCTGCTGCACAGTTCATGGGATTGGGGCGTCGAAAATCTATCTCCTTTCATATCCCTTGTAAATCGTTGTAGTATTTTTCTATGGATCCTCCTCTCTACCGCATCCGAGTAACTCTCCGTCGAAGCTCGTAAACTTGTGATGTGTCAGTTCCATCAAAGTATGTAGTTGCAATGGCATCCCACACTTGTTTTGCTGTTGGGAAGCGGATAAAGTTTGCAACAAGTGATTGATCCATTGAATTAATCAACCACCCTTTTACCATGGAGTTTTCAGTGCGCCACTTGCAGAATGTTGGGTATGTTTCGGAGGGTTGAGGAAAGTCTCCATTGATATATCCCAGTTTGTCTTTGGCTGAGATGTTCATCTCTAACACCTGGGACCATAAAGCATAGTTGGAACCATCCAACTTGATGCCAATTGGTGTTGCAGACGACTCATTGATAGCTGGTTGTGAAGTAGTCTGTGCCTTTTTCAAGGCTTCTGTCATCTTGGCCGTGAAGTTGTCAAACATGGAATCTGTTATGGGATTATGTGGCTGAATCAAGTCAGTGAGATTCTCAGCCATGGGATTTGGTTTAATCTCCTCTCTTCTTCTCTGTGTTTTGTTTTTCTTTCTTTCTTTTCTTAGGTCTCTGAATGTGGTTGCTCTGATACCATGTCAGAATTCTGGAGGAACAAATTTCCTTGCTTTATTAATTGATTTATGTTCTGTATTTATACACATACACGGGAAGAAGTTGTGTTTCAACTAATCTGCTATTACATCAAGGCCTTTCCTAGTTTTAAGCCTAAGAACTAGGGAGTTGATATATCCTACTGTAACTAGGAACTTTGGATACAGAGAGTGTTCTGTTTCCACGTAACTTCTCATGGCTCATGCTAACAAGATAAATAAAGAAATTAACTAAATGCAGACTTCTTGTAACGGTAGAATTCCAAGGCTTAATCGCATCCTGTGTTGATGTTGTGAATGTATCCATATCTGTCTTCTTGCAACGGTAGGGTGCTGAATTGTAGCAGCTGTGATCATGTGACAATTGTATCCATTTTTGGCATGTGTTCTGCCCCAATCGTATCCTTCTGATAATGTTCTGCATGTATCTCCTGCTGATTTGCATCACATCCTCTAAATGGCTGGAAAATCTTAATAAAACTCTTTCGATTATAATAATAATGTTGTATAACCGAACCAAGTTTGACAACATGAAACGGCATCTGCAGATGTTAATTACATAGCACAAAAGAGGTCTCCAATCTCTAGGGCCAGAATTCCATAAAACCCACTACATATTTTTCCTTCAATCTTTACTAGGAAGATTTAGATCAAAAGGAGGATAAGGTCATCATAGAAAACGAACCTGTGAAAAAAAATTCAATCAAAATGTAGAAACTGAGAAAATACAGAAGATATATGTATTGATCATCCGATCAAGCAGGAGAGATCCAAATCATGTAAAGGGAGTGATCTCGGTCCCATTCATAAGTGCGCGACCTTGGGTCAACTAAGTTTCCTAGCCTTCCCTGGGCATGTAAATTACCGGCCAACAATTTTTTGAACTTAATAAGAAAAATGTCCACAAGGAATATCATTTCTACAAACTTGTAATCACAATTAATGTACGACTGGTATTTTTTTATAATAATAATACCAATCATTTGAGGGTTAGTTCACATCCCAAATTTAAATAATACCCAACTTCAGTGATTGTTGTACTGGGAAAAAGAAATTTAAAAATAGATATTTTAGAAAGAATAACATACTGCCTTAATATAAATGTCCTTTTCTTTTCAACCAAAAAAAAAATCTTTTTCTTTCAAAAAAACGTTGGGTTTAGACATTTCTTTTGTAACGAAGAAATTATATTATTATTGTTGGTGGGAGAGACCAATGGTAGTGGCTTTGAAACACTTAAAAGGGGATAAAACACATTGTTTTATTTGAACAAAAATTCAAGTTTAAACACTGATAAACTCCCCCTCTTTTCTCTCTAGGGTTTCTCTCTACTATCTCCCATATAATTCACATGAACTAAGCTTCCTATTTATACACAAAATGAAAGCGTGAAAAAAATTGACTTTTAAGTGTGAACATAGACGGTAGGTGTGTGTGAAATTGGCTGACAACTACAGTTAATGGTTGTAGTTGGTGGTGGCTGGTTGTTGCATTTCTTGATCTCTGTAGATTAAGTTTCACCAACAAATTCCCCCTTTAAACTCAATCGGGAGATGTCATGCCAAACATGAACTTCAATCTCATAAATATATCTCCCTTTAATGACTTTGTAAGGATATTTGTAACTTGATCATTTGTTTTGCAAGATATATTAATCTAACTTATTTTTTCTTTATATGCTCTTGGATAAAGTGATGACGTGTATCGATGTGTTTACTTCTTTCATGATACACTGGATTCTTTGCTAATGCAATTGCCAATCGATTATCAATATAAATCTTCGTAGGATTTTCTCGTGGAAATCCCAAGTACTTCAGCATATTCCTTAACCATATTAAATGGCATACAACTGAGTTGGGAGCCATATGCTTAACTTCACAACTTGATAATGTCACTATCGATTGCTTCTTGAATGATCATGTGAAAGATGTATCTCCCATAAAAAATACAAACCCTATTGTACTTTTTATTTCAGCCAAATCTTGACCCTAATCACTATCTGAGTAGTCAACAAGTTTAAAGTTCTTACTTGATGTATAAAATATACCTTCACTTATTATTTCTTTGATATAATGGAAAATTCTCATAGTTGTACTCAAGTGCATCTAATTTGTAAGACGGTATAGTATTCTTCAAGGAAGCCACTTCCTTGGGTTGTTTGGTTGACCCTTCTTTTTAGGTTATATACCTGGATGTTGTCTCCTCCATCGTAGTAGGTTGTTGCAATGGCATCCCACACCCCTTTAGCTGTAGGAAATTGATAAAATTCCCAATTAGATATGGGTTTAGGGAATTGATAATCCAACCTTTAATTATGACATTTTATGTTCTCTATTTGTTGTATGTTGGGTCTACCAGTGCTGGTTGCTTGATTTCTGCGATGATGAATCCAAGTTTGTCTCTGCCGGAGATAAACATCTTCATGATTTGTGACCATAGTTCATAGTTTTGGCCATTGAGTTTGATTCCAAGGATGGCTACTAGCAGGTCATGGTTATGGTTTTATGTTGTGATGATTTGAGGGTCAGTTCTAGGGTTTATGGTTGTCATTTGGTTATGTGAGTTTTCTTCTGCCATGATTTAGGGTTTGTGATTTTTAAAAACAGGTTAGTTTTTGGATCGGCTGCTTTGATACCATGTTGATAATGAGAAGTAATTGTTGTTAATGTATAAGCTGCTCACAGGTATGCACACTTGCAGAAGACAAGCCTGCAAGGTGGTTACTCGAAGAAGAGAGAAGAAGGAGTTCAAGTTACAGCTAGTTACAGCTGTACAATCTCAATCTAAGTGTAACTGACTAATACAAAGTAGTTTCAATTCAGTTACAAGTTGTTGCACATGTAAAACACATGCTCAAGAATCAGAACTATATAAGAGCTTTTCATCAAGCATTTTGTAAGCAAGAAATACAGAAATACATTCTTACCTTTTGCTCTGTAATCTTCTTATTCCCAGCTATCAAAGCTTTTCATTTCTCTCCCAAAATAAATAAACCTGCAATCAAACCACACAAAACACAATCAACACACAAAATTCAACATGGTATCAGAGCAGGTTTGATCAACAAGGAAGGGAGTAAAAAATCTATGATCATACAAACTGAAAAAAAAAGGAAAAATGGTGAGCAGTGGTGATTTACGAACACCTCAGTTCAATGGAGAAAACTATGACTTTTGGTCAGTAAAAATGGAGACTCATAGCATACGATCTATGGGATATAGTAGAAGGATTACCTCAGCTTCAACAAAATCCTGGAGCAGAAAGTGACTCTACAGGAGAAGGAAGTGAGGCTGAATCAACTCCAGAAGAGAAGCATGCTGCCACAAGAGAAAACAAAATAAAAAATGCCAAGGCATTGAGCCTCATCCAAGGAGCACTTTCAGATGATCTTTTTCCGAGAATCAGAAATGAAAAATCAGCACAAGGAGCATGGAATGTGCTGAAGAGAGAGTATAGAGGAGATAAAAGAGTAAGGGCAGTGAAGTTACAAGCTGTGAGAGGTGAGTTTGAGTACATGAGAATGGAAGAAAATGAGAGTTTAGAGCATTACCTAGCCAAGTTTTTCGAGGTAGTGAACAACTTGAAGTCACTTGGTGAAGAAGTGCCTGAAAAGAGAATTGTGCAAAAGTTATTAATGAGCTTGAGTAGAAGGTATAGGTCTATTGTTTCTATCATTGAAGAAACAAGAGATCTGGATGTACTAAGAGCTGAAGAAGTGATAGCTTCTGTCAAGGTTTTGACAGAAGAGAAGACCTGCATGATGAAAGGGAAAGTAGTGCAGGAATTGAAAAGGCATTCAACAGCTTTAAGGTTGGTTATAACCAAGAACCTGCTGCTGCAAACAGATTTTCACAGGGGAGGTTTAATCCTAAATGGCAAAGACAAGATCAAAGCCATTCAACCTGGAATCAAGGGAGAAATCTGATGAATAATCACAACATGAACTGGAATCAAAGAGCTGAAGCAAGCCATGGTAATACATTCAGTTCACAGTATAAAAATATGAACAACAATCAGCTGAATACCAAACCACAATGCAGCACTTGTCAAAAATTTCATCATGGTGTTTGCAGGTATAAAGGTCAGCCTAAATGTGGAAGATGCAATCAATTTGGACACAACATAAATGATTGCAATGATTACAAGCAATTGGCAAATTGTGCACAGGAGGAGGAAGAAGTGTCCATTGCAAATTTATTTTATGCTTGTCATGTAGCAAGTATAAAGGACAAGGTTTCCCCTGCTGAAATAGAAAAAGAAAAGCACACAGAGGTTGCAGTAACTGATTTGGTGGCTGGGGAAAATCAGAATAAGAAAACAATTGATGCAACTGAAGTCATGCATGATGAACTCAAAAATGAAGAGCTGGCCAAGCAGGACAAACAACAGTTCAAGGAGGGAAAGGAAGTGATGCAGCAGTGGACCAGCTGGCGTTGGATTATTTAGAGAAGTGGGATTCGAAATCTTCCAAGTGGCAGTAGATCATTTAGAGGGATGGGGATGGAAACAATTCAAATTATGGAGGCTTAAGATTAGGAGCGGGATTCAAATCAATCCAATTCTGGAAGTGATTAGGATTCTCCTTAGACTTAGTATTTGTTTTAAATTCTTTTTGCCCTTGTGGGTCAATTTCCTTTTTAGGGTGTTTTCTTTCCAAAGAAGACGATTAGCTGTAGGGTTGTGTTTTCCTTTAAATTATGATGTAAGCCGGAGGGGCAAGACAGTTCTTGATTTATAAAAATTCAGAGTTTACTCTCATTCAATCCAATTTTCAGAATTATTCATGATTCCACAAATTGAAGCCTAAATTTTCCGGTATTTGTGATCAAATCAACGGAACTTTAGTAGGTTGTTCTCTATCTTTGCTCATTGGTCTTTCTCGATCAAGCTTCCGCTACATCAGTTGGTATCAGAGCCAGGTTCGTTCGGGACGATTTCATCATGCCGCCGAGACGACAACAAGCCCAGATTCCAGTAGACATAGCCATCGAACGTGACCGAATGGCACAATTGGAGCAACAGGTGGAGCAATTGACGGCGCAACTCGCGGCGGCAAGAGCCAACCAAAACCAGTATCAGGCCTTAAATCCTGATACAAGCAGTGACGAAGTAGAGGAGGATCCGCGACCACGTCGTGGACAGAGAGCACCTTTAGCTAATGACCGGGCTGAAGACAGGGTTGAAGACTTCAGACGATGGGAGTCAGGGATGCGGACTGAGGTTCCAGAATTCCGTGGAAGCATGCAACCAGAGGAATTTTTGGAGTGGCTCGGAGTCGCGGAGGACATTCTAGAATTCAAGAGAGTTCCTGCGAATGAGAGGGTGGCATTAGTGGCCACAAGGTTTCGGGGTAGAGCCGTGGCTTGGTGGCAGCAATGTAAACTGGCTAGGAATCGCACGGGAAAACCCAAACTTGTTGACTGGGAAAAGATGAAGCGAAAATTGCGAGCAGAATTTCTACCTCACAATTTTGCAAGGTTGATGTATCAAAGGTTGCAGAACCTGCGGTAAGGCATGAGGTCTGTTGATGAATACACAACCGAGTTCTATGAATTGTTGGTGCGGAACGACATAGAAGAGTCACAAGACCAATTGGTGTCACGCTACTGTGGAGGACTGCGTACACAAATTTTAGACATGGTTAACTTATTTGATCCGGTGACAGTAACCGAGGCGCATCAAAGAGCTTTACAATTGGAGAAAACATTAGCAAGAAAATCTGGGAGTGGACCATTGGCAGGTTTTGGAAGTGGACTGAACAACCAAAATAAGACCACTGTGGGCAATACTTCGGGTGAAAATTTTGGGGGGAGAACCAACGCTAATAACAGCACCATGCAACGCACCCCCACAATTAACATTCAAGCTCCCCGAACAACAAGTGGATTTCGTTGTTTTGGGTGTGGGGAAACAGGCCACAGGCTGTCTGAGTGCCCAAGGCCTGCAAAGAGAGTCTTATTTATTGACCCGGCAGACTTTAATGAGGAGGATGCGGATATAGTGGATGAGACACAGTCAGGAGAAGAGGATGCAACTGAAGAATTTGTGGATGGCGACACCGGAACAATGTTGATGGTGTGACGTACATGCTTGGCACCAAGAACGGAAGAAAAGGAGTGGCTGCGAAATAACATTTTCCAATCTACTTGTACCATCCTTGGTAAGGTGTGTCGATTTGTCATAGATGGGGGAAGTTGTGAAAATATTGTGTCGATTGAAGCGGTTAAAAAATTGGGGGTGAAGACGGAAAAACACCCAAAACCATATAGGTTAGCATGGCTGCAAAAAGGGGGAGAAGTGACGGTATCACAGCGGGCACTAATTGCTTTCTCCGTGGAAACCAACTACAAGGATCAGATGTGGTGTGATGTGGTGGAAATGGATGCATGTCACTTATTACTAGGGAGGCCGTGGCAATATGACAGGAGAGTATATCATGACGGGTTCAAAAACACCTATTCATTCGTTTTCAATGGCAAAAAAATTGTGCTACTACCGGGCAAACCGACTGAGAAGATTCAAGTGCATGGCGATAATACTAACCTGTTATCATATGCGAAGTTTGAGTTGGAAGTAAAAGAAGCCGAAACAGTGTTTGTGTTATTGGGGAAAGAAATACAGGCTGATATGGAGGTACCTAGTGAGGCAGCTCCTTTGATTTCGGAATTCGCTGATGTGTTTCCGGATGAGTTACCTCAAGGACTACCACCTCTACGTGATATTCAGCATCATATCAACCTAGAACCCGGAGCGATGTTGCCGAACAAACCACATTACAGAATGAGTCCCACGGAACATGAAGAATTACGATGGCAGGTGGAGGAGCTACAATCAAAGGGGCATATCCGGGAAAGTTTGAGTCCATGTGCTGTTCCCGCGTTATTAATTCCTAAGAAAGACGGAACCTGGAGGATGTGCGTCGACAGCCATGCAATCAATAAGATCACAGTAAGGTACCGCTTTCCCATCCCGAGATTAGATGATTTAATAGATCAATTGAGTGGGGCGCATGTGTTCACCAAATTGGACTTGAAGAGTGGATATCATCAGATTTGTATTCGACCTAGGGATGAATGGAAGACTGCGTTCAAAACGCGAGAGGGATTATATGAATGGCTAGTCATGCCATTTGGTTTGTCAAACGCCCCTAGCACCTTTATGAGAGTGATGAACCAAGCCCTCCGACCATTTATCGGTAAGTTTGTTGTTGTTTACTTCGATGATATCTTAATATACAGTGCCAATCCCGAATTACATTTTCAACACATTCGAGAAGTATTGAGTGTGTTGCGTAGAGAGAAATTTATTGCCGCAGCCAAGAAGTGTGTTTTTATGACACTAAGGGTGTTATTTTTGGGGTATATTATTTCTAGAGAGGGTCTCCAAGTAGACGAATCCAAAATAGTGGCAGTGAGGCAGTGGCCACGACCAAAAACAATTACGGAAGTGCGAAGTTTCCATGGATTGGCATCATTCTACCGCCGATTCATTCCACACTTTAGTAGCATAATGGCACCTATCACGGAATGTATGAAAGGAATTAAGTTTCAGTGGACAACCGAAGCTGAAGAGGGTTTTCGACAAATCAAAGAAAAATTGACAACAGCCCCTATACTCATTCTTCCAGATTTTTCCCAACCGTTTGAGCTGCATAGTGATGCTTCCAAGGTGGGAATAGGAGCTGTTTTGAGCCAAGGAGGGAAACCGGTGGCATATTTCAGTGAGAAATTATCAGGATCTCGCGCACGTTATAGCACCTATGACATGGAATTCTATGCCGTGGTCCAAGCGGTGAAACATTGGCGGCATTACTTATTTCACCGAGAATTCATTCTCTTCACCGATCATGATTCATTGAGGCATTTACACAGTCAAGAGAAGATTTCTTCCCGGCATGCTTCATGGTCAGCATACCTTCAACAATTCACATTCGTCCTGAAGCACAAAGCAGGGGTGACGAACCGAGTGGCTGATGCTTTGAGTCGAAGAAACAATCTGCTGTCCACAATGACTGTCCAAGTTCCAGGTTTTAATTCTTTTCGTGAATTATTTGATTCAGACCCTCACTTTTCAGAGATTATAGCTACTGTTCGAGGGGGTGGAAATTCAGAATTTGTATTGGTAGATGGTTTCTTATTTCGGGGAAATCAATTATGTATTCCCGAGTGTAGCTTGCGGCTACACATTATTAAGGAACTACATGGAGAGGGACACGTCGGAAGAGATCGCACTCTTCAGTTAGTCAAAGCATCATACTTTTGGCCAACAATTCGAAAGGAAGTAGAGAGGTATGTGGAACGTTGTCAGATTTGCCAAGTATCCAAAGGGAAAGCCACGAATGCTGGTTTGTATAGGCCATTACCGATCCCTAATCAACCTTGGACAGACTTGAGCATGGACTTTGTTTTGGGACTGCCCATAACCCAACGAGGATGTGATTCCATCTATGTGGTGGTGGACCGATTTTCCAAAATGGTTCATTTCATCCCTTGTAAAAAAACTACTGATGCTGTCAAAGTAGCCCAGTTGTTCTTCCGCGAGATCTATCATCTTCATGGATTGCCGACATCAATTGTTTCAGACCGAGACACTCGATTCCTTAGTCACTTCTGGCGGTGCCTTTGGAAGATGGTCAACACACGGTTGGATTTTAGCAGTGCATACCACCCACAAACGGATGGGCAAACAGAAGTGGTGAACCGGTCCCTCGGAGATTTGCTGAGATGTCTGGTGGGAGACAATGTTCGGTCATGGGATTTGAAGCTGAGCCAAGCCGAATTTGCCCATAACCATGCTGTCAACATGAGTACAGGTTTCAGTCCTTTTCAGGTCGTATATTCCCTGATGCCGCGAAGCCCCATTGACCTGATTCCTCTACCTAGCAAGACCAGAGTTCATGGGAAGGCTGATAAGCAAGGGTTACAAGAGGTTCATAAGCAAGTCCAGGAAAATTTGTTGCAATCAGTGGAGAAATACAAACTGGCCGCGGATAAAAAGAAGCGCCACTTAGAGTTTGAGGTGGGCGATTTTGTGTGGGCAGTCCTCACAAAGGACAGGTTTGCTGTGGGAGAGTATAACAAACTTGCTGCTAAGAAGGTCGGACCACTAGAAATAGTGGAGAAAATTAATCCAAATGCCTATCGCCTGAAACTTCCCAGCCATATTAGAACTCATGATGTTTTCAATGTCAAGCATTTGCTTCCTTTCCATGAAGATCCATCTGATGAGGATACCGCAATAAATTCGAGGTCGAATTTTCTCCAACATGGAGAGAATGATGCAGCAGTGGACCAGCTGGCGTTGGATTATTTAGAGAAGTGGGATTCGAAATCTTCCAAGTGGCAGTAGATCATTTAGAGGGATGGGGATGGAAACAATTCAAATTATGGAGGCTTAAGATTAGGAGCGGGATTCAAATCAATCCAATTCTGGAAGTGATTAGGATTCTCCTTAGACTTAGTATTTGTTTTAAATTCTTTTTACCCTTGTGGGTCAATTTCCTTTTTAGGGCGTTTTCTTTCCAAAGAAGACGATTAGCTGTAGGGTTGTGTTTTCCTTTAAATTATGATGTAAGCCGGAGGGGCAAGACAGTTCTTGATTTATAAAAATTCAGAGTTTACTCTCATTCAATCCAATTTTCAGAATTATTCATGATTCCACAAATTGAAGCCTAAATTTTCCGGTATTTGTGATCAAATCAACGGAACTTTAGTAGGTTGTTCTCTATCTTTGCTCATTGGTCTTTCTCGATCAAGCTTCCGCTACATCAGGAAGATACCGAGAATTGTAAGCCAATAAACCTTGGTGAAGAAACAACTAAAGAAAGCCACCAAATATATGATTTGAAGGCCGAAAAAGGTCACGAAGATAAGATGGAAAATGAAATTCATAATGAAGAGGTAAGCAATGAAAGTAGAGAATACCTTCACCAATCTGCTGTCGAGAATGAGACCATCAATGGGAGCTTTCCAGATGAAGCATTGGTAAAGAATGCCGAGGATATGGGAACCAAGCTGCAGGTTGAAAATCATAGCGATGAGAAAAATTCTGGATATGACAGAACAGAAGCCATAACCATAACAAACGAGGAAATGGATGTGGAGATATCACAGAATGAAGGCTCCTCAGACCTTGTAGAGGCTAGTGAAGCCACCCGAGACATTTATGAGGAAGAGGAAACCTCTAAAACCACTAATGAGCACATTGAAGAGCATGTTAAAGAAATGGAAATAGAAGTTGATGAACATCTTTCCGCAACAAAGACAACAGAAAACACATGCTCGCAAAAAGAAGCAACACTTCTTTTGTGTGATAATATATCAGCAATCTCAATGGCTAGAAATCCAGATTGAGGTTGAAGCTTGGTGTCAAACCCGTAAGCAGCTTAGGAGGGGATGTTAATGTATAAGCTGCTCACAGGTATGCACACTTGCAGAAGACAAGCCTGCAAGGTGGTTACTCAAAGAAGAGAGAAGAAGGAGTTCAAGTTACATCTAGTTACAGCTGTACAATCTCAATCTAAGTGTAACTGACTAATACAAAGTAGTTTCAATTCAGTTACAAGTTGTTGCACATGTAAAACACATGCTCAAGAATCAGAACTATATAAGAGCATTTCATCAAGCATTTTGTAAGCAAGAAATACAGAAATACATTCTTACCTTTTGCTCTGTAATCTTCTTATTCCCAGCTATCAAAGCTTTTCATTTCTCTCCCAAAATAAATAAACCTGCAATCAAACCACACAAAACACAATCAACACACAAAATTCAACAATTGTATGTTGATCAATAATAATTTTTAATGATCTTCTTATTGCATTGAAGGCCTATTTATACAAGTATAGGAATCCTGTTTATGCAAGGAATCCTGTTTACGAAAGGTAAACTAAGACTAGGAGTATACATGAGATTTTTCCTAATTTGTAATGTTGCTGATTTGATTCTTGTTAACATATGCTGCTGCGTTTTGAGGGCTGATTCGTTGGATAAAAAACTGATGCGTTTGAGGTTGCTGTTGCTGTCATTATTCTAGTCTCTACAGCGCTCGATTTTCTGAATAGAGCTGCTGCTCATTATCTTTAGGGGTTATTAAAGTCATTATGAACCTAGTGTTGGTTAAGTTAGTGGTTCCTATGAGGAACTAGTCTTTGAGGATTCCTATGATTGTCATTAGAATTCTCACTCTCACTAGATTGTCTTACTTGCAAAGTTTCTATGGACTCCACCTTCCCAGAAAAGTTGTTCATTTGATTGTACATGCTGTTCATTTTCGGTCACATAAGTTGTAATTATTCTTGAATATCTCTAAGAGCAATACTATAGTTTGGGTCCACGGTTGTTATGACTTGTAGATTGCGTACTAGACGACCACTATATAAATACATACAAAAACTAATTCTAAGACTGTGACGGAGATGACAAACAACACTTGCAAGTAAAAATGCAAAACAAATCTATAGTTGAAAATTTAATTTAATTTAATTTTATTATATATACATATACATATATTTTGCTTTGAGACTAAGTAATGACAAATTAAACTAGGAAAGTTTGCAAGTAATGTAAGTCCTTCAAATGCACATATGTAATCCAAACTCAATGTTTCAGTTTCCCCATGAATTTAACCAAGCTCCACAATTAATTAAGAGAATCGATTACTCAATGCCAATAAACAAGTCCAAAAATATAGTAATTCAATTTTTGAAGTGGGGTATGTAATATATTTATGGGCAAGCACAAAGATAATATTAATGCTAGATTTTGGTTAACAAGTGTAAAAGCATACTAGGAATGATGATATTCAATGGCTTAATAATTCCTGACAAGATGATGTGGCAACGTAGGATTATATGGCAGATGACATGGCAAACTTGTTTATGTGTATGCTAATGCAAATGTTTTTTCAGAGGTTAACATGGAAGGTGATAAGGCAAGGTTAATTATTTTTCCTTAAGAGCACCCCTATCTCCTTCTTCCCCACCTTCTGGAAACTTGTTGTTGCTGCTCACAACGATGGCGCAAAAGTCATGGCTTTGTGATTTTTCTTGGGACCAGCGATGCGATGATAGTGGTTGTGGTGTCGCTGCTGGATGAGGGCTCGTTGATGCATGGATTCGTTGTTGTCGCTTAAGGTGATGGAATTGTGGAAGGTGGCAGATGAAGATCTATTGCGCGACCTTTACTGCGATGAGTCACTAGTCAGTGCTGGTTGTGATGGGTTTGTGGCTGGTTGTGGCTGGTGGATTGTGATGCTGGTTTGGTTTCTGACGTCGGTGATCTGGCGATGTCTCCTGCAGTGTTGTTCTGATGGTTGGTGTCGGCCTGTGTCAAAGGTGGTAAATCGGCGCTAGTTTGTTGACTAATGTGGCAATCTTCTCGGTGGTGGGTCTGCTGCTGTGATTGGCTGAGGCATCGCTAATGGCAAGGGCGCCATTGTTCATTGTTGTTGTTGATTGTTGTTGTTATGATGAACAATGATATTTTTTTTGAATTAGAGCAATAGGAATTTTTGTTTAGATCATCTGGATCTAGGGTTAACATAGACATGTGAATCGTTTAATTTTAAGAGCAATTAAAACCCTAGCTCTGATACTAAATTTTATGCGGGACAATTAATAATAAGAATTAAAGCAAGAAAAGAAAGAAGAAAACTAGAGAAGAGAAGAAAGGGGATTGGAGATATGCAAAGTCTACAATATTTTTATTAATCATCAAAAGTGTCTCACAAAGTAACAAAGAAAAATATAAATAATAAAATCTTAAAACATCTCACTATTTGGCTCAATCCATCAAATCAAACTGTTTAACATAAATAATTCAGATGAATAAAATAACAATGAAACATGTCCAAAAATAAATAAAATAAAAATGAGAGATTCAAATGGGCTTAGTCTCTTATCCTAAAAGATGACATGATGAGTCATCCAATGTCGTTTCTAAACCCATGTAATACGTGGTGTGGGTCTGGTGTCCCTACCACACCTGAAGGGTACTTATTCCAGCCAATATTCTGCTGATTCAAATGGTCTTTTCAAGAAAGTATGCTCTGCTGGCTGCCAATATATCATCATGAAAGGGGATTTTTATGCGTTTCTATATGCTGCTGCGTTTTGAGGGCTGATTCGTTGGATAAAATACTGATGCGTTTGGCGTCGCTGTTGCTGTCATTATTCCAGTTTCTGCAGCGCTCGATTTTCTGGATAGAGCTGCTGCTCGGTGGAGAATTTCTCTACTGATTGTGCATCTTATCTGCTGCTGTGTTGGAGGCTACTGCTGCTATAATTTTGTGTTTTGCTACTGTCACGGAGGAGTTTTTTATGCTGCAAAGGAGAGTTTTACTGCAAATATGCTCTCCAATTATCCACACTCTAATTTCAATTGTTGAAAACAACAAAACACAGTCTTTTTTTTTTAATATCGAAGCCAACCTCCATTATTATATTTATTGATATTCAACAAATTCTTACACAGAAAAAATAATAATACATCATCCTTATATTTATAAAAAGATTAAAACTCAACCCGTCATAATTTAATAAGAATTGTAAATTAATACGAGCTCATTTAGAATTCTAATTAACTATTCAGTAAAGGTTATAAACACAAATTACTTTTTTAAGGATTTCTATTTAGACCAGGATTTCAACTAATATTTTTTCAAGTAATGGTAGCTATGATAGATAATTAAGTAGATTTACTTTACGTGTAATAAAACTCGATGATCATAAGTGAATACTTTTTATTGTTCTTAGAAAATGTCGAGTAAGTTACCAACCTGTGGCCTTCACAGTACTGATGCTTTTTATTAATCTCTCTTCTTGACTACGAAAAATCTCGACATGATTGAAACAGAAGACGCTGAACATGGACGAAGACTTGACCATAAATTTCTTCTTCATGTTAGAATTCAGTGGGCCCAATCATTTACATTTGCTGGGCAAAAGAAATGCATCAACTTTGCTTTGGCTTTAATTATTTATCTTTCTGCTTGACAATGCAAAAGATCGACATAATTGGAACAGAAGATGCTGAACGTGAACAAAGACTTGACCATAAGCTTTAAGGATGCATTATTGCTTCTTTATGATCGCATTCCATGTGTCCAATCATTAACATTATTATTTTTCTTTCATTTTTTTATAAAAATCAATTTAACCAAAAAAACAATTATTTTTTCTTTTATTGCATATATATGTAGACATCAGTCTCACATCAGTTTTACTCTTACTTCAATTTCGATAAGCTAAAATCTTATTACAAGTGGTAATGGGCATAGACGATACGTTGTACCAAATCAGCTTAACTTGCAGTGCTCGGAAATCTGAATCCAGAGCCATGTCGACAAAGGAGAAGAAGAAGAACGGAGAGAAACACCCTTTTTTTTTCCCAGTTAATCTGCGATCTGGGAGATATTGGCATAGTGCTATGGACAAAAGGATTCCCATACACAAAAATGTATTATCAGATTTATAAAAGACTAGTGCGAGACTGCTTTTGAACTTAAATAATATTATTATTCATTTGTATACTCATGAGCTTTCAATCTGTGTTTCGGTCCCTCAAAAAAGTAACCACAGCTGTTTATGTCGGGGACTATTAGCATGACGTAAAAATCCGAAAACATATACAATTACGATACAATCTGTTTTAATAGTGATGACAAGTATATATTCCCACTATCTTTGTCTACTAGACTAGAAATGGAAGGGTATGCTGTTTGGAAATGTAGCCACAGCTGCTGCGATGCAGCCTATGTTTTCAAATTACATGATATTTTTAATTAGTTTGGAAATATATTTTGATCTTAAATGCTGTGCATGTATTTTCAAACAGGGACTAAATATATAGTGAATATATTTTTTTATCATTGTTTTTAAAATCTGGATTTGAATTATTAATTGTCTGGTGAATGTTATTATATATGAGGGTGTAAAAAGGATATAATGAAAAAGAGAGAAAATGAGATGAAAGAAAGGGGCTTCCATGATCTAATTTGGATACCATCTGCTACTCAAAAATTCAAACTTTTATATGGTTGGCAGTTCAGAATCGTCTATGTACAAGAATGTTCTTATATAGCTGGTACGTAATTCATTCCTCTATATCAGTCAACATGTCCATTTTTTGTGTAGTTGACAAAGCATCTTCTTCTGTTTGTTAAGGAACCATATCACCTAAAAGCTTAAGCTTGTAAGTGAGGCCCCATAATATGATTTATATTATTCTATAACACACCCCCTCAAATGAAAGCCCTTTGGGCTTGAAACTTGCACAGGCCCACATCACCTTGTGCTTGTTTTTTATCAAATAGAATGGGGGTGGTGAGGTTCGAACTCGTGACCGCTGGGTCAACAAGGCTCTGATACCATGTTAAGGAACCATCTCACCTAAAAGCTTAAGCTTGTAAGTGAAGCTCCATAATATGATTTATATTATTCTCTAACACTGTTGCAGCGCATTCATGCTTGGAGATTTTGGTTTATTTTTCTTCAATGGTGGGGTGTTGTCCTCAGACTATAGATCATCTGCCCGGAAAGCATGGTTGTTACTTTCATCTGGGATTGCTTGGAGAATTAGGTTAAACAGAAACATCTTAATCTTTAACAATACCTTACCGGATTGGGATTCATGTTATGCTGTAGCTCTATGTAGGATTTAAGAATATAGAGGATAGAGAGAGATGTATAAGCTTTATTTTTCTGTCTTGTGTTTACATACATACTGTACTCTATATATAGCTTACAATTGATACATTCAAAACTCTCTATATCTATTGTCTTAATGTACAGGATCGTGTCTTCCTTAATTGTTGATCTGCAGAATTAATTCACAATTGACTTTCCTTAGTTGACTCTGTTTTCCCTTTCCAGTCATGCTGATTCTGCTCTTCCTTAGCTGATTGCTTTCCCTCAACATTCAATTGTTTATCTTCTCCTTTGATTGTATTTGATTGCTGATCATCCTCCTTGATTTCCATTATCTTTAGCTGATTCTCTACACTCTACACAGGCAATAAGCATGGTTAAGATTTTGTGAGGATAACTTTGTTTATACTGGAAATAATCTACTCATAAGCTCAGACGAGATAAGAAATTGGTATAACAGCTTGCGATATAAACACTAATCCTTTGGTTTATTTTTTTCTATATTTTCTTTCTTCTTTTCTCCCTGAACTTCTTTTGTTATTCTTAGCCACTACTAGCCAACTAGTTTTCTTCAATAGAACTCTTCAATTATCATAAAATAAAAATAAAAATAAAAATAAAAATAAAAATAGAAATTCCTATCTTGTTTCGAAGTGTATAAAGATATATATTTTTGTAATATATCAAATGAAATGAAATGAAGAAAATAATCAAGAGTTAAAAATAAGATGAAAGAAAGGGGTTTCCATCATCTAATTTCGTTAATTATCTGAAGTCGGGCTAGCTGCATCATTTACTATTGGAACTCTTTGAAAACCATAACATCTGTTGTAAAAGTTATTGTTATTGTAAAAGCTATTTCAAAAGTTTTTTTTTCCTCATTGGAAAGATACAATTAACTTTTTGAGTACAAAAGAAGACTTTCATAAAGTGTTTATATAATAAAACTTCAGATGAGATAGTAGCCAACAAAGAAAATAGAGTAAGATCGCGCACATAAGGTTGAGCCGAGAAGAGAAAAACTTTTGATTCACTCCACGCGCGTGAGGCAATGCCTATACTCTCTAAATTTTTTGTCTCCGTATTAAAATAATTTTTGACGACCCTTAAACTGAAATTATAATATTTGTAATAGTTGAAAAATTATTTTTAAGAATCACAAATTTTACAACCTTTTTTGTTTACTTTTTTTAGCAGCTATAACAGTCACAATCACTTAATTTCTTAACAACTATATTTTAAATTATTGTAACAAACATTTTAATTTTATAATAAACTTAAACATGACTGTTACTGTTAGAGAATAATATAAATCATATTATGGGACCTCACTTACAAGCTTAAGCTTTTAGGTGAGATGGTTCCTTAACATGGTATCAGAGCCTTGTTGACCCAGCGATCACGAGTTTGAATCTCACCACCCTCATTCTATTTGATAAAAACCAAGCACAAGGTGATGTGGGTCTGTGCAAGTTTCAAGCCAAAGGGCTTTCACTTGAGGGAGTGTGTTATAGAATAATATAAATCATATTATGGGACCTCACTTACAAGCTTAAGCTTTTAGGTGAGATGGTTCCTTAACAGTTACATCATGACTGTCTATAAATATCATGCAGGCTTTCAAATAAAGGACAATCCAAAAATTACTTTTATCTTCTGTGTTGCCCTCTTGTGTTGAGGAAGAACTTATTGAATTTTGGAGGGTACCCTACTATTGAAGAAATATCCTTAAGGACCGTGCCAATGGACGCCTCAAGTTTTCTTATTTTGTTTCCGTTCTTTGCCTTCATACTTTACAACAGGATTTGCATTGGAAAATTTTAAAAGACGAAATATCACTAAGCTATTAATTTGTGGCCTTCATAGCTAGCGATGCTTTAGCTTTATTAATATCTCTTATTGACGAGGAAAAAGATCGACATAATTGAAACAAAAGATGCACTATTAGTATGGATCCACTCATTGGTCCCAAGAAATGTGAGTAAGTTACCAGCTTTTGGCCTCGATACTGATGGCTTTAGCCTTAATCAATCTTTCTCTGCTTCACGATGCAAAAGATCAATAAAAGGTGATGAACGGGAACAAAGAATTGACCATAAATTTTAAAGATGGCTTATCAATTCTGAATGTTCACAATCATTTACATTGATTGGACCCGAGTAATATAAAGTAAGGTATCAACTTGTGGCCTTCCTACTTCTCATTCTTTAGCTTTATTAATCTTTGTCTGCTTGACGATGCAAAAGATGGACAAACTTTAAACAAAAAAGTAATGCTGAATGCGAAAAAGACTTTACCATAACACTGATCTCTCATCCTTTATCCTTGTATTTTATTCTATTTGTACTTCTTTTTGCTTCGCCATCCTCTAAATGGCTGGAAAATCTTAATAAAACTCTTTCGATTATAATAATAATGTTGTATAACCGAACCAAGTTTGACAACATGAAACGGCATCTGCAGATGTTAATTACATAGCACAAAAGAGGTCTCCAATCTCTAGGGCCAGAATTCCATAAAACCCACTACATATTTTTCCTTCAAACTTTACTAGGAAGATTTAGGTCAAAAGGAGGATAAGGTCATCATAGAAAACGAACCTGTGAAAAAAAATTCAATCAAAATGTAGAAACTGAGAAAATACAGAAGATATATGTATTGATCATCCGATCAAGCAGGAGAGATCCAAATCATGTAAAGGAAGTGATCTCGGTCCCAGTCATAAGTGCGCGACCTTGGGTCAACTAAGTTTCCTAGCCTTCCCAGATAGAAAACTTACCCTGCATGTGATAACCTAGAGTTGGGGTCATATCAATATCCCCAAAGGTAAAGCACCTGTAATTGGGATCTCAAAAATGAACAATGACTTTGACTGCTGATATCTGAACCGGGATTTTCATCATGTGAGCTATCCTTCCATATCTTACTTCAAACAATGCTTCATCTACATACCCCATGATAGGCATAAGCCTTTTCACACTTTCTATGGAACAATGGATTTTGGTCACATGTGGCAATTCATTGATTTTGGGTCTTGGGCAATCTCCCTCAGTTATCTGCGTCATCTCAAATCTTTCCCCGTATTCCAAAAAGGTCATGGAAGTCATGGTCTTGGTCTGATAATTTCTGAAATTTATTTTAAAAATGAATGAATTATTAGAGAGATTGTATCCTAGGTTCTAAGTTATCACATGCAGGGTAAGTTTTCTATCTGGTCACAAAAGGTCTATGAACTGCCCAGTGACTGCCTTACGTGAAGGTGGTATGGGGGTTTACAAGAAATGGTTGGGGCACAGTGTGACCGCCATTATCAAGTAAACACTCAGTTCATAGTTGGACGTTTCACGAATCTGAACCCCGACTGAAAGTCATGAGGCAGACCGCTAATCCCCATCTAACCTAGAATTGGGTTTATTTGCAAAATTAAAATGCATGATGAAATTAATTCAAACCAGATACTATGCATGAATTGAAAGTAAAATGCATGCTAAAGTAGTAAAAATACGTGTAAAAAAAATGAAATAAGGAATAAATAATCAAGCAGCAAAGCTCAGTCCAGTGAGTCCCCAGTGGAGTCGCCATCTATCGTGACGACGATTTTTTCGCGCTTCGCGCCCCGCCATCCCCCTGGTTGGGGAGACAACGGCGCGCGATGAAAATGAGGGGTATGTTTTATAGTTGCAAAATTACAACTATAATTATTAGGAGTCGCCACCTAGTATTAAGGTCACTAGGAACCTATTGTTCTACGAGAGTCTAGGTAAGAGGACTGGTTGTGCAAGGGGAAGACGCATCACCCCCACTGCACCCTACCTAAGGCAAGATGCATTATTGTTTGATTGTTTTTCCTAAGTTATTTCTATTAGTCTTTTTCTAAGGTTCGACGCAGATCTCTCTTCGTGAGAGAGTCTCTACATCATTAGAAGTTTTAAAAAACTAACTTTTCTATTGTTCGGAATTTTCCACACTTCATAAAAAAAAAAATTTATCCGCGGGTGTACTTTACAATGTAATTTTACACCCTGATAGATAAAACAAATAATTATTAATTATTTTTGATATTTTGGCCGAATTCCAATGGATAACCGTAAACTGGTTACGATATCCAATTTTTGTTTAAAATATATGAAAGATGCAACATATATTTTTTTATGAAGAATATGCTTGAAAAATCATGGAATTCGGCCGTATGCACGAAAACAATATATTTTTTTTAAAAAAAAAATTGTAATAATATTAAAAATAAATTTAATGTCAATTTACATTTTTCATTTTTTATTTTTTTTCTCTTTTTCCTTTTCCTTTTTCTTTTTTTTCTTGGCTGGGCTAACAGTCCTCACGGGCTGGAAGCCTAGTTGGTTTTGGGCTGGTCTGCTGGGTTGGGTCGGTCAGCCCAGCCCGAAAAGAAAGAAAGAAAAAGAATAAATAAACAAATAAGAATAATAAATGGTCGAGATCATTAAATGGTCGAACATCGCAAAATTAACACAGTTCACGTTCTTGAACAATAAATGGTCGAGATCGACGAGAGGGTTACCTGATGATGCAGCCTTGAAGAGGAGATCGAGGTGGTCTTTTCTGTTGCGGTGGTGTTGAAAACGGAGGCCTGTGGTGGCCGGAATGAGGGGTGGAAGGTTGCTGGTCGGGGCCGCTACACTTCGCTGCTGCTGCTGTTTTCTTGCTGGAGGCCACGTATGGGTGGCTTATGAGGTGGAGGATCTGATGGCAGAGAGTATGGTGGTACTAGGTGAGTGGTCGGTTGCCGTGGAGATGAGGAGGAGCTGCTACGGGTTGCTGTTTTCTCGAGAGAGGAACGTTACTGGAAGAGAGAGAGAGGCGAGTCATGGTGGAGAAGAGGGACGAGCTATGACAGGGAAAAGAGGTTGGCTGATGAAGAAGCCTCACCGACGACCAGAAAGGGAGAAGGTGGAGGTTCGGGGCTGTTGCATCGACTGGACTGTGATTTTGTTGCACTGTAATTTCCCGTTTGTTCAGCGTTTCCCCCGTTGTTTTCTCCTTCCCTTTCTTCTACAATCTTCCTCTATTTATAGGCTAATCTTTGCAACTTGGATTGATGTCCACAGCATGGCATTTTCAGGGGGTGGTTTGCAGGGCATGGCTGCCGGCATGCCACAGGTATGGCTTCCGGCAATGCCATTGTCCAGTCAGCTCAAAACAAATTTGACTTTTTTTTTTAATACACTGAAGAAAAAATAGGTTATCACAAAAAGAGTTTTTCAATGGGAAGAATGATATTTTTTTCTTTCAATTTTAGCTTTTGATTTCATCAAAAGGTTTTGTCACCAAAAATTTTGATTTTCTCATTTTAAACCAAATTAGGCTTCCGAATTTAATTTCTCAGCAATCAAACCCCCAATTAGATTAATTAGACCCATTTTAAGTGTAATTAAGCCATTGCTCTTAATTAAATCCTTCAATTGCGATCTCAATTAATCCTGAAGAGTTTCGTCACCGAAAATCTCGATTTTCTCAATTTAACCCAGATTAGGCTTTTAATTTCTCAGCAATCAAACCCTCAATTAGGTTAATTCGACCCATTTTAAGTGTAATTAAGCCCTTGCGCTTAATTAAATCCTTTAATTGCGATCTCAATTAATCCTGAAGAGTTTCGTCACCGAAAATCTCGATTTCCTCAATTTAAACCAGATTAAGCTTCCAAACTTTACTTCTCACCAATTAAGCCCTTAATAAAATTAATTTGATCCATTTAAAGTATAATTAAGCCCTTACGCTTAATTAAATCATTCAATTGGGCTCTCAATTAATTATGAAATCATAATTACATTTTAAATTGGCCGACAATTAAATTGAATTAGCCCATAAAAATATAATTATGTCTTTTGACTTAACTTCTACACAAATGTATCCAATAATAAATTATTTTAGCCTTAAATCTGCGTCTTCCTTTATTTATGGGCAAAAAAAGAGGTACAATCGGGCTTTCGAAAACGTCCAAAATTTCCACATTAATTTTTCTGTCGACACCAGCCCCTTTTATTTTATTTCTGTTATTTTTTGGTATATTTTGGGGAATAACCTAGAAATTGGGTTATGACAGATCCCATCAAGTCATAACTCATGTGATAATTTTACGGATCCAATGCTCTTAATGTCTGTCGTTCCCCCATTTGGTAATCCCACAAAATCATTTGCAGCATCAATCATATTGTGTGTTAATGGTGAATGTGATATATGATCAGATGCCCTGCTGTCTATAATCCAATAAAGAATTGAATGTGATTCATGTTTTATCATATTACATGTAGGTGTGATTATACCTGTGGCATTTTCAAGCGATGTAATTTTACCGTTTCCAGACCGAAGAAAGGCAAGAAGTTGATGATATTCTTCGGTTGTGAATGTTGGGCTGTTGGGCAATGTGGCGTTGGTTGCATCTGCATAGGTGCCCTGTGTTTCAACATTATGGGCTGTCAGATTCGGGCATTTATTTCTGCGCAACACACATTTCCCATGCCATTTAGTGATCTACGGTGTGTGAGCCATCACAGTAGCTACATTTAGGAGCCTTGCGTGAGCTAAAACCACCAGCTGCAGACCCTCCCTTTGGCATGGTGGGTCGGTGTGTTTGAATCACATGGGCAACAGGCTCTCGATGATTTGTCACATCTGCATAACCAACTCGTGAACACGTCATGTATCAGGGAGTGGATTCATCATTAATATGGAGCCTCGAATGGTTGAGTAAGTCTCGTTCAGACCCATTAAGAATTGCATGACTTTCTCTTTTTCTTCCCTTGCTACACGAGTCTTTGATCCCTCACAATTGCAAGTGATTGGTTCATGGTATGAAGCCAATTCGTCCCAAAGGACCTTCAATTGGGTGTAATAGGCTGGAATGGACAGCTATCCTTGCTGGTGCTCGACAATTTGTTGTCAAATTTGGTAGATCCTAGAATCGTTTCCTTGCGAAAATCGATCCTCAAGATCCTTCCATGCTGCAGATGCAGACTTACAGTAGAGTATGCTATGTGCGATGTTGCTTTGTACAGATTGCCAGATCCATGACAAGACCATGTCGTTGCACCTCTGCCAAATTGGAAACTTGGTGTCGGTAGATGCAAGGCACTGGATTGATCCATCAATAAACCCAAGTTTGTTCTTGGCACTAAGGGCGATGCGCATAGAGCGGCTCCACTGACCGTAGTTTAGCCCGTTGAGGACTTGTGAAACCAGGACGAGATTTGGTGAATCTGAGTGATATAGAGTAAGGGGATCGGGTACGTGTGACCCCTTATCTGTTGAACTTTTTGCCGAATTATCATCCCCCATGTTGGTTATTTGTGTTGTGAAATTTTTTGGATTGTGTTTTAGCAGAAGTGAAATGGGTGCTCTGATACCATGAGAAAATTTCGAGTATACAATGAATTGTTCTTGTATTTTTCAGTATGTACAACCATACAGAGACGTAAGCTTTATACAACAAAATCCAGCCTATTCTTGGTAACTAATCCCTAATTACAAGTTGATTACAATCTGCTCCTATGATGTCGCTAACCAGATCGTTGACTCATCATCAATCCCTGCAATCATGTTTTACCTAAATATGCTGATGCGAACCCTAGCGGAATTTAATGGTATTCGCGACCCCAAGATCAATCTAACCCAAGTTTTTTGAGAATTGAGTGAGCTTATCACAATGGAAGACTTGCTCCAATGCAACAAGACTATAAACCAACTCGATCACAACGCCTACACCTAGAGACGAACAAAGGAAGTATAAATTCACAACAAAGATTGGTCAATTCTTTGAAATGTTGAAAAGTTCAATCAAAAACCAAGATGAAGCAACCAAAGACGGCTACAATGCTGGAAAATATTATTCAAAAAGTTCCCTAACATTATTCCTAAAGAGTATTTATACTCCAAGCCAAACCCCTAGTTTCCCTAATGGGTCTTACATAAGCCCAAAAAAATAATAATCAACCCAAGCTAAAACTAGCCCAAACTAATTAAAATAAATAAATAAACAAGTCTAGAAACCCAAACAAATTGTCTCCTCTCATAATAATTAAAATTGGATAGACCAACTAATTAAATAAGACAAGTTCGTTGTTTCTGCATTTTGTCGGGCAACAGCAAGATCCAACATAAAACTGATGGTTCTATCTCGTCTTAATGAATTAGAAGAAGTTCCATATATCGTTGGAAAGGTATTGAAGTCTAGTTTCGATCCCAACTAGAATCACATCAAAATTCGATATGTATCTCTAGTTATGACTAAAAGAGTAACCAAAGGTCAAACTGTCTTCTTCTCCCAATCCTTGTGTAATGGTCTTGGTTCCACCAACAAGCGCTTCTTGAAAATGAATGAGATTAATCAAGGCTTGCTCTTTATTATTACAAATCCTCTTGAAGTCCACCTTAGCCCATGTATCTTGAAGAAGTCCATTGAAAGCTTCTTTGAACTTCTTAGCCCTAAGCCTAGTAACTGGACCAACTAGAACCTCCAATGGATCCTTTGATGGTTGGATCACATCATCCCCTCACTTATCAAAAGGATTCGACCTCGAATCATCACCTATATCAAAAAAAGAAAGATCAGAAACATTGAATGTAGCACTTACACCATACTCACCTGGTAGATCCACTTTGTATGCATTATCATTAATCCTTTATATGATCTGATAAGGACCATCTCCTCGAGGCATCAACTTTGATCTTCTTTGTTCAGGAAACCTTTCCTTCCTCATATGCACCCAAACCCAATCACCTAGTTCAAATCTCACTAATTTTTGTCCCCTATTGGCTTTGTTTGCATATTATTCATTTTTCTTTTCTATTTGTTGTCGAATCTTTACATGGAGGTCTTTCACCACCTGTGCTTTTTGATTACCATCAAAACTAACTCTTTTATCAGCAGGCAATGGAATCAAATCTAATGGTATCAAAGGGTTAAAACCATAAACAATCTTAAATGGGGAATGATTAGTAGTAGAATGCACACTACGATTATATGCAAATTCAATGAATGGCAAACAATCTTCCCAATTTTTAAGGTTCTTTTGAATGACAGCCCTTAACAATTGAATCAAAGTCCGGTTAACAACTTCAGTTTGGCCATCTGTTTGTGGATGACAAGTAGTAGAATATAAAAGTTTAGTTCCTAACTTACCCCACAAAACCTTCCAAAAGTAACTCAAAAACTTAACATCTCGATCGGATACAATGCTCCTAGGGAGACCGTGTAGCCGAATGACCTCTCTAAAGAATAGGTCAGCTATATTTATTGCATCATCTATTTTATGGTAAGCAATGAAATGTGTCATCTTAGAAAATCTATCCACAACAACAAATATAGAATCTCTCCCTTTCCTAGACCTAGGTAGACCCAAGATGAAATCCATAGAAATATCAACCCAAGGTTCCTTAGGAACAGGCAAAGGTGTGTATAATCCATGAGGCATTACCCTAGACTTAGCTTGTCTACATGTTATGCCCCTATCACATATTCTTTGCACATCTCTTTTCATATTAGGCCAATAAAAGTGCTCATCCAGAACCTCCAAAGTTTTAGTAATTCCAAAATGTCCCATTAAACCTCCCCCATGTGCTTCCCTCACAAGCAATTCACGTAAAGAACAATTAGGCACACATAACTTATTTTCCTTAAACAAAAATCCATCATGCCTAAAATATTTATCTTTGGATGAAACCTTGCATGTGTCATATATAGCACCAAAACCATGATCATCAAGATACAATTCATTAATATACTCAAATCCTAGCAATTTAGTATTAAGAGTATTAAGAAGAACATACCTTCGCGATAAGGCATCGACGACCACATTTTCCTGACCTTGCTTGTATTTAATCACATATGGAAAAGTTTCAATAAACTCAACCAACTTAGCATGTCTCCTACTTAACTTACCTTGACCCTTCAAATGTTTCAACGATTGGTGATCAGTATGTATGACAAACTCTCGGGGCCATAAAATAATGTTGCCAAGTCTCCAAAGCCCGCACGACTGCATACAACTCCTTATCATAAGTGGGATAGTTAAGAGTTGCACCATTGAGTGTCTCACTAAAATAAGCGATAGGTCGTTTTTCTTGCATTAAAACGGCTCCAATACCTATTCCTGAAGCATCACATTCAATCTCAAAAGCTTTATTAAAATCAGGTAAAGATAGTAAAGGTGCCGAAATCAACTTTGATTTTAACAAGATAAAAGCATTTTCTTGTTCTGCTCCCCACTTGAAACCCATGGTTTTCTTAACAATTTCAGTCAATGGAGAGGCTATCGTACTAAAATCTTTGACAAATCTCCTATAAAAACTAGCCAAACCTTCAAAACTTCTAACGTCTGTTATGGATTTTGGTGTAGGCCATTCTTGAATAACCTTAACCTTAGCCTCATCCATTTCTATACCTTTTGCACTAACTACATATCCACGAACAACAATCCTATCCATGCACAAGTCACACCTTTTCAAATTAGCATATAAGGACTCTTTTCTAAGCACATCAAGAACTTGTCTCAAATGACTTATATGCTCATCAATCTCCTTACTATAAATCAAGATATCATCAAAGTAAACGACTACAAACTTACCAATAAAAGCACGCAACACATGATTCATCAATCTCATAAAAGTACTAGGTGCATTAGTAAGTCCAAAAGGCATAACCAACCACTCATACAAACCATATTTAGTTTTAAAAGCAGTTTTCCATTCATCCCCTTCTTTCATCCTAATTTGATGATAACCACTTTTCAAGTCAATTTTCGAAAATAATTTAGAACCATGTAATTCATCCAACATATCATCTAATCTAGGAATGGGATGTCGATACTTTACAGTGATGTTATTGATGGCTCGACAATCCACACACATTCGCCAAGTTTTATCCCTTTTTTGGAACAAGAAGCACGGGGACTACACAAGGACTCATGCTCTCTCGAATGTATCATTTCGACATCATCTCCTCCACTTGCCTTTGAAGTTCATTAGTCTCTTCAGGATTGCTCCTATAAGCTGGCCTATTTGGTATAGATGCTCCTAGAACAAAGTCAATTTGATGCTCAATACCTCTAATTGGCGGCAAACCACTAGGAATATCATCTGGAAAGACATCCTCAAATTCCTGCAAAAGAACTTTAACAACACTAGGAACATAAGAATCTAACTCATCTGAGTTAAAGAATGCCTCCTTATACACAAGTAAAATCATACGCAAGTCAGAAAGATAGGCATGTTTAAGATCATTAGATTTTGCAAGAAAATTAAGGTGTTTCCCCACTTTTTTTACACACTCTTCTTTTCTCACCCTTTCTTTCTTCTCTCCACTCATTTTCTCTCCACTCTCGGCCTTCTTTTCATTTTTTTGCTCTTGGCCATGACCCTCCCCTAATGTCTAAAGGGCCGAAACTTTGTTCCCTTTGGTTTTCAACTCATGGCTCACTTTCTTTTCTCTCTTCCTCACATCCTCACCATGTTGTTCAGCTTGTTTTTCCATTTTGGCCAAATCTTTTTGTTCCTCCACTTTGGCCAAAACATGTTGCTCTTCTTCATAACCCTTCTTCAATTGAATTTGATCTTCATACACTTGTTTTGGTGAGAGTGGGGCAAGTGTATAAATCCTTCCATCCTTCTCTAATGAATACCTTTTCTTAAACCCATCATGCTTGGCTTTTCTATCAAATTGCCAAGGCCTCCCTAGTAACAGATGAGTAGCATGCATAGGCACAACATCACATAACACTTCATCCTTATATTTGCCTACTGAAAATGAAATCATCACCTGTCTATTCACCCTAACAACACCACATTCATTCAACCATTGAAGTTGATAAGGTCTCTCATGCTTTATGGTATTCAATCCCAACTTTCTAACCAAAGTAACACTAGCAACATTAGTACAACTACCACTATCAATGTTCATACTACATACCTTATCGTTGATTAGGCATCTAGTATGGAAGATGTTCTCCCTTTGTTGCTCCATATCCTCCTCCTTAGTTTGAATACTAAGTGACCTTCTAACCACCAAAACTTTATCACCAACAGCATACTCTAAATCACTAGCATCCTCAAGTGGGGGCATGTCATCACAATCAGACTCCTCACTAGTGGACACAATCTCTCCATCATCCCTTAGAATCATAACTCGATGATTTGCACATTCTGATGCATAGTGTCCCAATCCTTGACACTTGAAACACTTTATATCACGATTATGCTTCCGTTGAACTTCTCCCTTAAGTTTTTGATCATTGGCTGAAACCTGCTTCTTCATGGAGTTAGGTTCGACAACTTTAGAAGTCACCAAAGGCTGTGATGATGCATTACCCTCTCTCCTATAATTCATCTTCCAACCCGAAGAAGACCCCGTATAAGCTCCAGATCGTGTATTACCCTTCCTTTTCATCTGTCCTTCAACCTTAATGGATAAGTGTACTAACTCCTCCAAATCAACATATGATTGCAACTCCACAACATTAGCTATGTCTCTATTCAAGCCATTCAAAAACCTAGACATCGTAACTTCCTCATCTTCATTAACATTAGCTCTAATCATAGCCACCTCTAATTCTTTCTGATACTCCTCCACACTCTTATTACCCTGTGTAATCATTTGTAAGCGATTAAACAACTCCCGATAATAATGTTTAGGAACATACCTCTTCTTCATTATTGTTTTCAACTCCTCCCATGTGTTGACTGGTCTTTCTCTATTCCTTCTTCTTTCTACCACCAATCTCTCCCACCAAACCATGGCATAGTCAGTAAACTCCACTATAGCTAACATAAACTTCTTTTCTTCAGAGTACCTATGGATGTCAAAAATCATCTCCACCTTTTTTTCCCAATCTAAATAAGCTTCCGGATCAGTTTTTCCCTTAAAGGCTGGGATTTTTAACTTAATACTACCCAAATTTTGGTCTATATCTCCCAAAATCATCAAAATCCCCTCTATGCTCAAAATCCCTATGTGGCCGAATATGTCCCCTCCTTGGCCGATTCTCATACCTCTCTCCCCTATGTGTACGGAATCCACCACTACGGTTAAGATCATCCTCGGCTTCATCTGCAGAGTTTCCAGCAACACTCTCCTCTTTCCTAGCTTCTCTACCCCTTTTACTTCTTCCTCCATCAGACCTAGTCTCTAATTTTTCAATCCTATTTGTCGCACCCCTCGCGAGAGCGCGGCGTCGTGACGACCCTCCCCTTGTGCGAGGGAATTCAATGTGGGGGGTATTATCTTTATTTTCATGAAAAAGGGAGTCGCCACCTAGTATTATGGTTACTAGGAAACCTAAACTGGTCTTTCAGAGATTCTAGGGTAAGGGACTGGTTGCGTAAAGGGAAGGTTTTAGCACCCCTAGTACGCCCTACCTAAGGTAAGCTGCTTGGCGTTTTGGTTTGCTTATGATTTGTTATGGTTTTGATCTTTCAAAGCATATGTTGGTTAAGTGGTGATGGGATATTACCCTACCGAATATTTTGGATAATAACCCTTTTAGGATTTATTTATCCAAACACCGACAGTGAATAATAGCATATCATTCCCGCCGAATATTTTGGATATTAACCCCTTAGGATTTATTTATCCAAACACCGACAGTGAATAATAGCATATCATTCCCGCCGGATATTTGGATATTAACCCCTTAGGATTTATTTATCCAAACACCTAAAGTGAATAATAGCATATCATTCCCGCCGAATATTTTGGATATTAACCCCTTTAGGATTTATTTATCCGAATACCGACAATAAATAATAAATTCCCAAAAATAAGATTTTTATATTTTTTGAAATATTGGTCAATACCCTTTGGATTCTTACAAACATGTTGTAAAATCTCAAGATGCAAGAAATGATTTTTTCTTTGCGAAATCAATGCTAAAACACATTTTTTTTCTTCAAACTCCAAGATAATATATATTTTTTGAAAGAAAAGGAATTTTTTAAAATATGCTAGTGTATTGGTCGTATGCACGAAAACAACACATTTTATCTTTTTTAAACAAAATATTTTTTTTGCAAATTTTTTATTTTTATTTTTATATTTCTTTTTCCTTTTCTTTTTTATTTTTCTCTTTTTCGGTGGGCTGGCTATCAGCCCACCTAAATTCGGGCTGGGCTGACAGCCCTGACAGCCCAGCCCACCTTGTCTCTAGGCTGGGCTGCTAGCCCAGGTGGCTGGCAGCCCAGACCAATATGGGCTGGGCTTTCGGCCCAAAGGCTGGAAGCCTTCTTTAGGGGCCGCCAAGCCCACGCCGGGAGTGAATTAATTCACTCCCCCGCATGCAAACACAGGGACGATGAATAGTGACTAGGAGGATTTTCGAGTATGGGGAATGGAGTACCTGTCAATACCGTTGGGTAGAGGAGGTCGTGGTGGTTCTTCTGGTCATTGTGGCGTCGAAAATGGTGGCCTGTGGTGGCCGGAATGGGCGTCAGAACGGTGTCAGTTCACGTCACAGCCCTTGCTGTCGCTTCTGTTACCGTCGCCTGGGAAGGTGACCGAGCTTCTGGGGTTGATGGGAGGATGATGGTGATGACTGGGTGGTGCTAGAGGGTCTGAACTGGCGGCCAGAGTTGACCGAGAGGGGGAGAGAGAGAACGTTGGCTTCTGGTTTTAGAGATAGAAACGACTGAACGACCAAGAAGGAAAGAAAAAAGAAAGGGAATGGTGATGCTGGGGGCTCTGTTTGAAGAAGATTACTTGAGTTTTTCACGTGAAATTCGCTTTGTGAATTCCTATTATTCCCCCTCTGCACCCTCTGTTTTCTCTATTTTTTCTTTCTCTCCTCCTCTATTTCTTACGTGAATTTATCTCTCCACTCTGCTCGTGAAACCTTTCTTTGTTTCTTACGTGAATTTCGCTCCCCCTTCTTCGTCCCTTGTTCATGCATATTTATAGCAGAGGAAGCACCCCTTCGGCTGCCCATGGCATGCAGCCGAGGGCTGCTACCTCTGCATTGCCCAGTAAGGGGGCTTTGCTCAGGCGACGTGCGTGCAGTGGCGTGCCTGACACTATTCAGGTGACTGAGAAGTGCAGGCACGCCTGCAAGTTTGCAAATGATTTGGGTAAGTAAAAATACAATTTGGTCCCTCAATTTTTAATTGCTCTAATTGCACCCTCAATTGATTTTGAACTTTTAATTTTGTGCAATTATATCCCTGTTAGAATTTCGAGAGTAACCTTAGCTTTGCGCGCCTTTTTTATTTTGCTCCTTAGTTTCTGACTTGCGCGATTTCACCCCCCAATTAACCATTAGACTCTCAAATCATTCAATTCGGCCCCCGATTTTGCATAATTGTCTTGGAAAAATTCAAATCGATCTCCGAAAATTCTAATTTCATCAATTGAACCCGAATTAAATTCAAGAACTTGGTTTCTCATCGATTAAGCCCTTAATAAAATTAATTTGGCCAATTTAAAATATAATCAAATCCTTGCACTTAATTAAATCTTTTGATTGGACCCTAAATTAATTCTCAAACATAATTATACTTTGTTGCGATGTCGCAGTCGCACAAATTAATTACCCTAGCTTAAAACACACAAGATAGTATAGAGCAAGTAAGGGGTCGATCCCACGAGGAAGTTTCAAGTCAAATTTTTATGTTGTACGTTATGTGATTGGGGGGAGTTGGTTTGTGATTATCTAAACTATGGCAGCAATTAAACTAGCAAACAAAATCAATTAAAACCGAAACTTATCAAGAAAACAAACCTTGGTCACAAGCATACATCCACCTACGAAAATTAGAACCGATCCTTGAAACAAAAAAATGCAATTTATGTTCTGAAATTTTATCTTTTCTTAACGTGATTAATTAACGGATCTCTCGTATAACTAATCCTAACCAACAAACAATCAAAGTGTCCGCACTAATGATTCAATTTAATGGTAGCTTTAAGAACTAGATAATTTCATCAAGATTAACATACAAGTTGTCCGCAACTTGTGTCAATTTATTCATATGTTCTCCCTAAGTTCAATAATGTAGTTCCGCCATAATTATCAAGCTTAGTTGCTTCACAAGTTCATATATCACAACTCCGGTTTTGATATTAAACTTAGCAATAGATTGTTCACAACAATAACTTAGAGTCTGCTCTAGCAATCATCAACAACAATCATAAGAAATATGCATAGGAAAACAATCATACTCATTCATAACATAAACTAAAAATAGAAGGAAGAATAAATCTCACGGTTCTTGAAATCTGAAGGTTTTTGTGTCCTTGCAACCAAGCAAAAGAGTCTAGCCTTGCATGTTTATTGAACAACTAAATAAAAAGATGGAAGAACACATGATTTAGGGTTTGGAGGAGGAAGATTTTGTGTTTTCTTTTGTGCTGGCCGCCACTTCCTTGCTCCTCTTCTCCTTTATATATGCTTAGAAACCCTAGTGTCTATTTTACAAAATAGTCCTTCCTTAAATTGGCAGAATTTAGTTGTCCCTTGTAAAATTCATATCTCCTTCATATCACATCGTTTTGAGCTTAAATTTGTAGCGTTTATAGGTATTTGAGTCCTGAATCCATGAAAATTGAGTTTGCATCAATCGGACTTTTGTAGCTCGAGATATTGAAGTTGGAATGGACAAAGGTTGATATCGGCAGATTGCAAGATTTGACTTTGAAGGCTGCGATTTCCATGATCTTCCTTATTTTATTTCTTTTTCTTTTTCCTTCACTGGAATCACTTCATTTCGATCTCTAGAGCTTCCACTCTGCACAAAACACCGACTGAAGGTCAAATCTGTCAATCACCTCCAATTACCTCCTTTTTGCATCTTTCATCCAAATATGCCTTCAAAATATAAAACAAAGAATATCAAGGCATTTTATACACAAAACATATGCAAAACGCTACGTAAATATGGATGAAATTATCAAATAATATGGTCGCATCACTCTCCTCCTCTGTTTCTTACGTGAATTTAGCTCTCCACTCTGCTCGTAATTAACCATTAGACTCTCAAATCATTCAATTCGGCCCCCGATTTTGCATAATTGGCTTGGAAAAATTCAAATCGATCTCCAAAAATTCTAATTTCATCAATTGAACCCGAATTAAATTCAAGAACTTGGTTTCTCATCGATTAAGCCCTTAATAAAATTAATTTGGCCAATTTAATATATAATCAAATCCTTGCACTTAATTAAATCTTTCGATTGGACCCTAAATTAATTCTCTAACATAATTATACTTTTAAATCGGTCAACGATTAAATCAAACTGAGGCATAAAAATATAATCATATCCTTCGACTTAATTTGTATGCAGTTTTATCCGATAATAAATTACTTTAGGCATGAATATGCGATTTCCTTCATTTATTGGCACAAAAGAGGTACGATCGAGCTATCGAAAACAATCAAAATTTCACCCTGATTTTCCTATCGACACCAGCCCCTTTTATTATTTTTTGTTATTTTTCGGGTAGTTTTAGGGAATGACCCAAAATTGGGTTATGACACTATTCATTGGCTCACCAAACATAAATTCCATCTGTTGTTGCATTCTCGAAATCCCATCTTCTTGGATTTCACCGATCTTCTGTGGCACACTATTAGAAGACATTTTTTTTGAAACCTGCACGAAAATCGTTAGCAATAAAAAAAAAATCACCTCACACACTCGTGTTTCACACAAATTTATAGGCTTTTCACTCGAATATGCTCCCTATGCCTATTTCCACTCAAATTGCCTTTCTCTAGTTCTTGAGATCACTTAGCAATAATTCAGAAAAAAGCAACCAACTAAGCAGTGAACTTATAAATTTGATATAGACTCTAGAAGCAAGAAATTACAAAACTAACGAAACAAAACTCGATGACAAATTCACGAATAGGTAAATATCCAAAATATTTTTTACAGGAATAATACGCCATCATCATTTAACAAACATATTTTTGAAAGATCAATACCACAGCAAATCTTTGGGCAAACCAAAACACCAAGCAGCTTACCTTAGGTAGGGCGTACTAGGGGTGCTAAAACCTTCCTTTTACGCATCCATTCCCTTGCCTTAGAATCTCTGAAAGACCAGTTTTGGTTTTCTAGTAACCATAATACTAGGTGGCGGATCCCTTTTTTCAGGAAAATAAAGATACAACCCCGACATGAATTCCCCGGCTCGCGGAGAGGGACGTTGCGCTCTCGCGTAGGGTGCGACAAAATGGCGACTCCACCGGGGACTTTGGACTAGGCTTGATAATTTTATTTGTTTATTGCTATGTTGATCTTTTTTTCTTGGCCGCTATGAATTGTTTATATTTTTTTTTTAAAAAAAAGCTTTAGCATGCATCTTTACATCCTGTCATGCATGGTATCTCGGATATATAAAAAAATGTCCTGTCATGCATCACCTTATGACTTGAGTCAAGGTTTAAGTTTGTGTAAGCCCCAACTCTTTGCTGAGTGTTTAGACTAGTAGTGATTGGTATACGTACCATCCCGCTATCTGCTAAACCCCCATATCGCCTTTACAAAGGGGATCACTGGGACAGAAGAGACCCTCTTTAGAGACCAAGTAGTAAAGCTACCCTATGTCTCACATAAAGAAATTAGAACCTATCGTTAGGGTGTACGCTCCATAATATCTTTTTGCATAAAAAGAAACGGCCTAAAATGCATCTTGACCTGCAAGTCTTATGAGCAAAATGGCCACCACCACTAAACTTTCTATCATGGAATATGGGAAAAATTCTGAATTGTCACAATTGACTGAAGGAGACTGCCTTAAAAGCGATGCTAAGAGGCTATCACCAATCAAGAATCTGATTTGCATTATATATGAGGTGAACAAGTTTTAAGCCCAGCGGTGCGAGCTCTAGTTCACTTTTGGGATCCAGACTACCGTTGTCTTTCTTTTGGGAGCATAGACCTATGTCCTACTATGGAGGAATTTGGGATGTTGATGAAATTTCCAAATGATCTATACATAATTTATTTTCCTTTGAGATCTAACAAAATCATCCCCGAATTGTCGAAGATGCTCAAAATCCCTGACTTGGAAAGGTTTTTAGAGAAGACTGCTGCTGGTCTGAAATGGAAGATGCTAGAATTTGAAGTAGAAAAGAAGTCTAGATCAGAAAAAGAGAGACTGATTGCCTTAGGCATATTTGGCCTTGTGTTGTTCCCTAGTCAAATAGGTATAATAAGCTTGGAAGCTGCTGCTACTTATGTAGAATATTAGAATACACAAATCAATCTAGTGGCCTCTATTTTGGTTGAAACCATCATAACCCTTAACCATTGCCGAAGAGCCGGGAAAGGAGCAATGAGATGTTGAAAGCAGTTGCTGTATATCTGGGTGGTTAGCCATATTGAAACAAAAAAGCATATTTTTAATAATTTTTGGTGGTTCAACCAAAAACCATTGAGGATAGTGGAAGAAGAAGAATGGGGAGATCTAGACAACCAAGGTTGGTAGAGAAGCTAAAAATTTTACCAGTAGTGATTTTAAATGGAGAGCCCCTTGGGTCAAGGCAGTGAATGTCCTAATGAGTTGCGGGCAAAGACGTTGGGTTCCATTGGTAGGAATTACCGGCTACGTGAGTTATGCTCCTGCCCTAGTGGTAAGGCAATATGGGGGCATGTAATTTGTTCCAAGGACCATAGGAATTGCTCAGTTCTTTGGTTTGTTTAAGGATCCCGTTGCACGAGAAATTTTGGAGATCATCAGAGAAGATTGGAAGCATCTAGTTTTGGTGGAAATAAAAGGTTTGAGGGATCCAAGTACAAGTGAAGGGTATGCAAGATGGAGAGACTTAACTGCTTCAACCGCGATTAATGAAGAAGTTGAGTCTCCCCAAACTGAAAAAAAGCCTATTAAGAGGAAAAGGTTTGACAATGAAGAGAAATTGAGAAGACAGATAGAAAAGCTCTAGATAGAATTGAGCAAAAGTAGAAAAGACAAGGCAATAATGGAAGAAATGGTGTCGGAAGGCGATAAGAGGAGAGCATTTTTAGATGAGCAAATACAGTCTAAAGATGCGAGAATAACCAAGCTCGAGTTAAAGTTGGGTGAGGAGAAGAATGTTAGGTTGGGAATTGAGAAAGAATTGACAGAGATGAATCTGAATTGGATGAAAAGTTGCTCTAAACTAGGTGTATTGAAAACCGAACATAGAATGTTACCAAGAGAAATTTGCAGAAGTTCAGTGTGAGTTGATGGATAGAATGGGGAAGTATGAAGATCTGTATAAGAAGTATGTAATACTAGCTAGTCATTCGACGGGGTCTGTAAAAGAGGAAGCTGTTGAAGCAGAGTTGGCAGTTAAGGAAAATGAGATAAAAATTATTAGGATAAAGCTCATCAAAGAAAGAGAAAAGGTGAAGTATCTAGATGAGAAACTAGCATTAATGGAAAAACACAAGGATCAAATCAATGCCAATAATACTTTGTTGAACAAAACCAATATGTTGCTCATAGAAAAGATGACCAAGATGGATGAACAAGTGGATGAAGCTGCTGCACATGCTCGGATCATTAGAATCAATGAACGAAATGTAGGAAGGGATATCATTCGCTATCGCCGAAGTCTAGCTGAGACCGACACCTTCTTGGGGAAAATTGAGAACCGCGGTTTTGCTTTCTTACCCTTGGCCAAAGAGGTGGTACAAGAAGTAGATTGATTTTCTTTTTCTCCTTATGTTTCCAAAAATGTAGTAACCTTATCAAGCATTAATGAAAAGGGCGCTGGCTCATCTCTTATGCAAAATCTGTCTCTTGGTCAATATGACTCAAGCAAACGACTCGAAAAGCAGTACTCCTAGCAAAGCAATGTGACAAGAAAACCTATGTTTATGAGGTGATGGCTATTAATCATTCACAAGAAAGATGCGTCCATACCCAATGTACAAAGTATTTTATCACAATCACGCATTATATCATGTATTTTTCTCATACATTTGTGCACGCATCGTCGACCTAGAAACATAGGTCTCTCTTTTGGAATCCACAACCATCGACTAAGAAAAAGGATGGAAAATGAAAAAAGGTCACAACTAGAAGCTTAGTACCAGAAAGAACTTGAAGCTGTTTGAATTGGGAGACCCAAGATGCTCCATTGGTGCTCAAAATGTTATCAACAATACTTGTTTAGATTGTGATATTTTCTGTGTGGTTTGTCATTTCCCATTTTGTTTTCATTGACATTCATGGCTTAAGATATTTATTGGATCTTATCTTTTTTTTCAAGCCGAAATTTTTCTTTTAATGAGATCATGCATTTTCAAAATTCTTCTTTATGTTTTAACTGTGCATTTACACCGCAAAAAAAAACTCCTCTTTTGGGAACCCTGAAAACAGATCTTTCACAACAACACCAACACTTTACACTAAGAATGAATGGCCAAATTTTAAAGAATACATAATTGATGAAGAAGAGGAATAAGAGGATGAACATAACTTTAGGGAATTCACGAAATTAATAGAACAACATGAACAAGTTTGGAAACCCATTAAGGAGGAACTTGAAGCCCTAAATATGGGTAATGAAGAAAGCCAGAGAGAGCTCAGGATAGGAACTCTGATCACACAGAAGGAAAGAGAATACTTGATTACACTACTTAGAGATTACATAGATTTTTTTGTTTGGTCTTAGGAGGATATGCCTGGATGGGATACGAATATCATAGTACACAGGGTACCGCTGGGAGAAGGATGCAAGCCGATCAAGCAAAAGATAAGAAGAACCCATCTAGAAGTTTTGATCAGAGTAAGGGCAGAATTGAAGAAACAATGGAACATTTTTTTTAGAAGTAGTCAAATATCCACAGTAGGTGTCAAACATAGTGATAGTACCCAAAAAAAAACATATTTTTAGAAGTAGTCAAATATCCACAAAATTAGAGTTTGTGTGGACTTTAGGGAATTAAATCGTGCTAGTTCTAAAGATAATTTTCCCCACATATAGACATGTTAGTTGACAATGCAGCTCATAGTTCCACATATTCCTTTATGGATGGGTTTTTAGGCTACAATGAGATAAAAAAAAGCAAAAAAAAAAACTTATACCTAACCAAGAATACCTGTGTAAACTAGCTGGAGAATATGAGGAAATAGAGCTCACATATCTAGGAAGGGAAGGAAATCAGTTTGCGGATGCTTTGGCCACACTAGCTTCTATGGCTAGAATAGACTTAGGGCAAAACTTACAGCCAATACACATTTATATCAGAAATAGCCCAGCTTATTGTTGCTCAGTTGGAGAGATAGATGGAAACCCTTGGTACTACGATATCAAGAATTTCATCCAAAACCAGGCTTATCCCATGGGGGCATCCAAAAACAAAAAGAAGACCTTGAGGAGTTTATTTGTTAATCTTTCCCCCTATAAAAGGGTAGATGGAGCATGAATTTTTTTCTCTCTCTCTCTGTCTCCCCTATATCGGGAGATCCCAAGTTATCAACAACGCAACCTGCACACAATTTGAATCGCATCTCATCCACAATCACATCCATGTTTAATACAATCAAGTGCATAATTCATTCTAGAATATGCTCAGGACCATATTCATTCCCAAACTCCATCTTACATCACACGCATAAGATAAAAATTAAAAGAGCCAATTCGCACACGAAGATTTCACATATAGATACATATATACATATACATAGAACATAACACAGTTTAATATTCTAAGATAATCTAGTACTTTCTAATATCCCGAGCGTAGGTTGATACATTTAATATTCCAGAAACAAAATTTACAAATATACTATTCTATAAAATTTACATGTTCTCCTACATAACAAAATTACACCACAACTCCCTAAGTTCCTAACTTATACAAAAAGGGATTAAGGCTTAAAATCTATTCCTGACGAGAATGGGAGGAACCTGCAAAATATAGATTTTCCATATAAGTAAAAAAAATTAAGTAAATACTAGCAATTTACAGAAGAAATTTAAACAACATATCCATCAATCTACTTGCTTCATATGAGATTCTAAACACAACCATATACACCCTTTTAAGGTTATAAAAGAAAAATTATTTCCTTTAACTACTCCCCCCCCCCTCCATATCGAAAAGACTATAGCTGACACTAATGACCTCCATTAGTGTCTTTAGTTACCCATCCTGGAAACAAATAATCAGTTTCATGAAAATGCCGCCACGAACATAACCGTTTGTGTCACTAACTATTTTTAAAACCAAAATAGTTAATCATTGTTTCCGTATTACCTTGGGAGGCTCTAGGGAATGCCGATGTCAAGAATTCTTGGCATCATCAGCTTTCACCTCGGAAAGATAATCAAGTCTATAAATTTTGCCAATATCGACGTCACCCGCCGATATCATTAACTATTCCGAAACTGAATAGTTACTCATGTCTATAAATGTTGCTGATATCGACGTCACCCGCCGATATCATTAACTATTCTGAAATCGAATAGTTACTGATGTCTATAAACGTTGCTGATATCGACGTCACCCGCCGATATCATTAACTATTCCGAAATTGAATAGTTAATCAAGTTTATAAATATTGCCAATATTGACGTCACCCGGGGATATCATTAACTATTCCGAAACCGAATAGTTAATCAAGTTTATAAATTGTTGCCGATATCGACGTCACCCGTCGATATCATTAATTATTCTGAAACTGAATAGTTAATCAAGTTTATAAATTATTGCCGATATTGACGTCACCTGCCGATATCATTAACTATTTTTGAAACTGAATAGTTTAATCAGGGTTTATATTTCACCTCCCACGTACCGGTAATGCTAATGCTAACCAACGTTATATCTATTTTTTTTTTCATCCCTTAACCTTTCCTTTACCCCTTTTCTTTTCCTCATCAATAAGCATCAAATTGTTTCTTTTCCTCATCAAATTGTTTCTTTTCCTCATCAATAATTAGTAAAAATTATTATTAGCTAGAGGAGATATAGGTACCAAGTACGTACCTACTGTGAAAGCTCGACTTGTGTTCCCCTGTTGTTGTTGTCCTCCACTCGCAGTTCCTCCTGAAACCATAAACACCCACCATTTTTTTCCATATTAATCCACATATCACACATAAAAACAATAACAATGGTAATAATATTCATTTCTCTTTTACCAAATCTTTTCTTTCTCACTTACATTCCTCATTATCATCCTTTAACTTTTCAACTCATTTGTAGTCCAAGTGGACATCATGAATTCAATTTTTAATCACCGTTTATTCTCTTCTTTTATTTTCTGAAGATCAAGAAACACTTTATGAAGGGCAAGAAAACAAATTCTACCTTTAACATGGTTAAATTTCACTATTTTCTCAACTTGGCCGAATCTGCCAACAGAGGTGACTGCTCGACCTCTCCTCAGATTTTTAACCATATCTGGAGTTCCAGAACTCCAAATTAGACGGGGTCAGACTCGTTGGAAATATAACACTCCCGGCTACAACTTATATGAAGGGACCCTCCCTGAATTATGTATTTTTCAGGTTCAAATTCCCCTAAGAAACAGGGCAACGAATCTGCCCTGTTTTGCAAAAATGGAGGAAACATATCCAATTCATCTTCAATCCTTGCTTCCTCATCAATTACAACCATGGTTTCCCTTTAGTCATGAAAACCCTACTCATTTATGCATTTTACCAACATTTTGTATTAAAAACCCTAATTCCCAATTCAAGAAGAATCAAATCAAATTGAAGTTAATTTCATAGAAAGTGGAATTAGACTCCTTACATGATGAAATCTTGACTTTACTTCACAATTTTTGAAAGAATCTTAGCCTTCTTCTCCTTGTAAAGAACCAGCCCCTCTTCTCCCTCCTTTCTTCCCCAAATTCTTCACTTTCTTCTTGTTCATTCTCCACCCAATTGTGTTCTTCCACTTTACAATTCCAAGGCTTGTATGGGGTTTCAATTTTTTGGGTGTTTACTCTTACTTTTTATGAAGTGAAATTTGAAGTTCTCCCTCCCCTCTTTCTTGTAGTTTCAGCTGGACATGGCTGAGAGAAGAGATGGGGTATTTATAGTCCCATCTCTTCTTAATTCTATTTTGACCCTGTTTTTTTTTTTTTTTTTGCTTTTCTTTTCTTTTCATAAATTTCTGTATTATAACAACATTTTAAATTATTATAACCCTCCTATCTCTTTGTATACTTTATTCTCGGGTTTCACATTGGTAATGGATTTTTATCTTGACGGGGAGATTTTGTATAAAAAGTCATCTGACGGGACTTTGTTGAGATGCCTAGACGAAGCCCAAGCCAAAGACACGTTACGGGAAGGCCATGAAGGGATTTGCTCAACCTATGCTAGTGGACATATGATACAAAGAGTTGGTTATTTTTGGAGGACCTTAGAGAAAGATTGCATTGACCATGTCTGCAAGTGTCATATGTGTCACGTCTATGGTGAAAAAATTAATGCCCCTCCAGCTTCTTTATTTAACTTGATATCTCCATGGCCTTTTGCAATGTGGGGAATCAATGTGATTGGGCCGATCAACCCAAAAGCCAACAATGGTCATAGTCATTTGCTCATGTGACGCAAAAAAAAGTTTTTAAAAGAGATTTGATATGTCGATACGGACAACCAGAAAAGATTATAATTGATAATGCTCAGAATTTCAGTAGAAAAATAATAATAGAACTCTATGCTAAATGGAAAACAAAGCATTCCAACTCCGAAAAGGGGGGACCTACATTTCCAAAAGAGAATCTCAGGTCAACGAAACCACGGAAGAGAATATGAAATGAGGACCAGTGTTGATTCGTTCCTCAAGACGGGTAGGTCACCTAGTATAATGAGACCATCCCCCACCATCTTCCATCCGGGGAGGTCACCCGTCATAATGAGACCCTCTCCATCTTCCATCCGGGTAGGTCACCCATCATAATGAGACCCTCTCCATCTTCCATCCGGGTAGGTCACCCGTCATAATGAGACCATCTTCACCAATTTCACCAGGGTAGGTCACCCGTCATAATGAAACCATCATCTTCACCATATTTCACCCGGGTAGGTCACTTAGTATAATGAGACCATCTTCCTTCATTTTTCATCCGGGTAGGTCACCCGTTATAATGAGACCATCTTCCTCCATCTTTCACCCAGGTAGGTCACCCAGAATAATGAGACCATCTTAACTATTCTTACCAGGGTAGGTCACCCAGCATAATGAGACCATCTTAACCATCTAACCCGGGTAGGTCACCTAGTATAATGAGACCATCTTAACTATTCTAACCAGGGTAGGTCATCCAGCATAATGAGACCATCTTAACCATCTAACCCAGGTAGGTCACCTAGTATAATGAGACTATCTTAACTATTCTAACCAGGGTAGGTCACCCAGCATATGAGACCATGGTTAGAATACTAGGTGGAGACTCCCTTTTTTCACGAAAATAAAGATACAACCCCGACATGAATTCCCCGGCTCTCGCGGAGGGTAAAACACAATTTATGAGATTATACAGCCATTTCAAAAGCATAACTCCAAAATTTTAACGGAACCGTACACTGACCAAGGAGCGTAAGACCAGTGTCAACAATATGACGATGACGATGCTCAAAAGTACCATTTTGCACATGCGTGTGAGGACAAATGAGATGATGATGAATACCAATGGTTTTAAAATATTTATTTAACTTCCTATATTCAACACCTCAATCTGTTTCAATGGATTTAATTTTGGTGGCGAATTGTCATTCAACAAGAGCTTGAAATTGAAGAAAAAGTTTAAACACATAAGATTAAGCTGCTAAAGGAAAAAACCATATATACTTAGTATAGTCATCCATAAGAATCAGAAAATACCAATAACCATCAATAGATAACATAGGAGAAGGTCCCCAAACATCACTAAAAACAAGTTGAAGAGGAGCACAAGTTTTATGACCAGTAAGGCCTAATGACAGACATGATGCTTTTCCTAAAGGGCAAGTTGAACAATTAAAAATAAAAACTCTTGAAGTACATGCAATTTTATTATTGGATACTAGAGACCCTAAAATACAATAGCTAGGATGCCTAAGGCGACGATGCCAAAGGCGACGATGCCAAACATCAGCAGTTTGAGAAAGAGATGTTGACAGGAGGGCTTGAGGTACGAGCATGGCAGAAAACTTGGATAAGACATATAGACCATTGCTACTCTGACCGGAAAGGAGCACTTCCTTGGTTATGATATCCTTAACATAAAACACAGACAAATGAAATTCAAAAAATACATTATTCTTAATGCAAAATTTTTGAATAGAGAGTAGCGGTTTTTTAATATGTGGTACACGCAAAATATTTGATAGGATAAAGGTGCATTTGGAAGTATAGAGTTTAGATTGAGCAATATGTGATATAACAAGTCCTTTACCACTGTGACATGTAATTGATTACTTCCAAGGTAGGACTCTAAACTCGTCATACTAGCAAGGTCCGGTGCCACATGCTGATTTGCACCCATATCAGGAATCCAACCTACAAAGAAGAGCTAAGGATTCTGAAATGCCAAGTTAGCAGTAGCCTGCAAATGCTATGAAGTAAATTGAGAACAATATTTTGCCGAATGCCCAAAAACACAACACAATTGACATTTAACGTTTCAAAAATTATGGTTAGTGGTAGGAACTCCACGAAATACTGCTGCCAACCAGTCCTAGAATCACGGGAACCTTTCTGAAAACTAGACCCAAGGGTTAACTACAAAATAGATCCAGAGGTGCCATGGTTACCACCACGGTAGCCTCTCCTTCCACCTCGGTGTCGCCCATGGTAGGAATTACCAGAAGAAGCACCAAAACCACCATACTGTACTAAGAATGTTGTAGCCGTAGAATAGGAAGGAGTGGGCAGCAGAGGCGCTGTCATAGACGAGCCAAGAGTGGATTGAAGGGAGCTCTTATTTAGGTATTCATGAGTGAGCAAGTAACTGTGAAGATCAGAGTATGACAAGGGTTTTGCCCGTGTAGATAAATTGGTTACTAAGTCTTTGAAATCACTACGTAATCCCAAAAATACATAAATATTAAAATCCTCTAAGGAGACTCATCAAATAGGACCTTATCTCGCTACATAGAAGTGCTAACCGAATCATCTTCTCTAAGGAGAGAGGCCGACCAATAGTAGCCAACTCATCAAAAAGGACCTTAGCTCACTGCATAGAAGTGCTAACTGAATCATCTCCCTAACGCAAATCCTGAAAGGAACCACGTAACTGCATAATCCTTGAATGTGATGGTGAAGTAAAGGATTTTTCAAATGTCTTGTAGATGCTATTAGATGTGTCACAATCAACCACAAGATGTAGAATTTCAGTACTCCTCTTGTGCATAGTTTGCTAATTGCTTATAGTTATTGCAATCCTTTGCATTATGCCAAACTGATTATATTTACTGCATCTTGCCTTTCCTTTATACCTGCAGGCACCAAAGTGATATTTCTGACATACACCACACTTTGGCTTCACAATACTTTGACTACTGCTTCCTTGTCTATTCCGTGAGTTGAAGAAATTATTAGAACTTGCTCCAGTTTGTTGATTCTAGTTTGAACCATAGTTGTTATGACCACTTGATGACCAGTTTGTAGGTCTTCTTTCTTGTCCCTGCCAGCCTTGCCTTGATTTGAAATGTGAGCCCTTGTTACTGCCATAAAATTGATTACCTCCCAATTTTAGACTACTGAATGCTCTCTCGGTACCTCTTTGTTTCTCCCTCTCATCATACAAAACTTCTCTTCTATCAAACACCTTGATAGATGCTACTACTTCTTCAGTTCTAAGAACTTCAAGATCTCTTGTCTCTTCAATAATTGAGATAATAGATTTATATCTCCTGCTGAGACTCATTAGCAATTTTTGCACAATCCTTGTTTCTGTCGCATCTTCACCAAGTGATTTGAGATTGTTAATCATGTCAAAAAAACTTAGCAAGATAGTTATCTAGGTCTTCTTCATCTGACATTTTCATATATTCAAACTCAGCTAGTATGGCTTGAAGTTTAACTGCTCTAACCTTTTTATCTCCCCTGAATTCTCTCTTCAGGATGTCCCAAGCTCTTTTTGCTGTCTTCTCATTCCTTATTCATGGGAACAACTCATCAGTTATTGCTCCTTGAATGAGACTTAGAGGTTTTGCATTCTTAATCTTCATTTCTCTTGAAATATCAGGTGCAACAGCAAGTGCAGCTTTTGAACTTCCAGTTTCACTTCCTTCTTCAGATTCTTCTTCAGGATTTGATTGAGGCACCAAATTCAATCATATCCCAAAGATCATAAGCAATTAGAATAGTTTCCATTTTTACTGACCAAAAGTCGTAATTACTTCCATTGAACTTTGGAGTTCTTAGGTCTCCTCCAGAACTTGATGATCCTGCCATTATAAACTTGTATTTCTTTGACTTCACAGCTCACGCCCCTCTTAATGAATAAGTTTAGCTCTGATACCATGTAATTTTTTTCAATTGAGTTTCTATTTCTTGTAGAAATCTTCAATTGATTGTTTTGGTTTAATTTACAGGTGCTCTGCTTTTGCAGTAGAAGGAAAGAAAGGATTTTGGCCGAGAGCTTTTGGAGCAGAAATGGGTTATAGAAAAAGGTCGGTTCTTTTCAATTTTTCGCACTACAATTGTTTGATGAATTGTCTGCTTATATACTACAGCAAACTCATGCATTACACATGTTTGTAACTACTTAGAGAAGTCAATTGAATCTTCTCTTCTTACATTTGAGTTAGTTACTAAACTGAAATAACAAAATTAGTTACATCAGTAAGTCATCTTTTTCTTCTTCCTTCTTCATTGAACTTGTAGCAGCTTTGACATCAACACTCTTTAGTACCTGTGAGCAGCTTACATATCAACAGATCCCAAACAATCTCAAATCAATCAAACCCCACCTAATTTAAAGAAAACAACAGAAAAAGAACACAGGCACACATGAAATATATAGATATGAATGAAAAGAGACTGTCAACCTTCTCTTCTCGTTTTGAATCTGATAAAGAAGTTGAACTCTGATCAGCAAAGATTAAAATATTGCAAGTCTGTCTAAGTATATCGATATGAGTCCTCGGTTTTGACTTGAAAAGTCCCTTCATCCTTTTTGAATCACCCCCTAACTGTCCCGATTTCGAACTCAACAGCCCTGTTGTCTTGATTTTGAATTAGTCAACAATCCAGAATGACCCTTCGTCGTTGCTGCCGCTGCTGGCACTGGTGATTGTGGCAGTGGCGATAATCTCCTCACCACTACCTCCTCCCAAGCTGCTGCGGCAGCTGGTTTTGACACGCAGACTCCTATCTTTCCTCTCTTTATAAAACCCACAAAAACACAAGAAAGTGATTTTACTTTCTATCTACTAAAAGGGTTCACAGTTTACTTGATTTCAGCCACCAATTTTGCTTTTGGATGATTGGGATTTTATTGGATCTAGGTAAAAATGTGTGCTTGATTCGACGGTTACGGATTTTTGGGCTTTGCATAAACATATTGCCAGTCTCCACTGTGTCACTAACCGCTAAATACGTAAAGTACAGACCTATTTTTTCATACATGTACATGTAGTCATTGTCTCTTTTCTCTTTTTTTTTAATTATTAACAATAATTAAAAAATATTAATTTTACTGTCCTCACAAAACACTTTAGCAATAATATAAAATTTAAATGTTTTTTGATTCCAACAATTTGGATTCGTTATTGGCTCATTATGTTTTTAATAAATATAGGAAGTTGGATCTGTCTATTAATTCTAGAGCTTCATATTCGATTTTTCTTGGAAATTATGCATTTAATTAATACTCAATTATCCATGCATGACTAAGTTAGAAAATTCTATTTTTTCATGTATCATTGAATTGATTGACTATGAAATCCGGCTTTTGGAATGGCATGCATTGGTAACCTCGAAGGGTACAATTGAAAAAAACTATCAAATTTTTTTTTCTTTTTAATTCACAATGTATTAGTCTGCCCCTAGCTCCTTCATTTACCGGCCACAACAACGAAGCCAATAACTCGTCCTTTCTAAGTCCTACGTCTCGCCTTTAATGATACTCACAAGCTTCACCAGATTAAAAAATGGCGATCTCTATCACGTGCTTGTCATTCAAGTTTCTTATTAGGGTCCATAGTCTGGTCGGAACCACGTTCCCCAAGTCTTTTCCTGGGTCCATACGCTAGGGACCAGCGCATCGACGACCATGACTGTTATGACCATGGAGAGGAGGAAGAGGGTCGGTGCTTGTCGTTTCACATGTTTGGGGGATGAGGTGGGTGATGCGATCCAACCATCAAAGGATCCATTGGAGGTTCCAGTTGGTCCAGTTACTAGGCTTAGGGCTAAGAAGTTCAAAGAAGCTTTCAATGGACTTCTTCAAGATACATGGGCTAAGGTGGACTTCAAGAGGATTTGTAATAATAAAGATCAAGCCTTGATTAATCTCATTCATTTTCAAGAAGGCCTTGTTGGTGGAACCAAGACCATTACACAAGGATTGGGAGAAGAAGACTAGATTCAGACAGTTTGACCTTTGGTTACTCTTTTAGTCATAACTGGAGCTACAGATTGGATTTTGATGTTATTCTAGTTGGGATGGAAACTAGACTTTAATACCTTTCCAACGGTATATGGAACGCCTTCTAATTCATTAAGATGAGAGAGAACCATTTGTTTTAAGTTGGGTCTTGCTGTTGCCCGACAAAATGCGGAAACAATGAACTTGTCTTATTTAATTAGTTGGGCTATCAAATTTTAATTATTTTGAGAGGAGACAATTTGTTTGGGTTTCTAGACTTGTTTATTTGTTTATTTTAATTAGTTTGGGCTAGTTTTAGCTTGGGTTGATTATTATTTATTTTGGGCTTATGTGAGACCCATTAGGGAAACTAGGGTTTTGGCTTGGAGTATAAATACTCTTTAGGAATAATGTTAGGGAACTTTTTGAACAATATTTTCCAGCATTCTAGCCGTCTTTGGTTGCTTCATCTTGGTTCTTGATTGAACTTTTCAACTCTTCAAAGAATTGGCCATTCTTTGTTGTGAATTTATACTTCCTTTGCTCGTCTCTAGGTGTAGGCGTTGTGATCGAGTTGGTTTATAGTCTTGTTGCCTTGGAGCAAGTCTTCCATTGTGAAGCTCATTCAATTCTCAACAAACTTGGGTTACATTGATCTTGGGGTCACGAATACCATTAAATTCCGCCAGGGTTCGCATCAGTGGGAGTTATGGATAGTGTCGTAGACGCAACGGGGAATTTATTATCTGGAGCACTGACATGGGAGGCCACACTGATTCGATTATTATTATACTATATACTAAAAGAGCTCATGGTTCGGTTTGGTCGGGTCACCGGTTTATTGATTTTTTTATATTTCTTTGCACAGTAAAATTATACTATATACTAAAAGAGATCATGGTTCAGTTATTGTTCGTTGTGAGTGAAATCATTGTGGATTATAATAGTGTTTCTCAGTCGGTTAGTTTGTTGTTCGGTTCAGTTTAGTCGGGTCAATGGTTTATTGATTTTTTATATTTCTTTGCACAATTAAATATCTATTCTGTCCCTCAAAAAAGACAAAAAACAGAGGCTGCCGCGAGGGGTGCCACGGTAATTGCACATTTTTGGTTCGATATGTCACTGATTTATTTATTTATTTTATATTATTTTGCACAATAAAATAACCATTTTATCCCTTGAAAAAGAAAAAAAAAACACCTGTAAGGAGGGGTGCCACGGTAATTGCACATTTTTTTGAAAATGTCTAAATACTAATCTGCCCCCTAATAAGACAAAATTAAAGAGTTGATTGTAGGGGTGTTCCGATAATTTACCATTTTTTATTATTATTTACTGTCGAATACTGTGCATGCTTGTGACCCATACGCCGACAGTGTTGGGCTTCACGCCCGCTTTGGTCAGCGCATGCGGCATCGTCCGGTGGTTGAAAATGTCCATCTGGCATCTCAACAGATGCGTCGTTGTGTGCTCTTCCTCATGGTGTGGCGCGTTGGGGCACACGGTGGCCGGTTTCGTGACAGTGGTCGATTGAACTTTGTTTGACCCATTTCTCTCTCTTGCATGCTAAAGTACAGGAGAGGCCCTTAATTTTATTGTTTTTTTCATTTATGTCCCTGATCTTTTAATTGTTTTGTAAGGTCCTGATTTCTGTTACATAAGTTTTGATTTGTTTCAATTGGGTCATTCGATTGAAATTGATTATATATTTAGGTTTCAATTTTGTGAAACCTGAGAATAAAGAATACAAAGAGGGAGGAGGTTTATAGTAATTCAAAATGTTGTTATACTACAAAATTTACGCAAAAAAAAATGGGGCCAAAATAGAATTAAGAAGAGATGGGACTATTGATACCAATTCATTCTCTCATCCATGGTCGGCTGGTAACTAGAAGAAGGAGGGGGGGAGAATTTTAGAATTTTTCCTTCATGAAAGTAGGAGTAAACACCCAAAATTAGTAAACCCATATAAGCCTTGGAATTCTAAAGTGGAGGAACACAATTGGGTGGAGAATTAACAAGAAGAAAAGTGAAGAATTGGGGAAGAAAAGAGGGAGAAGAGTGGTTGGTTATATACAAGGAGAAGAAGGCTAAGATTCTTCAAAAATTGTGACGTAAAGTCTAGATTCCATCCAAGTAAGGAGTTCTAATTCCAATTTCTATGAAATTAACTTTAATTTGATTAGAAGTTCATGATTCTTCTTGAATTGGGAAATGAGTGCATAGAAGAGAGGAAGGGAACTCTTGTTTCCCTTGGGCATGTCTCGGCAGCAACACTGCAGAGAGGGAATGAGAATTTATGAAATTTCTTAACTAATTAACTTGGTACAAATGACCTTAAGAGGACATAAAAGAGAAGTGTTTCCATGAATAAAGAAAAGGCATGGCTGTGACCGATGAGGAAGCAAGGATTGAAGATGAATTGGAGATACTTTCTCCATTTTTGAAAAACAGGGCAGATTCGTTGCCCTGTTTCCTGAGGGAATTTGGGACTGGAAACTACAAAATTCAGGGAGGGTCCCTTCATAGAGTTGTAGCCGGGAGTGTTATCTTTCCAACGAGTTTGACCCCCAAATCACGAGTCTGACCCCCTCTAATTTGGAGTTCTAAACTCTAGATACAGATAAAATTTGGAGTTTGACCCCCAACTGTAGCACAGGTTGAGCTGTCACCCCTATTGGTAGATTCGGCCAAGTTGAGAAAATAGCAAAATTTAGCCATGTTAAGGGTAGAGTTTGTTTTCTTGCCCTTCATAAAGTGTGTCTTGATCTTCAGAAAATAAAGAAGAGAATAAACTGTGATTAAAATTGAATTCATGATGTCCACTTGGACTACTAATGAGCTAAAAAGTTAAAGGATAATAATGAGAAATGTAAGTGAGAAAAAAAAGATTTGGTAAAAGAGAAATGAATATTATTACCATTGTTGTTGTTGTGTGTGATATGTGGATTAATATGGAATAATGATGGGTGTTTGTGATTTCAGGAGGAACCACGGAAGGAGTACAACAACAACAGGGGAACGCAAGTCGAGCTTTTACAGCAGGTAGGTACTTGGTACCTATATCTCCTCTAGTCAATAATTATTTTAACTAACTATTGAACTATAAGAAACAATTTGGTGCTTATTGATGAGGAAAAGAAAAAGGGGTAAAGCAAAGGTTAAGTGATGGAAAAATAGATATATATATATATATATAGAAAGAAACAAGTTGGTTGATCGGCATTACCGGTATGTGGGAGGAGAAATATAATCTTTGATTAACTATTCGGGTTTAGAATAGTTAATGATATTGGCGGGTGATGTCGATATCGACAAAATTTATAAACTTGATTAACTATTCGGTTTCGGAATAGTTAATGATAGACGTCGATATCGGAAAAATTTATAGACTTGATTAGGTTTCCGAGGTGAAAGCTAATGATATCAAGAATTCTTGACATCGGCATACCCAAGAACCTCCCAAGGTAATATGAAACAATGATGAACTGTTTTGGTTTTTAAAAATACTTAATGACACAAACGGTTACGTTCGTGTTGGCATTTTCATGAAACTGGTTAGTTGTTTCCAGGACGGGCAACTAAAGACACTAATGGAGGTCATTAGTGCCGGCTATAGTCTTTTTGATGTGGAGGGGGAGAGAAGTTGTCAAAAGAAACAATTTTTCTTTTATATAACCTTAAAAAGGTGTATATGGTTGTATTTAGAATCTCATGATTTAAGTAGATTGATAGATATGTTGTTTAAATTTCTTTTGTAAATTTTATGTATTTACTTAATTGTTTTTACTTATATGGAAAATCTATATTTTGCAGGTTCCTCCCATTCCCGTCACGAATAGATTTTAAGTCCTTGGTCCCTTTTTGTATAAGTTAGGAACTTAGGGATTTGTGGTGTAATTTTGTTATGCAGAAAACATGTAAACTGTATAGAATATTATATTCGTAATATTTTGTTTCTGGAATATTAAATGTTTCAACCTACGCTTGGGATATTAGAAAGTACTAGATTACGTTAGAATATTAAATTGTGTTGTGTTACATATATATATATATATATGTATATATATGTATATATGTATATGTATATATATGTATATATGTATATGTATATGAAATCTTCATGTTCGAATTGGCTCTTTTAATTATTATCTTATGCGTGTGATGTAAGATGGAGTTTGGGAATGAATATGGTCCTGAGCATATTCTGGAATGAATTATGCATATGTTTGTACTAAACATGGATGTGATTGTGGAAGTTACATTGTTGATAACTTGGGATCTCCCGATACAGGGGAGACTCTGCCAAAATTTTAGAAATTTTGGCGAGAGAAAAAAAAACTTATGCTCCATCTACCCTTTATAAGGGGGATGATTAACAAATAAACTAATAGGAAAAAAATTGGGGTTGTTACGGTTGGTATTAGAGCATTTGGTTGCACTTTCAGGGATTGAAATACTATTGTGATTCTGGAAAAATGTTTCAGGATGGTTCGTACACGGCAAACCGCAAGTGTTGTTCCCCCGTGCAAGGAAGAGAGTATGACTCTTTTTTTGGGAATGAAACCAAACGGGATCCATTAATGGATACCGCCTCCCATCAATCTATGGCGTCGGCCCATTCAGAGAGGGGAGATTCAGGGGGACATCAGGATGACCCTTTTACTTCTCAGACAAAAGAGTCGCTGGCTATAACTCTGGGTGGCCAAGGATCAGAAGACAGGCCACCACTAGTGACATCGACGATCGTCCTCGGATTTCTCGAGCAAGTGGTCAAAGCATTAGCGGCAGGGATGGACGCAGGTGCATCCAATTCCACTCCTTGGGCAGAAAGAGTAATCACCCTGGTTCAATGGCTGAAAGGCATGCGAGAAATGGGTTGCACTACTTATTTAGGGGAAGAAGACGTCGAAGTAGCAGGGCATTGGTTGAGGAAGGTAGAAAGGGTTATAGATCATATGCAGGTGCTAGAGGAAACCCGTGTGATCTAGCTGTTAATGGAGATTGCCCACTCCTGATGGGAGACCATCAGAGAAAGAAGGGCAGTTGAAGAATTGAGGCGGGGAAACTTTCGAGAAGAATTCGAGGAACGATATTACTCCTAGCAGCACCGGAAAGAGAAAGAGCAGGAGTTCCTAGATTTGAAACAGGGGAATATGACCGTCCTAGAGATGAAAGGAGGTTACAGGATTTATCTATCTTTGCCACCACCCATCTTCCCACTGAGCATCATCTAGAGGAACGGTTTCGGGATGGACTCAGATAAGAGCTGAAATTAATTTTGGTGGCTATGCAATTTCAATCGGTTCGAGAGTTAGTGCGAGCCGCTTAGGGTATAGAAAGTTTAATGAATGACACACCAAGGCCAACAAGTGAACAGAGTCAGACCACGGGATTCAAAAGAAGGGATTTCACACTTCCTATAGGGAGGAATCCTCCTCCGAAGAAAGGGAAGAGTGGGTCATCATTCGGGCCATTACTGAAAAAAGGGGGGAGTTTTGTTCATGGTGGGAGTTCAGGAGGAGTTAGACGAGTTAATCTTGGGGGATCCATAGGAAGTCAGACATGCCAAGGGGCAAGTGTTATAGGGGGATCCAAGGAGTAGAGAGGACTTGTCTACCCGATATGCATGAGATGTAATCAGGATCACCCCGGGGATTGTTCAGCTACACCAGGGAGATGCTATATTTGTAGAGGTGATGCAAATCAGGAAGAAGATGAGGCACTAGCACTCCAGGAAGTTGACGATGCAAATCAGGAAGAAGGGGAGACAGTGGCACTTCGGGAAGTTGATGCAATTCAGGAAAATGATGCCCCATAGTTTCGTGATCAAAATCTGCTGCAACTTGAAGCTTCTGCAAATTCAGTCCTGTTACAATTCTATTTCCTTTCCATTGTTTACTTATTATTTGCTTTCCTAATTCGAAGTTGGAGATTTAACCTATTAAGAATTTTCCTAGTTGTTATTTTCCTAAGTTGGAACCAGAGATTGTATTATTTAAAGAAGAATGAAATAAATGAAAGGACTTTTGATGTAGAACAGGTAGCGGAAGCCTATATGCTCAAGAGGGATCACCCGAAATTCAAAGGCAACTGAATTTCGGCAGCCGGGTTGTCAAAGTCGGAATGGCGCGAAACTCACCCAGTCAATGCGTTTCGCCATTTTCAGAAGAAGTCAGCGGCTTAGCCCCTTTTGTCCACCGTTTTTTGGCCAAATTCCATCATTTAGGCCCCGAAATCGTCATTTTTGCCATTTTAGGAAAGTCTTGTTTTAGCCATAACTCTTGATTCGTGAGTCCAAATTGACTTTCATCAATTGCTCCTTGCTCAGGGTTTATAGGCCTTTCATATTCTGCATTTATCTCAAATTTGCCATTTATGGTAAATTTATTGTTTAAGTGTCGTTTCCTTTTCTATCATGAGTTAGGCTAGGGTTTTTACTTTAAGTATAATTGTAAGGCCTCCGGCCGACTTAGTTATCATTTTTATTCAATAAACATTGAGTTTGATTGAGAGTTCCTCTTGTTAACTTTGATTTACAGAATATTGATGTTGGTCGTATTCCCTTGCGATTTTCTGCTACGTCAACTTTTCTGGCCAATTATTACAATTCTATATTGAATTGTCTTTGGAGTGATTCCAGCACATAGAGAGACTGTGTTCATCCCTGTCGTAATGATCAGTAAGAGGCTGCTCCTAGGACAATTGACACCAATTTGGTATTAAAGCTGTGTGTTACGTTCATGCCTGTAACACCCAACTCAAGAATAATCCAAATTTATCCCACCAAAACCCGGCCAACCCCAGCCCTACCAATCACCAACCAAACAGTCCAAACCCCACCAACCCAAACCCAAACAATCCCAATTCCTGCAACTCTAACCACCAAAACACTCAAACACTAGTGCCCTTACTTGATCCATAGAGAATTTGTCCTATTTACAGATCATGATTCGCTGAAACATCTAAACTCCTAGAATAAAATGAACGCCAGACATGCTCGTTGGATAGATTATCTACAAGAATTTGACTTCGTCATCAGACACAAGACAGGAAGGGAGAATAAGGTGGTTGATGCTTTAAGTAGAAGACCACATCTGTTGCATATATTCTCAGCCAATGCTGCAGGTTTTGAGAGTGTAAAGATAGAATATACCAATGACGAAGACTTCGACGATATCTACAATACCCTATCCAGTCAGGACCACACGACTGTGAAGGAGTACGTAATACGGGAGGGATTCTTATTTTATAAATCAAGGCTCTGCATCCCACGTGGTTCCTTCCGAGAATTCCTTATAACAGAACTCCATGGTGGAGGTTTAGCTAGCCACTTCGGGTATGATAAGACTTTCGCCCTGGTTGCTGACAGGTTCTACTGGCCTAGGATGCGCAGGGATGTCCATATTGTGGTAAATAGATGTCGTATTTGCCAGTTAAACAAAGGAAATAAGCAACCTACAGGTTTGTATACGCCACTGCCTATACCAGATAGACCTTGGCAGCATCTGAGCATGGACTTCGTTCTTGGCTTACCACGAACGGCTAGGCATCATGATTCAATTATGGTGGTAGTCGATCGCTTTTCAAAAATGGCACACTTTCTTCCTTGCCACAAGACCTATGATGCATCCAGAGTTGCAACCTTATTTTTACAAGAGATAGTTCAACTTCATGGTGTCCCAACTTACATCGTATCTGATAGGGATGTCAAATTCGTGAGCTATTTTTGGAAAACATTGTGGACAAAACTGGGAACAAAATCGATGTTCTCCAGTGCCTTCCATTCCCAGACACATGGACAGACAGTAACCAACAGAAGCTTGGGAAATCTATTACGCTGCCTAATCACGGATCATGTGGCCAGTTGGGATATAGTACTTCCACATGCTGAATTTGCCTTTAATAATTCAGTTAATCGAGCGACAGGTTGCACCCCATTTGAAGTGGTTTATGGATTTCGACCCAATGCCCCCACTTGACGTAAATCCCTTACCACATCCACCAAGAGAAAGCGAAGCTGCGCTGGATTTTTCCAACTATATGCGAAATATCCATGAGGAATGCAAACAATGCATAACCACCTACACAGATTCCCATACAGCCTTTGTGAATACAAAACAAAAGCATCGACAGTTTAAGGAAGGAGAAATGGTGTTAATTCGCCTGCGTCCAAAGCGGTTCCCCCCAGGAAGTTTTACTAAACTTCATGCACGAAGAGCAGGCCCCTTCAAAGTCACCAAGAAAATTGGTCCTAATGCCTACATCATCGATCTACCCTCTGATTATAATATTAGTCCCATTTTCAATATTGAAGATCTTGCGGAATTTAAAGGTGTTGTTGACAACATTTCTGCACCACAAACCCCACCTGTCACACCAACACCATGAGTTCCAGCCACTACAAAACCACGAGATGAGATTTCTGCAATTCTTGACCATCAGTTTGTGTCTACTCGATGAGGAGGTTATTATAAATTCCTAGTTCATTGGAAAAATTGTCCATGGTCAGACTCTGTTTGGTTGCAAGCGGCAGAGCTCAAACGTTTACATCCACACCTCTTCACAGCATACACCAATCATAACTTGCTAGAGTCAAGTTCTTCAGGGGGAGTGGCAGTTGATGCAAATCAGGAAGAAGATGAGGCACTAGCACTCCAGGAAGCTGACGATGCAAATCAAGAAGGGGAGACTGTGGCACTTCGGGAAGCTGATGCAATTCAGGAAAATGACGCCCCATAGTTTCGTGATCAAAATTTGTTGCAACTTGAAGCTTCTGCAAATTCAGTCCTGTTATAATTCTATTTCCTTTCTAGTGTTTACTTATTATTTGCTTTCCTAATTAGAAGTTGGAGATATATCCTATTAAGAATTTTCCTAGTTGTTATTTTCCTACGTTGGAACCAGAGATTGTATTATTTAAAGAAGAATGAAATAAATGAAAGGACTTTTCTGGCCAATTATTACGAAAGGACTCGGGGCAGGATATACCACATGACCCAGGAAGATGTGGGGGCAATGCCAGATGTTATTGCAGGTACACTACAATTGAGTTGAATACAAGTTTATGCTTTAATTGATCCTGGGGCTAGTCATTCTTTTGTGGCCCACCAAATTATTAGAAATTTAAATGTGTTACTAACGGTTGTCAAACCTCCATAAATTAATTCTGATTTTACTATCACTGAAACGATAATTTTAGTAGTATGGTGTCGAACCCAAGGGAAATTGATTTATTTTCCTACAAATACCAAATTCAAAAGAAGGGGGTGGTCGTTTGAATCAATAAGAATTAAATAAATAAAAGTGCTAAATCTTAACGAAGGTTAATCAAGATGTTGACAACTCGGTTCAAAGGGGTGATTCCTCCATTCTTACAAATCGGTTAATAATAGAAGTTAAATTAATATCCTTTCATATCAAGCAAATAAATTAGGCTTCCATTAAAGCTAAGGGAAACCTAGAGGCATGTTAAACTAATCCGAATAAACTTCTAATTAGTTCCTTATTGTCAAGCGAATTAAGTATTGAGAAGCAATCTTTCTTCACTCAACGGTAGCTTTAAGATCAAGATCTACGCAATTTATTCCTAGCTAATGTTCAAAAGCTTGAACATCTCCTCGCCCTATTCATCCTAAATAAAATAATGTGATAGATAAGACAATCAAATTAATTTACTTGCTTCCTATTCTTGTTTATTCTTGTTCCCCACAACAATTACGGATTGAAAGAAACATAGAAAGCATATAAACCATATCAAACCAATTCCATAAGCATGAATCCGAAATCAATATCTTAAATTCTGGACAAAGATAAATAAATACTTGAAAGTGTAAGAATTAAAATGGAAATGCTACTTCTCACAACCAATAATGAAGATGGATGCAATCCGCTTTGAACCAAGAAAATGAATCAGCTGCTCATGCCTTTGTTGTTTGCTGCCGAATCTGAAAAAAAAGTAAAAGAAAAAAAAGTCCTTGCTTGCGTGTGTCTTCCCTTTTATTCTGGAAGATTCCTAGCCCTAATGTTGTTACTCAACCTAAAAAGTAGGAGATAAATGTTGCAGGGAAAATCTCTCTAATCTTTGACAGATTAGGAAGCACATCCCGTCATCCAGCTTGCACCAGGATTTGCGTGCTGCAGATGATTTTTCCTGACTTTAGAACCTTCATGAAAGTTGTATCCCTAAATGTGTAGATGAATTTCCTGATTTTTCCATCACTTGATTTTGATATCGTATGCTCTAGATATGCCCAGTTCAGTGTTGGTGCACAAACAAAGTCAAGGCTGACACTGTTGTTCCAATTGGATACCGAAATTTGCATTGAATTTCTGCCTACAATACTTTTCCAACAAGCTTGATATGATAGCTATAATTCCAATTCTGAAACTCCTCTTTAGGAATTAAAACCTGAAACATGAAACAAAGGTCTGAAATATAAAGTGCAGAATTTCCTATTTTATAGCAAGTAATCCACAAAGTCTCTTAAACATGTCAAACCCATAAAATAACTTTCAATATGTTGAAATAAGCTTGAAAGATGTTAAAAAGCATAATGTAAAAGGAATACAAATAGATGTATATTTTGCACTTGTCAGTTACCAAGGATATTAAATGTGGGAATGATAGTTAGTACACCTTTAGGGAAAAATATAAACATTGATGAGGTATATAAGGGAATGATAATATATTTGGTTTTCATTTCGGCCCCTATACTTTTAATTTTTTATTTTAATTCCTTTATTTTTTATATTTCTAAAATAGTCCATATTTTTTTCCATGTTTATATATGTGTGCTCTTAGCTTTGGTTTTTAATTTTTATTATTTTCTTCTTTTTTGAGGTGATATTTTTTTGAAAAATTTAGTTCTTAAATTTTAGTTTGTGTTTATGATAATTTGAAAATTGATATTTTTGTTTTTTTTTTGTCTCTTTGTTCTTTCTTTTAGTTTTTTTATTAGTTTTTATTTTTATTTTCAAGTCAAATAATTTTTTTCAGCTAATAATTTTTATTTTTGTTTTTTCATTTATTTTATTTTTTTGTTTGCTCTTTTGTTAAAGATTTTAGGCTTTTTTTAGTCTTTGATTTAATTTTGTTTTTTTTCATTATTAACGCAATAATAATAATAATAATAATAATTTTAGTTTTTTTTCTTGCTTCCTCTTTTGTTAATGTTTTTGAGTATTTTTCTCGGGGTGATTTAATATTTTTTATTGTTTTAACAGTAATAACAATGATAATTTTAGATATTAAGACTACGATATTGCTGCTGTTATAATAGGGTGTGTTGATCTGTTTCATTATATCAAACTTTCCATGTATAGATATTATATTTTATTTTTGAACTAATAAATCCTATTAATTATTTTAATCCCAAAAGTTATAAAAATTGTTTGTTCGGCACGCAACGTAGTGCGGGCAATTTAACTAGTTCTTCCTAAAATTAGTGTCATTGAAAAACAATTTTTGAAATTAGCATATCGAGATTTTTTGTCTTGAAAAGTAACGCAACAAAACTTTGGATTCAATAGCGATTTCTTTTAAAATATATATTTTTTAGTTTTAAAAAAATTAATGTGCAATTAAAACTTATCAATATTCTCAAATTAACATGTTATCAATAAATTGCTTTAAATATTGATGCATATCAATTTGAAGTTAAAAACAAACTACGACTATATTATTGTAGGTGCATATTTAAAGCAATGTGCAATAAAAAGTATTCCAAAAATTGCTTTAAACATACATCCCTATTATATATGTAAAATAAATTGATGATCCTATATGTGATCAAATCTTAATTTAGAGTGTGTTTGATATTGTGGTTGCTATTGTGTTTGAGGTATAATAAAAAAAACAGTTTCATGAAAAACACTTTTAACTACTGTTCATAGCTGATATTGAAGTGTTTGGCTAAAATATTTTTCATATTACTATCAACTTGTGAAATTACTTTAAAGGGTATAAACATTTTTTTTGTCAATTATCCAAGACCTCAATTTTTATTTTTTTATTTTATCATTTATTCTTGATCCCACTTTTTTTTCTTCGTGTTTTTAATATCAATTAATCAAATACATTTTATTTTTTTATTTTTTATGTCAAAACCCACTTTTTAATAACTGATCTGTTAATGGTCAAATGCCCCTTCAAAGCAAAACCATTCACAATATATTATTTTATTCACTAGCCATGAGACCTAGTAAACACAATCAACAAAATGGTTTTAGTGAGTACAGTTTAGGTTAGCCAACCCTAAACATGTTTTTCAAAAAGTTTATAGCCCCCACCACCACCACAGTAACTAGTGGGAAACAAGGACGGCTGGGAATCCCCCACCACAATTGATATCTGGTCCTAGTCCAGTTCTAATCACACCTTTTTCTTTCTTTTTTTTCCTTCTTGGAGCAGCAGGTGTAGACATTCTCAAATGAAGAAGCATGTATTTCCGAGTTTGTCAATAAATTGGAGATTTGGGAGTCATGTATAATTGAGAGGTGACCCAATTCCCGGAAGAAAAAAACAAAAGGGGAATGAGAGATGACAAGAAATTTGATGATACCCAGCAGAGTAGAGTAGATTACAGAATCTCTCAAGGTTTATGAGTTGTGTGCCCTGGTTCGATACTTTCATGGATCCTCTGTGATCTCTAATTTTTTTTTCTCTGATGGAGATCTGTTGCAAAGATAATAAGGACGAGAGAAGTGAGGGACGGGAGGGACGGGATAGTGAAGGAGAAAGGGAGTAGTGGATCTGTGTAATTTGCAGAGGATGAGAAGTGAGGGACAGGAGGCACAGATGTAAAGAGAAGGGGAGAACAGGATAGTGAGAGTTTAATTTGGAATTAATTTCCAACGGTATTTTTTCTGTTGGGAATGCTTTCATCTATGGACGAGACGCACTAAAAAGCAGCTATTTGCTGCTTCTTTTAAAACGGTGTTTTGTTAGTTTTTTCATGTGGGACCCATATAAATTTTTCAGCTTTTTTAACTTAACCAAACACTAAAACACCCACTTGCTTGTAATTGCAGGAGGGAACACAAGTGTGGTGTCATAGCAGCAACAAGGGACCACGAGTAGAGCATCCACAGCAGGTAGGTGATTCATGCCTATGTTTCTAATTTAATTTTCATAGTGAAAATGTGTGATTTATGCTTAAAGTTTTGGTGGACGTTTGAGAAGATATGATGTATCAATAAGAATATTTAAGGCATGTGTATCAGGGAAGTTTGGAAATGTCATCAACAAAACATGGCGGTGGCTAGCATACATTTAGTATATGCTAGGATCCCATATAAAGGGACCGGCAAGAATGGCTAGCATACATTTAGTGTATGCTGGGATCCATGATAAAGGGTTCGGTAAAAATGGCTAACATAAGTATGTTAGGATCCCGGATAAGGGGATCATCATGAATAACTGTCATACATTCAGTGTATGCTAGGATCCCGGATAAAGGGATCACCAAGAATAACTGTCATACATTCAGTGTATGTCAGGATCCCGGATAAGGGGATCACTATGCACAGGCTAATATACATTTAGTGTATGTTAGAATCCCGGATAAAGGGATTGTGGTGCAATGCTCAAACACACATTCATGTATGTTGAACCTTCAAAAGTAAAATAAAAATGTATGAGGTATGTTATGGACCCGGGAAGGGGTCTTCTCCGATTTCTAATGTCGGTAGGGTGTAAGGGTATCAGAAATGCTTAGTATTGCCAATACATAGTATCGGTTATATTTAGTATTGACAATACATAAGTGGGGAAGATAGTTTGTTATTCAAATAACTATGTTGATTATTTCAATTATATATGATGGCATATCGTGGGTTTAATAACTTTAATATGATTTTTTTAGAATTTTCTTTATGAGATTATCTTGTATCTCTATTTAAGGTCCATCATCTTCACGTCAGGAGTAAAGCTATCGTTTCTTAGTTTTTGTATCCAATAGTAATTTGTATAAATTAAATGTTGGCAAACTGGTATGTATGTTCACTATTTTGGAAAAATATTGGAATGTAAGAAAATTAACTCGTTTTGTCGTATTTTATTAAATGTGATTGGGTTTATATCAACTCTAGTGTAAATGGTTGAATGATGTTAATTGTATGGTTTATTAATTATGGTTGTGATGAGGATGATGTTTATGGTTTTGTAGACCTAGGATGAATGGGTCAAGATTGAATCAAGGGTTATGTTACTACCCACCTGTTATTGTTTGAGACCTGTTACTGTTTCGGGACATGTTACTGTTTTGAGACATGTTACTGTTTTGAGACCTGCTATTGTTTGAGACTTGTTATTGTTTGATACTTGTTACTGTTTTGGAACATGTTACTGTTTTGAGACATGTTACTATTTTGAGACACGTTACTGTTTTGAGACCTGTTATGGTTTTGGGACCCGTTGTTGTTTAGGGTTATGTTACGGCTCGCTTGTTATTGAGATAAAAAAAATATTATGTTTTTTTGGTGAATGTGCATTAATAAGATTTCGTGGCTATCCCCCACAGTAGGGGGTGTTACAACTGCGATAACATCTTTACAATTAAACTCTCAAGAAACCCAGTTTTACATGGAAGAAGTATGCATATCGATATAAGGTTTCATTTTCTTCGTGATCTCACAAAGGAAGGTGTCGTTGAACTGATTTATTGTCATAGTCAGAATCAAATTGCAGATATACTAACAAAGTCAATGAAGCTTGAAACATTTGAGAAGCTGCGAAGTCTCCTTGGAGTCTGCTCAAGCCATGATGTAAATTGAAATCTGTGTGATATTCAGTTTAAGGGAAGGTGTTAGTGTCTATGTCTTATTTGACTTGGTCATGTTGACTATTAAATAAACCCTAGAAGTCAGGGAAGGGTAGTTTGTTATTGATTTTTTTGTTCTAGTTTCCAGGAGAATCTTGTTAGTCTTGACGATGACACGCCATTAAAAGGGAGGTATTTTCTGCATTCCTTTAGATATTCAGTTCAATTGTAAGGTTATATATGCCCAGCCTTAGTGCTTTAAAAAACAAGAAAACGAAACCATTTTGCATCAATTGTTTGATCTCTGAGTTGCAACAATGCCTTGCATAGGAAACACGGACAGTTTTATTATTAGGAAGCACGACGCTCAAATTTGCTAAGCTAGATGCCATGAAAATGACACGCCATTACAAGTTTGAAGCAAGGATTTGGTGGCAAATACACACAACTGTACAAGCATGGCTATTTAAAGACAACATTAAGCATGCTCTAGACATTTCTTATGATACAACTTTTACTAGAATTCATCACTAGCCAATCGACTTATAGTAGACAATTGATCTAGATTATTATTCAAGACACGATTTAGTTTCGTTACAAGAAGAAGCATTCACCATACTTGAGAACTGCATTAACTCTTAACAGCATCAACCTCAGTCTTGATCACACAACTTCGGAACTTGATGAGGGAGCACTGGCTTTGATATCAGAAAGTTTTGCAACAACTTCGGACATGCTAGGCCTGAGAGTAGGGGACTGGCTCATGCACTCCATGGCCAATTTCAAAAGAGTGAGAGCCTGCTCATTATCAAACCTGGATCCTAACTTTTTGTCAACCAAATTCAGAAACTTCCCCTGTTGGCGTAAGCGACCAGCCTGAAATTGCAAAACAGGGTTTCCTTGCAGCTTTAGAACAAGAATTGTCACTAGGGAGTATACAATCCTGCCAAAAATCACTTACAGTATCTAAAAGGAAGTCAGCTTCCTGGTTTGGAATATATTCAGCATTACTTTTCCCACTGACTATTACAAGCACTACAACCCCATAACTGTACACATCTGCTTTAACTGTTATGGCTTTCCCCAATGCATGCTCAGGTGCCATATATACTCTGTTATAGTTTGAGAAATTAATTACTGGCTATAGCTAACGATAAATAAGATTAATTTTTTTGATGATGTAATTTGCTGCTTACCGGGATCCCTTTGCTTTGATGGCTGTAAATGGATCTTCCTCGTTGTAAATTGTTGCCAACCCGAAGTCTGACAACTTTGCGGTGTGAGTTTTATCAAGCAAAATGTTATTGACATTTATATTCCCATGAACAATCTTGATCTTAATGCTCTTTTCTTCTTCATCGTGTAGATAATTCAAGCCTTTCGCTATTCCTAGGCAGATATCAAATCTAGCACTCCAATTAAGTTCTGTCTCAGTGTTTGGATGTCTTTGCTCTATAAATTCAAGGAATATGTTAGCTGTTGTTTTTCCTGCTTGAAGAAATTTACTTAGATTAACAAACATTATTTCAATCTAGCTAGGGTAGGGTAGTGAAAATATTACCAAACAAGGCTTTATGAAGGGAGCCAGTTTCCATGTATTCATAAATTAGCAGATGCAGGTCTTTATTGGAATACCCACCCAACAATTGAACTAGATTTTCATGACTCAAGGATATCAGGTTGCCGATTTCACTTTTTAATTCATCTTTTACTCGCTTATCTGATGGCGGGGAAATCTTCTTCACTGCTAGTTTAATCTGATCGGGCAAATTAGCCTGCAAATTGAAACTCAAAATATAAGATACAGTTGTTTCATGACAACTTCAAAAATTAACTGATTAGCAGTAAGTGTAACCTTGTATACTACGCCGAAACGTCCACTACCAATCTCCATTTTGGAGCTGAAATTTTTAGTACCATCTATTATCTGTTGGAGGGTGAAAGCTCTGTTCTGGACTTCTATTTGTTTTTCTATTTGCAATGAAAAAACCATCAAAGAATTGAATTAACAGACACTCTACCCAATAAGAATCTTTCAAGCAGTAAAATGCAGAATGGAGTTTGATTTCATATAGTCTCACCTCGCAACTCTCTATTCCCAAGCAATCCCATTTGCCATGCGAAAAGAAATAGAAGTAACGGAGCAAATGCACAACCTATGGTGATCCCGGCTATTTGAGAAGCAGAAAGCTTCCCATCATGAACATCGAAGTCTGTATATATCAGAAATCAAAAGGTAATTTCTTTTTTTTGCAGATGTGAAGGGATAAAACATATTCGAGCTTGAACAGAATTAAGAGAAATGTATTTTTTTTTACTTGGAGTTACAGAGATGGCAGATACAAGAGGTCCATTCAGAGCTGCTGGGTTAGACAGAGATCCTTTGCCGGCCCAGAAAAAATGAATTTCCAAGGGATTGTTGTCATCAACAATCGCAGTGAAATTTGTTTTCCATTCTACATTTGGACCTTTGGCCATCTCTATTATGTTGAGATCCTTCAGTTTTCTCTCACCCTGAAATGAGAATGAGTACCATACATGATGGAAATTGCTAGTACAATTAAGCTGCTGTTCAGAATAATCACCTGAATATACACATCGAAAATACGAGTCCCTGAGCTGCTATAGTCTTCATCCCGAGTATAAACAATTTCAGCAAAGTGAAGTTCCACTGTGTAATTTCCTTTGCGCAGACAGAACCCGTAGTATGTCAAAGACACAGGGCAAAACCGAGCTGTTTTGTATAATGATTCTTCTGAAAGAGAAACCCCACAGGTCATGTTTTTGACGAAATCGCTTGAATTGCTAGGTTTGAAGATCGAGTCTCCAGAACAAGAATATGCCCACGTTCCTGGAACGCTGAAATAACTCTCTGTAGAAACATCTTCATCATATGGATTCCCTTCAGCGTTAGTACGAGCGCCGCCGCAGTTTATGAACAAGGAATGATCTGCAAAACATTATTGCCATTAGAAACTGAAGGACTCAAATTCTATAATCTTAATTTAAATTCCATGAATAGACGTTTAAAACATACGTTCTGATGTACAATTCTTACTCAATGCAAGGATAGAATCCCTATAAAGAACAACAACAATGCTTGTGAGAAAATTAAAACTCATCAGTAAGCACTGTTGAAGATTAAAATTCATCAGAGTACAAACAGGTCCAAAGGATATAAGAATACACACTCACAAGTTGAAGTTTTAGAATGACAGAAAGATTAAAAGGAAACAGAAGAAAAACCAAAATCACAGCACTTACATATTAGGGTCCAGGGTCTTGACTTCTGTAATGTTACCTTTCATATCTGTAAAGTTATTATAAGACAAATCCCTGCAACACAGTAAGAGATGGCATTTTCTTTTTTGTTTGCTGGATGAAGATTATTCAATAACCGACTGTAAATGTAAAATAGATGCATCGTCCCAAACTTGAGGTTATGGAAACTTACGCTGTAACGTTCTCCAGAATCCAAGGAGGAATTGACCCATTAAGCTTATTGTTCGTGAGTGACCTGTTAAAAAGCAAATATATTGTTTAATGTTTTTAAATTATTTTGATATGCAAATATATTGACCCAACAATCTCTTAATGGATTCTGAGAAACAGCTTATGATGAGTTGAAGAAATTAATTCACATACAGTCTATCCAAAGATGCCTTCTGCATAGATTGTGGGATCGAACCGCTCAAGTCGTTAAAGCTCAAGTCACTGCACCAAGTACATCAAGGCTGATATAACAAAAACTATATATAAAAAAAAAACATAGCAATTGAAAACATCATAAAGAAAAATGAGCTTACAGGTAATATAATGATTTCCAATTATTACCAATGTAGTCAGGGATTCCACCAGTAAGTGAACAATTCCTCAGTACCCTGTAAAAACCATTTAATAAGTTTGTAATTTTGGATTTATCTGCTGATTGTGATTTCTTAAAGCAAAATAATTTATTTATCAATCCCTTAATTAAAATTATTATTAGCAACATGGAACAAATCACTCACAGGTAAGTTATGCTTGTCAGATTTCCAATTTCTGGGAAACGGAAACTAGTGTTTTTAAGATCACTGACCAACCTGGAAAAATAAAATAAAAATTCTTAGAAACATTAAGTAAGAACAAATCTTTATTTGATGTGGGAAATAAAGATAAGTCGAAGACAAAGCATTTACAGTATTCTAAGACGGGACAGATTGAAAATTCCAGGAGGCAGCTCCCCTTTAAAATCATTTCCCATGAGGTACCTGTGATCAGTATACTCAATAGCTTAATTGTATATGATTGAACGGTTTATATATATATATATATATATATATATATATATATATATATATATATATATATATATATAAGTAAAAAATTTTAAAAAATAAAAAAAAGTTTTTTTAACAACAATAAAAGATGGTTTTCTATTTGTTTTTGGGCTTTTTATGTGTAAATTATATTTATCACCGCAACTATAATAATATTTACCATGCTGCCACCATAATAATACCACCAGTTTATCACCAATGAGAGTGTTTGAAGTTGTTTTTTAAAGTACTTTTAAATTTAAAAATATATCAAAATAATTTTTTTATTTTTAAAAATTATTTTTGATATTAACATATCAAAATGATCTAGAACACTAAAACAATTAAATTTAAAAATAAAAAATTCAAAAATGCTTTGGACATGCAGTGCGAAACAAACAATAAACGTGTCATATAATTAGTTTTATATTTTATGGAATTACTTATTTTTTTTAAAATTAAATAAAATCCGTGCAAAAGTTTTTCCTACAAAAAAAGTAATTCTTAAAACAATTAAGGGTACGTACGAAGCACCCTTTCGATTTTCTATATATGAGCTTGGAATGATTTACAGTTAAAATTTCTGAGGAGAAAAAATGCAGGGAACTTACAGGTAAGTGAGTCCTTGGAAATTTGCAATGAACTGTGGTATCTCACCACTCAACTTGTTCCCAGCAACAGAACTGCGAAGACCAGTAACGTTTCTATTAACCAAAATGGACCAAAAATGGACCACAGAGAACGATGAGGCTAAGAAATAACATTAACAGATGCACTTACAAGCCAACCAGAGATGTAAGATTGACAAAACTATCTGGCAATTTTCCAGTCAAGTTGTTGGAACTCAAATAGCTGTAACAAAACAAAAACTCCTCAGTATTTTATATATCAAAGGATAAGTTGTTGTCTCTAGCAACTTACAGTTGTTCAAGCTTGCTCAATTTTCCAAGTTCTCGCGGAAGAGGACCAGAGAGTCGATTCTCGCTGAAACTCCTAATTAAATCAAGAAAATTAAGGGATTAATACCGAGCAGAAAATTAAATTAAATGGAATCGGGGAGGTTGAGTTAAGAATATTTACAGTGAAGTGAGACTTGAAAGGTTTTCCAATTCTTTAGGAATTGAACCTGATAACATATTATAACTCAAGTACCTGCGACCATAATTTGTTTTTTCCAAGGATTGCAAGATCGTTAGAATATATTCCGGCAACCAAAAACATCAACTTTGATACGTGAGCAACTGAAGAGACCATGATGGTTGTGTTTACTTACAGAGTGGTAAGGCTCTTCAAATTCCCTAAAGATGGAGGTATGGAATCATCAAGGAAGTTCATGCGCAGATTACTATGGTCAGTAAACAGGACAGTTACCATTAGTCCAATATTATTATAAATTATCGTAGATAAGGTCAAAGACCAACAAAAAAAAAAGGGCAATACAGCTTACAGTGTTTCCAGAGCCTCCAGATTCCCTAATGTTGGAGGTATTTTCCCAGATAATTGATTATATGCAAGATCCCTGATAATTATCAGATAAGTTTGTGACTATCACAAGAACGTAAAATAAAAAAATAAAAAAAATAGAAAAGATCAAGCTGGATCACTCACAGAGTTTCTAGCCGAGTCAACTTCCCCAAGGACTCTGGAATGGTACCATGGAGTTGGTTTCCGGACAAATCACTGTTCAGGTAATTAAGTCCATCAAATAAATATGTTGCTGAAGAGCACAACTGATTAAGGTGTCATATTCAAACCCTCAGTGGGAGAAACATTTATGAATTTGTCCGAAAGAAAATAAAAATCTCTAATTTCATTTCAACAAACAAATCATGTAACCTTTTTCAAATCAGTCAAGTAATTAAATGATTGACTTCGATAGCTAGTCTTACTGTTGATTGATGTAAAACCAGACTCCTAAATCAACTTGTTAGAGTTTTTTCTAGGATCTTAAAACAATATTTTTAAAAATCATAGATCAAAAGAGCATAAGAAAAATAAAGGAGAGACAACAACAAAAAAAATTTATTTTGTTGGGAAAAATCACCTCCTCCATGAGCGTATCAAGATTCACAATAAATATTTTTAGTATAAACACCAAAAAAATCTCACAAATCTCGCATCAACTTCTTAGATTCGATACATTTATAAAATAACGATGAGAGAAACGGTGGTTTTAGAACAACACCACAGCAGCATATACCTACATTTTGTTCAGGTGGGTGAGCTCACTTAAAAGCTCATCGATTTGTCCACTTAATCTCATGCCGTTTGAAACTCTGCCAGCCAAAAATTAAAACAGTGAAATTTGGAATCATTAATGACCAAGTGATTTATATTTCAGGAAAATATTTACAGAGAAGTGATGTGGCAAATATTGGTAGTGCTTCCATTGCAGTCATCACATTCGAAGGAAATACTTCTATCATCGGTCTTTGAGCAGTAATTACGTGAAGTTAATGGTTCTGGTAACCCCAACTTGACGATGATTATTTTAAGAATTTCCACTGCATGGAAGATATTTTAACAAATAATTAATTCATCGTCTAATTAATTAGTTGAATACATAAAAATATTTACGTAGAATTTTTCTTCGAAAGTTATTACATGAACTGCCTATTAAAAATAATGAACTGCTCATGCGCGAATACATGATATGTCAACATGCAATTAATAGAATTTCTCAAATTAAAACACCAAAAATATCATTAACTCATTTAATAGAATTTCTCAAATTAAAACACCATAAATATCATTAACTCTAAAATAAAAATAAAAAATAGTATAATGAACTGCTTGTTAACAATGCTATTTACACACACTGTAATTGTATCAACTCGATCTCTGCTTTATTGAATACCTTTAGGTTGCTTGTATAGCCATTACATACTGTCAAGACTAGCAACCCAGTTCTTCATATACTGAAGATTATTGAAAGCATGCAGGAAAAACAGAAATAACCACCAAGTCAGTATTATTCTAACTGACTCATAATAGTTTGTTATTTAACAAACTATATCTAACTGCATTAACAAACTATCCCAATCGCCATCTGTAACACTGCTCATGCGCGAATTAATAGACTTAGCAAGCAGTTAAAATCTCGATAATAGCATTGCTAGTATGTAAAGTTCGAGTATGTAAAGAAATAAAATCATTGGTAGTTGCGCACCGTAGAGGTAAAGTCAAAACCCTTGTCTTTTGATGAGTTCACAAGGTTTAAGGTTCATTTCGAAAAGAGAAAAGGAAGAATAAAAACAATTTTATACTTTTCTTTTCTAGATTTTTAAAAAATTAAAGGAACTTTGGAGTCAGACAATATTACTCACCTTCATCACAAGGTAACCCTTCACTAGTTAAGTAAGATCTTCTGTAAGGATTTGCTCGACAAGACATTATTTGATTATATGTGCTCCGATCCCTTGCTGTGCTCCGAAACTTGAATCCAGAGCCATGTTGACAAAGAAGGAGAAGAAGGAGAAGAGGAACGGAGAGAAAGAAAGGAACAGCCATTTTTTTTTTTTGTTTCTCAGTTAATCTACAATATGGGAGGTGTTGGCATATTATAGGCAGAAAAATTTATAAAAGACAAATGCAAGACTGCTTTTGAACTTTCCAGGCCTTTAAAAATTTGACGTCGGGGAATAGCATTAAGGGCATAGGGATAAAAATTTGAAAACCTTTGGATATATGTAATTTTTTAAAAGAAAATATATCAAGATATTACATAATTGTATATTAAAAAAAAATATCAAGAAATATTAAATATATATTGATCCGACTATTAAATTGATATATCGTCATGTTGATTTGTGAAGTGTGTGTCAGAAAGCATTTCACTTTATTTTCAACCAAGTGTATACACACACACACACATATATTTTTATTTGAGTACATGTAATTTTATTTTTTCATTTGGATTCTTGTATTTGAATTCTGAGAAACCTCCTATTACTACTCTCAGTTTTCAATTCTACAGTCAAATTTCAATCAAAATAATTAAAGACACCCTTAGAAAGTCTTAATTGAAGGACGTTGTTTCCCAATTCTTGAGCCTATTATGAAGTGTTTTTGGATAAAATATTGAAAAAATAAAAATGAAAAAAAAAAACATGTTCTTGATATATTTGCGTCACTTTCAACGTATTTAAAAATTAGAAAATTTTGTCCTTCAACGAGTACATTCCCACATTTTGTCCAAACCAGAGCATTCATATATGGAAAGTGTGTAGATGCCAACATAGTCATAATCGTTTGTAACAAAAAAACAAAAAGAAAAGAAAAACATGCCCTAATTGTTAGCAAAACTTAAAATATTACTATTAGGAAACTAATTTTTATGATTCTACGAATACAATTGTTTCGTGTCACTGATAGTATCTTAGTATATCATCCTTTCCCCTTGTTTTTCGAGAGAAACTATAATTGTTAAAATCAGCACCCAAATGCTCTGATCATAAAAAAATCAGGCACCTACAAGTCCTCCGAAATCTGAATCCAGCGCCATGTTGACAAAGGAGAAGAAGAAAAACAGAGAGAAAGAAAGGAACACAAATGTAGAATTCAATTATTATGATCAGAGCATAAAAATTCAAACTCAAACTGAATCCTTTCCCCTTTCTTTTTTATTTCAATAATAATACATCATCCTTATTTACAAAAAGATTAAAACTCAAACTGTCATAATCTAATAAGAACTGTAAATTAATACGAGCTCATGTAGAATTCTAATTAACTATTAAGTAAAGGTATAAACACAAATTACTTTTTTAAGGATTTCTATTTAGACCAGGATTTCAACTAATAACTTTTCAAGTAATGACAGCCATGGTAGATAACTAAATAGATTTACTTTACTTGTAATAAAACACGATGATCGTAAGTGAGTACTTTTTATTGTGCTTAGAAAAAGTAGAGTAAGTTACCAGCCTGTGGCCTTCACAGTACTGATGCTTTTTATTAATCTCTCTTCTTGAGTAGGAAAAATCTCGACATGATTGAAACAGAAGACGCTGAAAATGGACGAAGACTTGACCATAAATTTCTTCTTCATGTTAGGGCCCATTCATTTACATTTGCTGGGCAAAAGAAATGCATCAACTTTGCTTTGGCTTTAATAATTTATCTTTCTGCTTGACAATTGCAAAGTTCGACATAGAAGATGCTGAATGTGAACAAAAGACTTGACCATAAGAGCTTTAAGGATGCATTATTGCTTCTTGATGCTCACATTCCATGTGTCCAAATATTAACATTATTATTTTACTTTCATTTTAAAAAAAAATCAATTTAACCAAAAAAACAATTATTTTTTCTTTTATTGGATATATATGTAGACGCTGTTAGAGAATAATATAAATCATATTATGAGGCCTTACCTAACAGCTTGAGCTTTTAGGTGAGATGGTTCCTTAACATAATATCAGAGCCTTGTTGACCCAATGGTCACGAGTTTGAATCTCACTACCCCCATTCTATTTGATAAAAATCAAACACAAGGTAGAATGGATCTGTGTGCAAGTTTCAAGCCCAAAAAGCTTTCACTTGAGGGAGTGTGTTAGAGAATAATATAAATCATATTATGGGGCCTCACCTAACATCTTGAGCTTTTAGGTGGGATGATTCCTTAACAAACACCAGTCTCACATCAATTTTACTCTTACTTCAATTTCGATAAGCTAAAATCTTATTACAAGTGGTAACGGGCATAAACGATACGTTGTACCAAATCAACTTAACTTGCAGTGCTCCGAAATCTGAATCCAGGGCCATGTTGACAAAGGAGAAGAAGAAGAAGAAGAAGAACGGAGAGAAAGAAAGGAACACCCTTTTTTTCCCCAGTTAATCTATGATCTGGGAGATATTGGCATAGTGCTATGGACAAAAAGATTCCCCATACACAAAAATGGACTATCAAGATTTATAAAAGACTAGTGCGAGACTGCTTTTGAACTTAAATAATATTATTCTTCATTTGTATACTCATGAGCTTTCAATCTGTGTTTCGGTCCCTCAAAAAAGTAATTACCACAGCTGTTTATGTCGCACTACAAAAAAAGGGTGCCGTTAGCAACTGAATTTTGCAACGGCAAAATTCCGTTGCTAAATTTGCAACCGGAAATTGTTTAGCAACGGATATTCCGTTGCTAAACAATTTCCAAAAATTAAAAAAAAAATAAGTATTGCAACTGAACATCCGTTGCAAACGGCATTTGCAACGGATGTTCGTTTTTATTTGCAATGGCATTTCCGTTGCAATTGCAATGGATTGTCCGTTGCAATTGCAATGGAATGGCCGTTGCATTTGTTGCATTTGCAACAGACAACCCGCTGCAATTGCAACGGCTAAGCCGATGCATTTGCAACGGAAAATCTGTTGCAATTGCAACGGAAATGCCGTTGCAAATGTGAAACGCACCGTTTTATTGAAAACAATTGAATATCCACTGTCTTCCTCTTTCCCGGTAACATTTACTCCCATTTACAGCAAAACCAGACCTTTCCCTTCTTCTCTCTTCTTCCCGGCCTCAGCAGCTCTTTCCTTTCGAAAAACTGTGACCTTCACTCTCTAAAACCAGCTCTTTCCCTTCGGAATTCTTCTCTTTTTTCTCTTCTTTTTCTGTTCGGTGACCTTCACTCTCTAAAACCAAAAGACCTTCTCTCTCTCTCTCTCTCTCTTTCCCTCTCGGTTCAGCAAAATCAGCCATTAACTCCGAGCACCACCTCGTCGGGATCCTCCCCTCTACACCAGAAACCCAGCTGCAACGCCACCGTGGAACAACGAAGGTACGGTCACCATTTCAAAATTCAAATTTCTGCTCAGTTTTTTGTTTATTTTCTTAGTTTCTAAATTAGTTTAGGGTTTAGGGAGTTTTGGGGGAGCTTTCTATTAGATTTTCTCCGAAATGGTTGCTGGGTTATATAATGAGGATGAACTTTCTTAAATTTTGGAACAATTTATAAATGCAAACAGTTTCTGCTAGATATTATTTTTCGTCTCATCACATGCTTATTAATTTCTGAAAATTTTCTGGATCTAACTCCTTTTTTCATTATTAACAGATTCAAGGATTTTGTTCCTTCAAAGTACCACTCTTTGTACGAGCATTATCTTGAAGGAAACGTCGATACACTCGGCAATCAGAGTAAGTAATTCTTCTCTTTCAGCACGTAACATAATCATTCAGAATAAGGGACCCCGCTTGGTTTTATATTTAATTGCCCATTAGTCTTATAATGAATACATGATTTGGTTTATTGTTTTCATGGCAAGTATAGATGCGTAATGCATTGCCTTTTCTTATCCATTTTAACACCTGACGGTGTTTTATCCTTTCACGCTGTCTAAACACACTGCAAATGGTTAAATATCACTTCAAATGTGTATCTGATAATTCTTCTCCATGTATGGAGTGTGATTAACTTGGAAGGAGAAGGAACAATCCCACTCAGCTTTGGTTTGTTGCCAGTTATAGATGCATTGATTTCCTACATGCAGGACAAGTTAACAGGGGGGCAATTTCTAATGATCTATCAACGAAAGTAGAGTAGTGTAACAATAGAAATTTTGTTCATTCTTTAATTCTTCTTGCTTGATATATGTTCAAGGAGAGTTGACATTTCCTTCCTTCCATTTTGTGTTTTATAAGCTAGATTCATATGTAAACAAGATTTTATAACAATGGTAACTTGTATATCTTCAGGGATCATCTTTCATATAGTAAAGGATGTAGGAATTAGACAAATGTTCTTCCCTCGAACTGTACCAGCCTACCACAGTTTCTTGACAGAAAGGAAACAGCACTATTTCTTCCATCAAGAACTAAAATTAGTTTTCTCTTTTGTTAGAATAATTCGGGTTTCCATTATTGTAGAATTTACTCTACTTCAATTATTTCTAAGTTGTTCTACTGACTTGAAATTTGTTACCTATTATATCAACATTACTACTACATTCATGCGTCTCCTTCATATGCAGGCAGAGCTTGCATGTCTGTAGTTTTATGTCATTAAACCAATTGTATACAATGATTAGTTATGTTTCTCTTAATCCATACTTGTAATGGAGTCACAATTAGTAAAAGAATTATTCTAAAAGAAATTTGGATACAATTTGCGTGGCCATCCAATCCAAAGCATAATTTATTAAACCCCACAAGCTGATTGGGTGAATCCATGACTCGAAATCCAGATTGGTTCTCCATTCCTTTGCAGTGGCTATCCATTTATTTTTGTCACCCTGTCTGTCTTGCGGTATGCTATGCAAGTTGTTTGTCTTTTGTCAGTAATATAACTCAATTCTCTGGTTATTTCTTAGTTGATTTTAATTTATCTTTTGTCAGTAATATAACTCAATTTCTGAAGTACTAACAACATCCCTCATTTGATGGAGCAGCTTGGTGTGAGGCTTCAGGGGGAGTAAGCAAGGGTCGAGTATATGGTGCACCCCGTATGCCTAAATCTAAAGTTGATGTGAGTTCTTCTTCAAATACCTACTCGGTAAATTCATCATATCCAAGCACAACAACTAATAGACGGTATCAAGAGCAATTGGATAAAATGGAAAATAAAATTTCTTCCATTGAAGATTGTCTTAAGCTCTTGGTAGGACATATGGGTCTAAGTATGCCAACACCTGTGGCTCCGTCGATGCCATCACCTACAATGGCACCAGGATATCGACCTCGACCTCGACCTCAACCTCAAATGCCATATAATGGTCCATCTTCCTCTCATCAACAACATCGTAGATCATTTCCGCCTTAAACACTTTTAAAATATGTATTTTTAATTTCATGTTTATTTACTTAGTCATGTAAATATAATCGAATCTGTAGTGTATTAAGGTTCCACGTTTATTTACTTAGTCATGTAAATGTAATCGAATCAGTAGTGTATTAAGAATTTTAATTTATAATAAATTTTATTTCCATCATATTTATGTTATTTTCAATATTAATAATATTTCAATATTTGCTAGTGCTTTTAAAAGATTTAGTTGTAATTAATTAAAATTAAAATATATTAAAATAGATTTTAAATATATAAATATTTAAATAATATTCCTGCTGTTGCAATTGCAACGGCAGGTCCGTTGCAATGGCAATGGTCTCACCGTTGCCATTGCAACGGTCAAGCCGTCGCAATAGCAACGGTCCTACCGTTGCAATTGCAACGGGCCTACCATTGCAAACCGTGTATTTGCAACGGGATAAATTGCATCGGGTTATCCGTTGCAAATTATTTTGCAACGGATTATCCGTTGCAAACAAAATTTGCGGCGACTTGTTTCCAACGGATTGTGTCCGTTGCAAATGCCATTGCAAATTAATATTTGCAATAGATTTCTTTGTAATTTGCAACGGATCAAGCCGTAGCAAAACGCCCCCTTTTTTTGTAGTGTCGAGGACTATTAGCATGACGTAAAAATCCGAAAACATATACAATAATTACGATACAATTTGTTTTAATAGTGATGACAAGTATATCTTCCCACTATCTTTGTCTACTAGACAACAAATGGAAGGGTATGCTGTTTCGAAATGTAGCCACAGCTGCTGCGATGCAGCCTATGTTTTCAAATTACATGATATTTTTAATTAGTTTGGAAATATTTTTTTATCTTAAATGTTGTGCATGTATTTTCAAACAGGGACTAGATATACAGTGAGTATATATTTTTCATCATTGTTTTTAAAATCTGGATTTGAATTACTAATGGTTTTGTGAATGTTATTATATATTGATGAAGTATAAATACAGTATAATAATACATGTACATACTTTAGAATATGTTAGTATGTTCTAGAGTATCAGAAGTTTGTTAGCATGGTTATTATACTAGTTTATAAAGGACAGCAGGTAACGGGAATTGTATGGGTTTATTGTGAACAGTAATCAGTTTTAAACTTTTTGTTTCCCTCTTCTTCTCTCGTCTCTCTCTCTCTTATTTTCAATATCTCAGCTTAAATCATCTTCTTCTTCCTTGAAATTACCTGATTAAATACAAATCCCACAGTCTCAACATGGTATCAGAGCTTATTAATGCTCACGCATATTGATTGATCCAGTGTCTATGCTTCTGCAAACTCAAATACTTTAATTTTTTGTTCACGAAATTACTGTTCTTCTTCTCAAATTAACCCAGAAATTGACTCAGTTGAGCTCTTAGCAATTTAATCAGTTACAAATTATCACTGATTTACAACTCCCTTTTTCATTACTCTACTCAAATTAAAAAGTCTACTCTTCGTTGATTTCAACTAAAGCTTTTCACGATGGTGACTGCTGCACAATTACAGATTCTTCAGTCTCCCTTGTCTTGACCATTTCTGCCTCTGTAAACGTGAAATTAGATGAATCCAACTATCTAAACTGAAATTTCCAAATACAACTCCTACTGGAAAGCAATGGGATATTTGGATTCGTAGATGGGTCTCAATCGTGCCCTGTTTCTGCAACTGAATACGGTAATATCTCTTCTTCTTCTTGTTCTGGTGTTGAATGTGATGAAAGACTGATATGGAAAATGCATGATAGAGCTATTATGCAGTTGATTACTGCTACTCTATCCTAGTAGCTATGTCGTGTGCTATAGGGAGTATCAGTTCTAAGGATTTGTGGCAACGATTGAAAGAACAATTTTCAACTGTATCCAAGACTAGTATCTTTCAATTAAAGTCCAATTTACAGAATATTAGGAAAGGTTCTGATTCTATAAGCCAATATTTACTGAAAATCAAAGAAGCCCGAGATTATTTGTTAGCAGTAGGGGTATTTTTTGCTGATGAAGACATAGTTATTTTGGCTTTGAATGGTCTCCCTGCTGAGTATAATACCTTTAGATGTGTGGTTAGAGGTAGAGAGAATATGATTACCTTGAAAGAGTTTCGATCACAACTCTTGGCTGAGGAACTTATAGTGGAGAATAGCATTGGCAGTAATCCCACATATCTTGCTGCAATGAACACAATCACAAAACCTCATGTTTCCCGTGGTCAATAGGACTATAACTCATTTGATAGTGGTGGTTATAGGTCCTTTAATAGAAATAGGGGAAGAGGTAGATATAATTCTGGGCAGAGGGGATTTTATAATTCTGGGCAGAGGGGATTTTTTCCGAGAGCACCTATGGCTGTGAGACCATCTGTAGCTCCAAACATACCATCTGGTGGTATGAGTGCCTTTTCTTCTGGTGGCATGGGATCATATAATCATCTGGGGCATTTTCACCGACATTTTCAACTGGTCCATATAACCCATCAACTGGTTCCAGTATGCTTATTTGTCAACTATGTAATAAAGAGGGACATTCAGCTACAGCTTGTGGGTTCAGGGGATATGAAAGAACTTGGTGCAATGTGTGTGGTAAACCAAACCATACAACATGGTACTGTTATTACAATGAAAATGGACCTAATTTCATGGGTCACAGCAATGGTTCAGAGACAAATGCATCCTTGCCCAATCAGCATCAGGCTATGTACACCATTCAAAATCCATATTCACCCTTGCCGCAACCTTCAACTCAAGCAGTACCTCCAGTTTGGATCACAGATTCAGGGGCTACGAATCACATGACACCAGATTTGTCTAATCTGACAGCAAGCACCTCCTATCCTACAAATGATTCGGTTCAAACAACCAATGGTGAAGGTTTGCCCATATCTCATATTGGCACTGCCATTATCTCTACACCTACTCAAGCATTAAAATTGAATTTTGTGCTGTGTGTGCCAAAACTATCTCAGAACTTACTGTCAGTTTATCAAATGTGTGTGGATAACAATTGTAGGGTGATTTTTGATGCTTTTTGTTTTTGGGTTTAGGACAAAGTCACAGGGAGGCTGCTATATAAAGGACTGTGCTGCAATGGGCTTTATCCTCTTCCATCCCTTCCTTCTCAGAATGCTCTCTCCTCTCTCGGGTTTCAAGCTCGAGCTCTTAGTGGTCAGTTTGTATTGTCTTCTACATGGCATCATAGACTAGGACACCCTACAAATAAGATTGTCAAGTTAATGCTAAACAAAGCATGTATTTCATGCTCTTTATACAAATTTTCTGATGTATGTGTTAGTTGCTTACAAGGCAAGTTCTGTAAACTGCCTTTCCATTCCAGTACACATACCTCTGTAGTTCCTTTTCATATTATACATAGTGATCTTTGGGGCCCTTCACCAAGCATTTCTGTTGATGGCTACAGATACTATGTACTCTTTGTAGATGACTTCTCTAGGTTTTGTTGGTTATTTCCCCTTATCAATAAAAGTGATGTCAATTCAGTTTTTGTTAACTTCTATCACTATGTTCACACTCAATTCTCACATTCCATTAAAATCCTACAAAGTGATGGTGGTGGTGAATATATGAGTAAATCACTTCAAAATTTTCTGCACACTAAAGGCATTATACATCGCAAATCATGTCCATACACACCTGAACAAAATGGCTTAGTAGAAAGAAAACACAGACATCTTATTGAAACAACAATTACCCTGCTTCAGCATGTTAAATTGCCATCATCTTTTTGGACCCATGCAGTGCATACTGCATCTTTTCTTATTAATAGAATGCCATCTGCTGTTCTCTTTTATAAATCTCCCTTTGAATTATTGTTTGGCAAACAACCTCTTATTACTCATTTAAGAGTCTTTGGGTGTGCATGTTTTCCATTGCTTCGTCCTTATCTCTCATTTAAAAGTCTTTAGGTGTGCATGTTTTCCATTGCTTTGGGTGTGCATCTTTAACAATACCTGACCGGATTGGGATTCATGTTATGCTCTAGCTCTACACAGGCTATAAGCATGGTTGATATTCCCATGTGGTAGTGTAGTTAGTTCCTAAGTATGATTATCCTGGAATTACTTCATTTCATAATAAACAATCAAGTTCCACTATTCATCTAGCATAATTGTTAGAGTATAATATAATCATATTCTGGAGCCTCACCTATAAGCTTGAGCTTTTAGGTGAGATGGTTCCTTAACATGGTATTAGAGCCTTGTTGACCCAGTGGTCACGAGTTCGAATCTCACCACCCCTATTGTATTTGAAAAAAAAAATCAAGCACAAGGTAATGTGGGCCTTTGCAAGTTTCAAACCCAAAGGGCTTTCACTTGAGGGGGGGTGTTAGAGTATAATATAATCATATTCTGGAGCCTCACCTATAAGCTTGAGCTTTTATGACGCAGAACGAAAAGGTAATTGATTTACCAGCGTGAATCAATTGAAAACAAAGAACTTTGGTGTGAAGAAAAACTCAATAATATTCTGTATTGTGTCCTCTGTTGGCGGCCTTTAATTGGAAATGCATAACGGGAAAATAAAACAATTGCAGAAATAAAATGAAGTGCAAATCAGGTGGAATTAGAAATTGTATGCCGAGAATCCAGCTCTTTAATTCCTGCTCATTTTGCTAGTTGACTTGTAGCTTTTGGACCGTTCCTTCTTCTTCATCTTCTTGTCTAACTCTTCTTCGAAGTCTGCTGCAAGTTGTTCTGCATCATTTTAGGTGAGATGGTTCCTTAACAATAACCTCTTCAATGTTACGTGGAAGTTGTTTTGAAGATACTTTTCCCATAAAGACCTTTGCTTCATTTGACATGTTATGAGCTGACATAAAATTTGTAATGGAATATTTCGACTTTCTACTTTCCTTTTGTGGAGAGTACCAGTTTGGGGGTATCCCTCGATTATGCCTGTTAGGTAAACTATATTGTATAACATCAAACAATATATAAGAGTTAGGAGACCTTACCTCAGTTGTACTGTTAGGTTTATTCTCACGATTCTGAATTTTTGAGTGGTACAAGTGTGTTTGGATCCATATTAGTAACGACTGTTGCATGGCTTTGTTTGGCCTTTCTTCCTTTAAGTTCATACCACCATTCAAGGTATCCATGTAGCTAAAAACACCTATCTTTGGTGTGTTTATTTCCTCCACAATGGGTGCATCCTCCCTTTTGGGATTTTGGTATGACAAAAGTTGGCTTACTGGAATTCTATCCGTGTGGGCCATAATGATGGACTAGGATACTGTCTTGAAGGGTTCCCGACCTGTTTGTTTGGGCTCGTAAGAGTGAGGCCCTTAAAGTCTGCCCAACCTTCATCTCATCTCTCACCTTCTTATCACCACTATCATGGTTCTTGTTTTGAATCCCTAGGTTTCCACTTCTCATCTTATTCCATCGCTTATCTCTGCCTTTAGATAGCAGACTGAAACTGTCACTAGCTTCACCAGTTTCCTTCTCCATCATCACAACTCGTCTGTTGTTCTCTCTTCGTACTTGAGTGAAGACTATTTTGATCGTAGACAGATGCACCTGTTCAGGATATCTCATCAAACCTGGTCAAATTGGTCTCCCAAACCATCCAAGAAGGTATATATTCAATCTTTTTGAATTAATTTGTTGTATTTTTGTATGTCTTCTTCACATGTCATGAGGTTTGGGTGTTTGTGGTCAATTTCTTGGCAAAGAATTTGTAAGCCGGTATAGTATTCTTCAAGGGAGCAACTTTCTAGTGTTGTTCGATTGACCCTTCTTTTTAGGTTATATACCTGAATGTTGTCTCCTCCATCATAGTAGGTTGTTGCAATTGCGTCCCACACCCCTTTAGCTGTAGGAAATTTGATAAAATTCCAAATTAGATCTGGGTTTAGGGAATTGATAATCCAACCTTTAATTATGGCATTTTTTGTTCTCCATTTGTTGTATGTTGGGTCTGTCAGTGCTGGTTGCTTAACTTTTCCAGTGATGAATCCAATTTTGTCTCTACCATAGATAAATATCTCTATGATTTGTGACCATAGTTCATAATTTTGTCCATTGAATTTGATTCCAGGGATGGCTACTAGAAGGTCATGGTTATGGTTTTGTGTTGTGATGATTTGAGGGTCAGTTCTAGGGTTTATGGTTGTAATCTGGTTATGTGTGTTTGCTTCTGCATGGTTTAAGGCTTGTGATTTTTAAAAACAGGTTAGACTTTGGATCAGTTGCTCTGATACCATGTTGATAATGAGAAGTAATTGTATGTTGATCAATAATAATTTTTTTTATTGATCTTCTTATTGAATTGAAGGCCTATTTATACATTTATAGGAATCATGTTTATGCAAGAAATCTTGTTTGTGAAAGGAAAACTAAGACTAGAAGTATACATAAGATTTTTCCTAATTTGTAACGTTGCTGATTTGATTCTTTTTAACATATGCTGCTGCGTTTTGAGGGCTGATTCGTTGGATAAAAAACTGATGCTTTTGAGGTTGCTATTGCTGTCATTATTCTAGTTTCTGCAGCGCTCGATTTTCTGAATAAAGCTGCTACTCGCTAGAGAATTTCACTATTGATTGTGCATGCATCTTATGTGCTGTTGTGTTGGAGGTGTAGAAGATCAAGTAACAATTACTGAACTCAAGCATGAAGACCAGGAATCATATCCACCCGTAATTGCAGTAGCTGAACTCAAGCATGAAGACCAGGAATCTGATCCTCCGTGAATGCAGCAGAAGAATAACTAAAACATAATTGAGGAAGATACGGTCCTGTAAATTAAATATATATAGTTGTTGCCAGCTAGAATATATACATTAGAATCTAATAATGTAATGCTATAAATATGAGCATATGTACAAAACAACATATCAAGGGAAAAACATGTAACTCTTAAAATACAATTGTTTTGAATCATCTTATATGGTATCAAAGCCATCAAAAGACTAACGTCTAAATGTCTTCCTCAAATTCTCCAGCATCTCCAACTCACTCTTCCTCTTTTGTCATCTCTATGCCTTCTATCACTACTGTCAAACTCAACCATGATAATTTCCTTCTTTAGAAAGCCCAGCTTGTACCGTATTTCAGAGACTGAGACCTCTTTGGATATATTGATGGTAGTATTCCAAAACCACCCAAAATCATCTCTATTACTTATCCTGAATCTTCTATTGTCTTTGAACGTCTTAACCCAACCTACTTTCGATGGGTTCGACAAGATAATCTCATTCTCAGCATCCTTATGACCTCTCTGTCTAAACCAATTCTTGCTCAAGTAGTCACTTATACCACGTCCAAGGCTATTTGGAATGCATTGGATGATACCTTCTCCTCTCGATCTCGTGCACACATTTTGCAAATTCGCACACAACTTGCAACTACAACAAAAGGCAACAAGACAACCATTGATTACTTTCATTTCATCAAACGGCTCACTAATGAATGAGTTGTCGCTGGACAACCACTAAATCATGATGATATCATAACATATTTACTTGTAGGTCTTAACCATGATATGACAGCTTTGTGGCCTCCATATCAACTCTCACTGATAATATCACACTGGAGGAAATCTATTCTCGATTACTGACTTCTGAAGCTTGTCTGTCTCGGCATCAACTCACCCCTGTCATCCAGCAGCCTTCTGCGAATATTGCACAACGACAACAAACCTTTCACAGACATGGTGGCTTTCATGACAGGGGGCGTGTTCAGCGTGGTGGCTAGAATTCCAACAATAGAAACCATAATCAACCTTCTGTCATATGCCAGATTTGTAATAAAATAGGACACTATGCTAAAAATATTATTTTCGATTTGATTTGTCTTACCAGAATGCACCTCATCTTCCAGCAAAACAAGGACTGGTAGTTATGCATCATGGTGCCAACAATAATTGGGACATTGCATGGAATGTAGATACAGGGGCCACACATCGTTTTATTAATGATGCTAAAATCTGACTCTTCAAAAATCTGACTATACTGGTGCAAATAATGTGCAAGTTGGAAATGGACAAGGTTTGCAAATCTCAAAAACTAGGTCTTCCATATTTTCCACTCCGTCTTCTACCTTTGTTCTTAATCAAGTTCTTCTTGTTCCTGAATTACACCAAAGTTACTGTCCATAATGTGTATTTTGAATTTCACTCTTATCATTTTCTTGTGAAGGATTACTCGGGAAATGTCCGTCATCACGATTTTCTTCATGATGGACTCTATAAATTCATCAACAATTCTAGCCTTCCTAGAGCCTTTTCTTGTGTTCGTTCCCATGATTGGCATCGCAGGCTTGGCAATGCATCTGCTCTAGTAGTCAATAAAGTCTTATCCACCCTTCCTTTACCCGTAGAGAAAAATAAAACACACCATGTGTGCCTTGAGTGTCAAATGGAAAAAAGCCATGATTTGCCCTTTAAAAATTCTACGTCTGTTTCATTAAACCCTTTGGATTTAATTTTCACCGATGTGTGGGGGCCTGCTCCCGTACATTCCACCACCGATGTCAAATATTACGTTAGCTTTCTTGATGATTATTCCAAATTCCTTTGGTTATTTCCTATTAAACTATATTGACTTCCATTTCGTCCGCAATCAAGTCTGCAATAAAGAGCTCATCGTTCAATATATCTCCAACAAAGATCAGTTAGCCGATGCACTTACCAAACCTCTGCCGCCAATAAAATTCCATCAAGTTCAACTCAATCTGAATTTCTGTGACCTACCCTCCAGATTGAGGGGGTGTGTAGAAGATCAAGTAACAGTAACTGAACTCAAGCATGAAGACTAGGAATTTGATCCTCCGTGAATGCAGCAGTAGAGGAATAACTGAAACATAATTGAGGAAGATACGGTCCTGTAAATTAAATATATACAGTTGTTGCTAGCTAGAATATTTGCGTTAGAATCTAATAATGTAATGCTATAAATATGAGCATATGTACAGAACAACATATCTTATAGGAGGCTACTGCTGCTATAATTTTGTGTTTTGCTAGTGTCACGGAGGAGTTTTTTATGCTGCAAAGGAGAGTTTTAATGCATATATGCTCTCCAATTATCCACACTCTAATTTCAATTGCTGACAACAAACAAGACAGTCTTTTTTTTTTTTTAATATCGAAGCCAACCTCCATTATTATATTTATTGATATTCAACAACTTTTTACACAAAAATAATAATACATCATCCTTATTTATAAAAAGATTAAAACTCAAACTCTCATAATCTAGTAAGAACTGTAAATTAATACGAGCTCATGTAGAATTCTAATTAACTATTAAGTAAAGGTATAAACACAAATTACTTTTTTAAGGATTTCTATTTAGACCAGGATTTCAACTAATAACTTTTCAAGTAATGCCAGCCATGGTAGATAACTAAATAGATTTACTTTACTTGTAATAAAACAGGATGATCGTAAGTGAGTACTTTTTATTGTTCTTAGAAAAAGTAGAGTAAGTTACCAGCCTGTGGCCTTCACAGTACTGATGCTTTTTATTAATCTCCCTTCTTGATTAGGAAAAATCTCGACATGATTGAAACAGAAGACGCTGAACATGGACGAAGATTTGACCATAAATTTCTTCTTCATGTTAGGGCCCATTCATTTACATCTGCTGGGCAAAAGAAATGCATCAACTTTGCTTTGGCTTTAATAATGTATCTTTCTGCTTTACAATTGCAAAGTTCGACATAGAAGATGCTGGACGTGAATCAAAGACTTGACCATAAGCTTTAAGGATGCATTATTGCTTCTTGATGTTCGCATTCCATGTGTCCAATCATTAACATTATTATTTTTCCTTCATTTTTTTTTTAAATCAATTTAACCAAAAAACAATTATTTTTTCTTTTATTGCATATATATGTAGACATCAGTCTCACATCAGTTTTACTCTTATTTCGATTTCGATAAGCTAAAATCTTGTTACAAGTGGTAACGGAGAAGAAGAAGAACGAAGAGAAATAAAGGAACACCTTCTTTTTTTTCCCCCCAGTTAATCTACGATCCGGGAGATATTGGCATAGTGCTATGCACAAAAAGATTCCCCATACACAAAAATGTACAAAAATATGAATTTAACCAAGCTCCACAATTAATTAAAAGAATCGATTACTCAAAGCCAATAAACGAGTCCAAAAATATAGTAATTCAATTTTTGAAGTGGGCTATGTAATATATTTATGGGCAAGCACAAAGATAATATTAATGCTAGATTTTGATTAACAAGTGTAAAAGGATACCAAGAATAATGATATTCAATAGCTTAATAATTCCTGACAAGATGATGTGGCAGCGTAGGATTATGTGGTAGATGACGTGGCAAACTTGTTTATGTGTATGCTGATGCAAATGTTGTTTCAGAGGCTAACATTGACATGTGAATCGTTTAATTGTAAGAGCAATTAAAATCCTAGCTGTGATACTAAATTTTATGCGGGACAATAAATAATAAGAATTAAAGCAAGAAAAGAAAGCAGAAAACTAAAGAAGAGAAGAAAGAGGATTGGTGATAAGCAAAGTCTACAATATTTTTATTAATCATCAAAGTGTCTCACAATATAACAATGAAACATATAAATAATAAAAATTTTAAACATCTCACTATTGGGCTCAATCCATCAAATCAAATTGTTTAATATAAATAATTCAGATGAATAAAATAACAATGAAACATGTCCAAAAAAAAAAGAGAGAGATTCAAATGGGCTTAGTCTCTTATCCTAAAAGATGACATGATGCATCATCCAATGTCTTCTACAACTTCCCTAGCCGCTACAACAAACACAACCGACTCCTCACAAATCTCTTTATCAAACTCCCTAGGATTTATCATGTTAAGCCCTCATTCTTTCACTATATTCTTCTTTTGATGATCATCATTGGACCTTGGAGGTAACCTATAAGTTGGATTTTTTACCTTGAAAGTGAATGAACAAGAATTCGTTTGCCCAAAGATTGTAACATCCAAATCCTATAATCAAGGACTATCTAAAATGATGTTCCCTACATCCATGGTAATGACATCACACCAAATTTCTTCATGATAGTCCAAGATTTTTATGGGAAAAGACATCTCTCTTTGATCGTTATAGATCTATCATTAACCTAGGACACACTATAGGGTTTAGGGTGTGGAATATACTATAAACCTAAATGGGATACACTACCCTAGGAAATTGCGTTGATACAACTACCACTGTCTATGATGATATTATACCCTTTATCTCCACATTTAATATAAGTGTAAAAAATAGCATTCCTTATCCAATCCTCAATTCCTTTAGGTTGTGTTAAAGTGAATCTTAGTACACTTAACATGGTTGTCTTGATTTGAATGAGTATAGACCTAACACATCCTAGCAAGGTTGAATCATCCTCATCATCATTTAGATCTTGAAATCATCGGAATTGGTTTCAGATACCTTATCATCATAATTATATTCTTCACTCATATTCTCTTGCCCCTTGATGAACAGAGTCTTTATTAAGGAAACTAAAGGAAATATGACCAAAACCATGACATTTAAAACATTGAATTCTTGAGGTTATCTTAGGTGCTTCGTGAAAAATACTTTTACCCTTGTCTTCTCTAGGTATCTAGGAAACAAAAGGATTTAGTTTATAAGATGGGGCACCCAATATGGAGTTATTACTACCAGGTCGAGATCTAGAAGGGTACCACGAGTGTCCTAACATCTCGTCCACAAACGTTTTGTGACCAAGTTGTAATTTTATACTAGGGTATAAGTGTTACCAAGGGTGGACACACCTCTAAGCATAAGCTCTCTTATTAGGTCATTGTTTAAGACTTTTTGAAACCTACTTAGGGTCATCACTTCATCCTCCCTATTTCTTTTGCAAATTTGTCGTGCCATATATTCTTTTGCAGATTTATCGCCTTCCCTCAAGTTATTCAACTAGTACAAAAGATTTCCTCTATAATTACGAGGCAAGTACTTTTATCGTAACTTAATCTTCATTTCATCTTCATTTCAACTCAGTTAGTAATACGAGGTTGACCTATTCTAATCAAAGATTCCTCTACACTTTCACAATAGAGCTGAGTAGTCCCACTAAGTTTCATCTTTGCAAATCTTACCCTTCTATTCTCAAATAAATTATACCAACCAAAAAATTGATCCATGTCACGGATCTATCTATCAATGATCCACAAGTCAAGTTCACCCTCAAAAGTTGGTACTTCTACTTTGATATGTCTCATGACTTGCTCATTGGGGTCATCATCGTCATGATACCTTGATTGCGGTTATATTAAAGATTCCTAGGATGAGCTGCTCTTTCAAGGTAATCATTGGAATGCTCATTATCTTTAGGGGTTATTAAAGTCATTATGAACCTAGTGTTGGTTAAGTTAGTGGTTCCTATGAGGAACTAGTCTTTGAGGATTCCTATGGTTGTCATTAGAATTCTCACTCTCACTAGATTGTCTTACTTGCAAAGTTTCTATGTACTCCACCTTCCCAGAAAAGTTGTTCATTTGATTGTACATGCTGTTCATTTTCGGTCACATAAGTTGTAATTATTCTTGAATATCTCTAAGAGCAATACTATAGTTTGGGTCCACGGTAGTTATGACTTGTAGATTGCGTACTAGACGACCACTATATAAATACATACAAAAACTAATTCTAAGACTGTGACGGAGATCACAAACAACACTTGCAAGTAAAAATGCAAAACAAACCTATAGTTAAAAATTTAATTTTATTTAATTTTATTATATATACATATACATATATTTTGCTTTGAGACTAAGTAATGACAAATTAAACTAGGAAAGTTTGCAAGTAATGTAAGTCCTTCAAATGCACATATGTAATCCAAACTCAATGTTTCAGTTTCCCCATGAATTTAACCAAGCTCCACAATTAATTAAGAGAATCGATTACTCAATGCCAATAAACAAGTCCAAAAATATAGTAATTCAATTTTTGAAGTGGGGTATGTAATATATTTATGGGCAAGCACAAAGATAATATTAATGCTAGATTTTGGTTAACAAGTGTAAAAGCATACTAGGAATGATGATATTCAATGGCTTAATAATTCCTGACAAGATGATGTGGCAACGTAGGATTATATGGCAGATGACATGGCAAACTTGTTTATGTGTATGCTAATGCAAATGTTTTTTCAGAGGTTAACATGGAAGGTGATAAGGCAAGGTTAATTATTTTTCCTTAAGAGCACCCCTATCTCCTTCTTCCCCACCTTCTGGAAACTTCTTGTTGCTGCTCACAACGATGGCGCAAAAGTCATGGCTTTGTGATTTTTCTTGGGACCAGCGATGCGATGATAGTGGTTGTGGTGTCGCTGCTGGATGGGGGCTCGTTGATGCATGGATTCGTTGTCGTCACTCAAGGCGATGGAATTGTGGAAGGTGGCAGATGAAGATCTATTGCGCGACCTTTACTGCGATGAGTCACTAGTCAGTGCTGGTTGTGATGGGTTTGTGGGTGGTTGTGGCTGGTGGATTGTGATGCTGGTTTGGTTTCTGACGTCGGTGATCTGGCGATGTCTCCTGCAGTGTTGTTCTGATGGTTGGTGTCGGCCTGTGTCAAAGGTGGTAAATCAGCGCTAGTTTGTTGACTAATGTTGCAATCTTCTCGGTGGTGGGTCTGCTGTTGTGATTGGCTGAGGCATCGCTAATGGCAAGGGCACCATTGTTCATTGTTGTTGTTGATTGTTGTTGTTATGATGAACAATGATATTTTTTTTGAATTAGAGCAATAGGAATTTTTGTTTAGATCATCTGGATCTAGGGTTAACATAGACATGTGAATCGTTTAATTTTAAGAGCAATTAAAACCCTAGCTCTGATACTAAATTTTATGCGGGACAATTAATAATAAGAATTAAAGCAAGAAAAGAAAGAAGAAAACTAGAGAAGAGAAGAAAGGGGATTGGAGATATGCAAAGTCTACAATATTTTTATTAATCATCAAAAGTGTCTCACAAAGTAACAAAGAAACATATAAATAATAAAATCTTAAAACATCTCACTATTTGGCTCAATCCATCAAATCAAACTGTTTAACATAAATAATTCAGATGAATAAAATAACAATGAAACATGTCCAAAAATAAATAAAATAAAAATGAGAGATTCAAATGGGCTTAGTCTCTTATCCTAAAAGATGACATGATGAGTCATCCAATGTCGTTTCTAAACCCATGTAATACGTGGTGTGGGTCTGGTGTCCCTACCACACCTGAAGGGTACTTATTCCTGCCAATATTCTGCTGATTCAAATGGTCTTTTCAAGAAAGTATGCTCTGCTGGCTGCCAATATATCATCATGAAAGGTGATTTTGATGCGTTTCTATATGCTGCTGCGTTTTGAGGGCTGATTCGTTGGATAAAATACTGATGCGTTTGGGGTCGCTGTTGCTGTCATTATTCCAGTTTCTGCAGCGCTTGAGAATTTCTCTACTGATTGTGCATCTTATCTGCTGCTGTGTTGTAGGCTACTGCTGCTATAATTTTGTGTTTTGCTACTGTCACGGAGTTTTTTTAAGCGGCAAAGGAGAGTTTTACTGCATATATGCTCTCCCAATTATCCACACTCTAATTTCAATTCTTGAAAACAACAAAACACAGAGTCTTTTTTTTTTTTTTAATATTGATATTCAACAACTTCTTGCACAGAAAAAATAATAATACATCATCCTTATATATATGTATAAAAAGATTAGAAGTTAAGCTGTCATAATCTAATAAGAACTATAAATTAATACGAGCTCATTTAGAGTACTTTTTATTGTTCTTGGAAAATGTCGAGTAAGTTACCAACCTGTGGCCTTCACAGTACTGATGCTTTTTATTAATCTCTCTTCTTGACTAGGAAAAATCTCGACATGATTGAAACAGAAGAACGCTGAACATGGACGAAGACTTGACCATAAATTTCATCTTCATGTTAGGGCCCATTCATTTACATTTGCTGGGCAAAAGAAATGCATCAACTTTGCTTTGGCTTTAATAATTTATCTTTCTGCCTGACAATGCAAAAGATTGACATAATTGGAACAGAAGATACTGAACGTGAACAAAAGACTTGACCATAAGCTTTAAGGATGCATTATTGCTTCTTGATGTTCACATTCCATGTGTCCAATCATTAACATTATTATTTTTCTTTCATTTTTTTTTAATCAATTTAACCAAAAACAAACATCAGTCTCACATCACTTTTACTCTTGCTTCAATTTTGATAAGTTAAAATCTTATTGTAAGTGGCATAAACGATACGTTGTACCTAATCAACTTCACTTGCAGTGCTCCTAAATCTGAATCCAGAGCCATGTTGGTAAAGGAGAAGAACGGAGAGAAAGAAAGGAACACCCTTTTTTCTTTTTTCCAGTTAATCTACGATCTGGGAGATATTGGCATAGTGCTATGGACAAAAAGATTCCCCATACACAAAAATGTACTATCAAGATTTATAAAAGTCTAGTGCGAGACTGCTTATGAACTTCAATAATATTAATCTTCATTTGTATACTCATGAGTTCAATCTGTGTTTCGGTCCCTCAAAAAAGTAACCACAGCTGTTTATGTCGGGGCCTAGCATGACATATAAATCCAAAAACATATACAATAATTACGATACAATTTGTTTTAATAGTGATGATGTGATCAAGTTATCTGCAGTTTAAGAAGAAGAGAAGGAACGAGATTTGTGTATTTACAGAAATGTATACTTGTATTCAAAACATTAAGAAGAACAATTATGCTGCCTTATATAGCAGCTATGCCTTAGACTCTAGTGGCTTGACTTAACCACGGTTTATTTCTAACTTGACCATAACAGAAACTAAACTTGAGCTGTAACTGAATGCATAATTGGTTGATAACCGAGAAACAGAATCTTTAGACTAACAGACTCTAAGGACTTAATTGCAACAATCTAAGGAATTAATTGCATCAGATTTCCCTTCAAACCCTCCTTTAAGCTGATTGCTGCATTGCAATTAGCTTAACTCACTGATGCTGCACACTCCCAGTAGCTTTCGAAGCTTCACAAAGACATCAGCTTTGACTGGTTTGGTCATAACATCTGCAATTTGATATTCACTTCCACAGTGCACCAAGGCAATTGAACCAGTTCTTGTGAGATTTCTTAAGAAATGGTACCTCACATCTATGTGCTTACTCCGGCCATGCATCACAGGGTTCTTTGACAACTTAATTGTTGAGCTGTTGTCACAATTGATGTTCAAACATTTACCACTGTGTTGTCCCAGCTCTTGCAGAATTCTTTCAACCCAAATTGCCTGACACACACACACTGCTGCAGCCACAAACTCTGCCTCCGTGGTGGATAATGTAACAATTGGTTGTTTCTTTGAGCCCCAGGAAATTGCTCTTGAACTCAACAAAAACACATAGCCACTTGTGCTCTTTCTATCCTCCATGTCCCCTGCGTAATCACTGTCAGTATACACTTTCAACTCACTGTCTCCATTTCTCTTGTAGTAGATACCATAGTCAGTAGTTCCTCTAAGGTATCTTAGGATTCGTTTGGCCATCTGAAGGTGCAATTCAGTTGGCTTTGTCATGTATCTGCTGGTGAGGCTGGTGGCATACATCATGTCAGGCCGAGTGGCCGTGAGATAGATCAAGCTCCCTACTACCTGCTTGAAATATATTTCATCCACAGGCGTGCCAGTTTCATCTCTATTGGCTTTGAATCCAGGGACAATGGGGTTGCTGACCTCATTACTTTCAACCATCCCAAATCTTCGCAAGATTTCTTGAGCATACCTTCGTTGGCCTATGAAGATGCCATCATCTCTCTGCATAACTTCTATACCAAGGAAGAATCTCATGAGACCCAAGTCTGTCATGTCAAATTCTTGTAACATAGACCTTTTGAATGCTGTGATCATGGCTTCATCATCCCCTGTCACAATTAAATCGTCAACATATATGCTGACAATTGTAAAGTTTCCTGAGTTACTCTTCTTAGTGAACAAAGTCTGCTCACTCTCACATTTTCGAAACCCTTCACTCAGAAAATGCCCTTCAATCCGATTGAACCAAGCCCTTGGGGCTTGTTTTAAACCATACAAAGCTTTGTGTAGCTTGTATACTAGATGTTCCTTCCCTTTCTTCACATATCCCTTTGGTTGCTCAACATACACATCTTCACTCAAATCACCATGCAAGAAGGCTGATTTTACATCTAGTTGGCCAATTTTCCATCCTTTGTGGGCAGCCAAGGCTATGATCATTCTCACCGTATCAAGCCTTGCAACTGGGGCAAAGACTTCAGTGTAGTCTATGCCATACTCTTGCGTGTACCCCTTAGCCACCAAACGTGCCTTGTGCTTATCAATCTTCCCACACTCATTATACTTGGTTTTATACAACCATTTAACCCTAATTTTCTTAGCCTCAACAGGTAGTTCAACTAGTGTCCATGTTTTGTTCTTCTCAATGGATGCCATTTCATTATCCATGGCCTGCCTCCATTTTGAATCCTTCACAACTTCATTATAGTGAAATGGGTCCTCAATGGCAGATACTTGTGCCATGTAAACCTCATCTTCACTTAGACCCTCTCCATCAACATACTCATCCATCCATGATGGAGCCTGAATCACCCTTCTCATTGCTCTTTCAGTACCTTCATTTGTAGCCTGCACCTCATCAATTACCCTTGTGCCTTTTGTTTCAGGTTCTTCTTCAGTAACCTGCACTCTATTGGCATTGTTATTCCAGTCACCTTCATTCACTCTATTTGCATTATCCACTCCCCCACATTCTGCATTCTCATCTGCACACACTTCTTCCTCACTCAGTCCATGTTCTTCACTCCCTTCCCATTCCAGATTGTCTGGAATTTCTTCTTGATGTTCCACATCCCAGTTCCACCCTTTTTCTTCCTCAAAGATCACATCCCTGCTCACTATTATCCTCTTTGTCGTGGGATCATACAATCTATACCCCTTTGTTTCTTTGCTAACACCAAGCATGATGCAAGGAACACTTCTGCAGTCTAGTTTCCCTCTTTTTGCACTTGGTACATTAGCATGAGCCACACATCCAAAGATGCGAAAATGCTCAACTGATGGCTTTACACCACTCCAAGCTTCCTGTGGTGTGATGCCTTCAATTGCTGAAGTTGGGCACCGATTTAGGACATAAAAAGTCCAATTGACAGCCTCTGCCCAGAAGTTCTTTGGCACTTTCTTGCTTATCAGCATGCACCTCACCATATTCATCACTACCCGATTCTTCCTTTCTGCCACCCCATTTTGTTGGGGTGTGTAGGCTGCTGTCAAGTGTCTCTTAACACCATTGTTTCTGCAAAAGTCATTGAACTCACCTGAAGTGAATTCCCCTACTCGATCTGTCCTTAGACACTTAATGAACAGACCTTTCTCTTTTTCAACCAATTTCTGGAACTCCTTGAAGCATTGCAGTGCTTCCCTTTTCTCAGTTAACAAGTAAGCCCATCCCTTGCGGCTGAAGTCATCAATGAAGCACAGGACATACTTCTTCCCACTGTTAGAAGTTGGTGATATTGGGCCACAAATATCTGCATGCACAAGTTCCAGAGGTTGTGTTGCTCTCCACATGGTTTTCTTCGGTATAGCCTCTCTGTGATGTTTTCCAGAAATACAATTTGTGCATGTGATTTTTGATGTTTCAAATTCTGGAAGTCCCAGCACCATCTTCTTACATTGCAATGTTTGTAAACCAGTGTGGCTCAAGTGACCATAGCGTCTATGCCAGAGATGAGCAATGTCTTGAGTGTTTACATGAAGACACTTATGATCATTGACTTTTTCTTGATTCTGGGTCTGCAATATGAACATTCTATTGCTGCTCATTTTAACCTGAATAATCATCCCCCTCTCCGGATGGTAGATTTTCAGTGTCCCTCCTTGAATCAAGATTGCTAGGCCATTTTCTTGTAATTGGCCTAGACTTAACAAGTTATTATTTAACTCAAGCACGAGATATACCTCCTTGACTACATAACATAAACCATTCACCACCAACTTCATAGTGCCCTTCCCCACTACACTCAGCCTGTTATCATTTCCTAATTTCACTGAGTGTTGGAAGTTCTCATCAAGGTTAGTGAACATACCTTGATCTCCACACATGTGGTTTGAGCAGCCCGAGTCTAAAAACCATGCATCCTGTTGTTTTTCTTTTTGCAACTCAGTGTAGGTCATCATCAGCATTTCATCTTCACCTTTCTGAGTCACTTTGTGCAGATCAACATGTGCCAATAGAACCATTTCGTCTTCATGCCTCAGCTCTGCATAATTTGCCTCTTTATTGAGGCTTGGACATTCATATTGGAAATGTCCAAGCCTGTGACATCTGAAGCACTCTATTGTGGCTTTATTAAACACCTGAGAGGTTCTCCCACTACCCCTTCCTCTAAAGGTGCTTCTCCCTCGGCCTCTTCTCCCAAAGCTTTCATCATACACTCTCAGTGCCTGATCATCCCCTCTGTTCCTCCTGAACTTCTGTTCATGCACTAACAATGAGCTTTGTAGCTCATCTACTGTGAGAGTGTTGATGTCATTTGACTCCTCAATCGAGCAGACAGTGTAATTGAAGTTTTCTGTGAGTGTACGCAGGATTTTTTCAACAATCTTGACATCAGGTATATCTTCCCCTAGGTTTCTCATGTCATTAGCCACTAGCAGTGTTCTACCAAAATAGTCAGTCACTGATTCCCCAAGTTTCATTTCTAATACCTCAAAATTCCTTCGAAGTATTTGCAGCTGAGCACGTTGCACCCTTGCATTGCCTTGATACTTGATCGTCATGGAATCCCATAGTTGCTTGGCTGTATCTTTTTGAGAAATTGTCTTTAGGATGGTCTTGTCTATCGATTGAAACAAGTAGTTTTTGATCTTTAGGTCCTTCAATCTCATTTCTTCGAGACTTTTCTTCTCCACTGCTGTCAAAATTGCTCCTGATGCTGGTTCTGCAAATCCAGTCTCAACCACGCTCCAGTACTCCTTTGATCTTAGGAAATTGTTCATGAGCATGCTCCAGTGCTCGTAATCTCCGTCAAATTTAGGTATGCAAGCTTGGGCAAAATGACTTGACTCTGCCATTTTTGTTTCCTCCACAAGCTCTGATACCAATTTGTGATCAAGTTATCTGCAGTTTAAGAAGAAGAGAAGGAACGAGATTTGTGTATTTATAGAAATGTATACTTGTATTCAAAAAAATAAGAAGAACAATTATGCTACCTTATATAGCAGCTATGCCTTAGACTCTAGTGGCTTGACTTAACCACGGTTTATTTCTAACTTGACCATAACAGAAACTAAACTTGAACTGTAACTGAATGCATAATTGGTTGATAACCGAGAAACAGAATCTTTAGACTAACAAACTCTAAGGACTTAATTGCAACAATCTAAGGACTTAATTGCATCAGATTTCCCTTCAGATGACAAGTATATCTTCCCACTATCTTTGTCTACTAAACAAGAAATGGAAGGGTATGCTGTTTGGAAATGTAGCCACAGCTGCTGCATGCGATGCAACCTATGTTTCCAAATTACATGATATTTTTAATTAGTTTTGAAATATATTTTTATCTTAAATGCTGTGCATGTATTTTCAAACAGGGACTAGATATACAGTGAATATATTTTTTTATCATTGTTTTTAAAATCTGGATTTATGAATTATTATTTATAAGGGTGTAAAAAGGATATAATGAAAAAATGAGAAAATGAGATGAGAAAGGGGCTTCCATGATCTAATTTGGATACCATCTGCTACTCAAAAATCAAATTTTATATGGTTGGCAGTTCAGAATCGTCTACGTACAAGAATGTTCTTATATAGCTGGTACATAATTCATTCATCTATATCAGTCAACGTGTCCATTTTCTGTGTAGTTGACAAAGCTTTTTCTTCTTTTGCAGTGCATTCATGCTTGGAGATTTTGGGTCAGGTTTCTTCAATGGTGGGGTGCTGTCCTAAGACTATAGATCATCAGCCGGGAAAGCATGGCTGTTACTTTCATCTGGGATTGCTTGGAGTATTTAATTAAACAGAAACAACTCAATCTTTAACAATACCTGACCGGATTGGGATTCATGTTATGCTCTAGCTCTACACAGGCTATAAGCATGGTTGATATTCCCATGTGGTAGTGTAGTTAGTTCCTAAGTATGATTATCCTGGAGGAGGGCCTTCATTTCATAATAAACAATCAAGTTCCACTATTCATCTAGCATAACCTCTTCAATGTTACGTGGAAGTTGTTTTAAAGATACTTTTCCAATAAAGACCTTTGCTTTATTTGACATGTTATGAGCTGACGTAAAATTTGTAATGGAATATTTGGACTTTCTACTTTCTTTTTGTGGAGAGTACTAGATGCCTGTTAGGTAAACTATATTGTATAGCATCAAATCATATATAAGAGTTAGGAGACCTTACCTCAGTTGTAATGTTAGGTTTGTTCTCACGATTCTGAATTTTTGAGTGGTAAAAGTCTGTTTGGATCCATATTAGTAACGACTATTGCATGGCTTTGTTTGGCCTTGTTGGCAAAGGAGAAGAAGAAGAACGAAGAGAAATAAAGGAACACCTTCTTTTTTTCCCCCCAGTTAATCTACGATCTGGGAGATATTGGCATAGTGCTATGGACAAAAAGATTCCCCATACACAAAAATGTACAAAAATATGAATTTAACCAAGCTCCACAATTAATTAAAAGAATTAGTTACTCAATGCCAATAAACAAGTCCAAAAATATAGTAATTCAATTTTTGAAGTAGGCTATGTAATATATTTATGGGCAAGCACAAAGATAATATTAATGCTAGATTTTGGTTAACAAGTGTAAAAGCATACCAGGAATAATGATATTAGCTTAATAATTCCTGACAAGATGATGTGGCAGCGTAGGATTATGTGGTAGATGACGTGGCAAACTTGTTTATGTGTATGCTGATGCAAATGTTGTTTCGGAGGCTAACATTGACATGTGAATCGGTTAATTGTAAGAGCAATTAAAATCCTAGCCTTGATACTAAATTTTATGCGTTTCTATATGCTGCTGCGTTTTGAGGGCTGATTCGTTGGATAAAATACTGATGCGTTTGGGGTCGCTGTTGCTGTCATTATTCCAGTTTCTGCAGCGCTCGATTTTCTGGATAGAGCTGCTGCTCGCTGGAGAATTTCTCTACTGATTAATTGTGCATGCATCTTATCTGCTGCTATAATTTTGTGTTTTGCTACTGTCACGGAGTTTTTTTAAGCGGCAAAGGAGAGTTTTACTGCATATATGCTCTCCCAATTATCCACACTCTAATTTTACGCGGGACAATAAATAATAAGAATTAAAGCTTTTGCTGGTCACACTAAAAAGCTGTATCATATATGCCTTGATACTAAATTTTATGCGGGACAATAAATAATAAGAATTAAAGCAAGAAAAGAAAGAAGCTTTAAAGAAAGAAGAAAGCTAGAGAAGAGAAGAAAGGGACTTGGAGATATGCAAAGTCTGCAATATTTTCATCAATCATCAAAATGTCTCACAAAATAACAAAGAAACATATAAATAATAAAAATTTAAAACATCTCATTATTAGGCTCAATCTATCAAATCAAACTGTTTAACATAAATAATTCAGATGAATAAAATAACTATGAAACATGTCCAAAAATAAATAAAATAAAAATGAGACAGATTCAAATGGGCTGAGTCTCTTATCCTAAAAGATGACATGATGAGTCATCCAATGTCGTTTCTATACCCATGTAATACGTGGTGTGGGTCTGGTGTCCCCACCACACCTGAAGGGTACTTATTCCTGCCAAAATTCTGCTGATTCAAATGGTCTTTTCAAGAAAGTATGCTCTGCTGGCTGCCAATATATCATCATGAAAGGTGATTTTGATGCGTTTCTATATGCTGCTGCGTTTTGAGGGCTGATTCGTTGGATAAAATACTGATGCGTTTGGGGTCGCTGTTGCTGTCATTATTCCAGTTTCTGCAGCGCTCGATTTTCTGGATAGAGCTGCTGCTCGCTGGAGAATTTCTCTACTGATTGTGCATGCATTTTATTTGCGGCTGTGTTGGAGGCTACTGCTGCTATAATTTTGTGTTTTGCTACTGTCAAAGGAGAGTTTACTGCATCTATGCTCTCCCAATTATCCACACTCTAATTTCAATTCTTGAAAACAACAAAACACAGAGTCTTTTTTTTTTTTTTTAATATAGAAGCCAACCTCCATTATTAAATTTATTGATGTTCAGCAACTTCTTACACAGAAAAAATAATAATACATCATTCTTATATATATAAAAAGATTAGAAGTCAAGCTGTCATAATCTAATAAGAACTGTAAATTAATACGAGCTCTTTTAGAGTACTTTTTATTGCTCTTGGAAAATATAGAGTATGTTATCAACCTGTGGCCTTCCCAGTACTGATGCTTTTTATTAATCTCTTCTTGACTAGGAAAAATCTCGACATGATTGAAACAGAAGACGCTGAACATGGACGAAGACTTGACCATAAATTTCATCTTCATGTTAGGGCCCATTCATTTACATTTGCTGGGCAAAAGAAATGCATCAACTTTACTTTGGCTTTAATTATTTATCTTTCTGCCTGACAATGCAAAAGATCGACATAATTGAAACAGAAGATGCTGAACGTGAACAAAAGACTTGACCATAAGCTTTAAGGATGCATTATTGCTTCTTGATGTTCACATTCCATGTGTCCAATCATTAACATTATTATTTTCTTTCATTATTATGTTCACATCACTTTTACTCTTGTTTCAACTTTGATAAGTTAAAATCTTATTACAAGTGGCATAAACGATACGTTGTACCAAATCAACTTCACTTGCAGTGCTCCGAAATCTGAATCCAGAGCCATGTTGGCAAAGGAGAAGAAGAAAGAAAGGAACACCCTTTCTTTTTTTCCCCAGTTAATCTATGATCTGGGAGATGTTGGCATAGTGCTATGGACAAAAAGATTCCCCATACACAAAAATGTACTATCAAGATTTATAAAAGACAAGTGCGAGACTGCTTTTGAACTTTAATAATATTTGTATACTCATGAGCTTTCAATCTGTGTTCGGTCCCTCAAAAAAGTAACCACAGCTGTTTATGTCGGGGACTAGCATGACGTATAAATCCGAAAACATATACAATAATTACGATACAATTTGTTTTAATAGTGATGACAAGTATATCTTCCCACTATCTTTGTCTACTAGACAAGAAATGGAAGGGTATGCTGTTTGGAAATGTAGCCACAGCTGCTGCGATGCAGCCTTTGTTTTCAAATTACATGATATTTTAAATTAGTTTGGAAATATATTTTTATCTTAAATGCTGTGCATGTATTTTCAAACAGGGACTAAATATATAGTGAATATATATTTTTTTATCATTGTTTTTAAAATCTGGATTTGAATTATTAATTGTCTGGTGAATGTTATTATATATGAGGGTGTAAAAAGTGTTAGGATAAACTCAATCTACAAGTCAAGAAATGCAACCACCGGCTTCCATCAATTAAAGCCCCTGACAGCCACTATGCAAGACCACCGCCTGCATCCACCGCCCCTCTGCAAGCCGCCTCCAACTTGCCAAAAATCTTATCTTAAAGTCAGAAATATCTAGCTTTCATTTTCTGTATAAATAGGAAGCTTAGTGAAGGAGAAAAGAGTAGTGGGAGATTTTAGAGAGAAAACACGAGAGAAAAGAGTGAGTTTTGACAGTGTTCAAGCTTATGTGTGTAAGTTTTTTTGTTGAAATAAAACAGTGTGTTTTATCCATTTTGAGTGTTTTAAAGCCACCACCAGTGGCCTCTCCCACCAACAATTGGTATCAGAGCCTCGTTCGTCAAAAACAGAGAGGTTTTTGGGGGTACATCCGAATTTTCAAGTTTGTCGAAAACAAATTTTGATCATTTCAGAGTATAGAGCTCTTCAATACGAACTCGTCGGTGCAAAAATCAACTCAATCGGAGCTAGGGGTGAGCCACACTCTCCCTCTGAAAATCTGACACTATTCACCACTCTCAGCCACGCGCCCCAAGGAAGAAGACGAGTGGTCTTCACGCGCGCCATATTCGAGCCGTCAAACTGAGCTGAGCCGAGCCGAGCCGCTACTGACAAGCCGAGCCGCTACTGACAAGCCGAGTCGTTAATCCAAGTCGAGCCGAGCCACGAAGCCAAGCCACGAAGCCGAGCCGCTACTGTGCAAGCTGAGCCACAAGCCGAGCCAAAAAGAATATTCCCTAGAATATTCCCGGTTCACTTAGAACGAACCGACCAGCGTCCAGAAGTGATTTTTGGACCGGTTCACCCGTTTTTAGCCTCATTTTGAACCAACTCAGACCGGTTCCCTACTATTTGGACCATTCCGGATCCATCCGTGGTGTTCGTTTGGTGAAAAGAGAAGGAAAAAAGGGTGATATAGTTATTTTCAAAATACAATGACTACAGAAAATGCTCAGACACTCATTCCGAAGCTGACCAGAGATAATTTTGACAATTGGCGCATCCGAATGAAGGCATTTCTTGGCTCACAAGAATGCATAGAGATTGTGGATTATGGTTATGATGAACCAGAGTCCAGAGAAGCAGAGGAAGCTTTACAAGAAGCGCAGAAGCAAGTTCTCAGAAACAACAGAAAGAAGGACAACAAAGCCAAGACCATCATTTATCAAGGTCTTGATGAAGCCACGTTTGAGATTATCTCTTCTGCAGAAAAATCGAAGGATATATGGGAAGCTCTCCAACAAAAATACAAAGGAGCTGACAGAATCAAGAAGATTCGTCTTCAATCTTTGCGAGGTGAATTTGAGTCTTTACAAACGAGACCCTCGGAATCTGTTTCTGATTATCACACGAGAATTATAGTGATAATCAATCAGATGAGATGAAATGGAGAAGCTCTTTCAGAAGCTCGGATTACAGAGAAAATTTTGAGATCCCTAGATCCAAAATTTGATTATGTTGTTGTTGCCATTGAAGAATCCAAGGAAGTGGATAAATTGATGGTAGATGAGTTGATGGGTTCCTTACAAGCTCATGAACAAAAGCTTGTGAGAAGAAATGGAGATAAGGCAATAGAGCATGCCTTGCAATCGAAACTGTCTCTGAAGGAAGGCAGATATGAGCAAAGGGGGACTTCAACACATGAATATACCCCTCGAGGAAGAAATCAACAAGGAAGAGGAGGCTTCCAACGATTTCAAGGAAGAGGATCTTGGAATACAAGCTTCAGAGGAAGAGGTGGTGGAAACACCACCAGAGGAGGACGAGGACAACAACCTTTGACTCCCAGAGGAAGAGGAGGCGGTTACAATAACCGTGATAAGAGAAATATTCAGTGTTATAACTGCAATCAATTTGGGCATTATAGCACTGAATGCCGAAAGAAAGCTCCAGTAGAGTTGCATGAGCAAGCTAACTATGCAGACGAAGATGCCATCATCAGTGGATCAGCTGCATTATTTGTCCAACAAGGACTGGGCAAAAATGAGGAGCATGTATGGTATCTAGATTCTGGAGCTAGCAATCATATGTGCGGGCAACGGGACCTCTTTAGTGATCTCGATGAGACCGTACAAGGACAGGTCACATTTGGAGATACTTCTAAAGTCCCAGTTGAAGGGAAAGGCAACATCTCGATAAAGTTAAAGAATGGAGATGATAGCTACATTGCTGATGCGTACTATATTCCAGCTATCAAACACAACATGATGAGTATAGGACAACTTCTGGAGAAAGGGTATACTCTCTTCATGAAGGACTGTCATGTTGCAGTCAAAGACAACAATGGAAAATTGATTGCCTTTGTGAAGATGTCTAAGAATAGGATGTTCCCGCTAAACATCCAGTATGATGCAGCAAAGTGTTTGACCGCCATCACCAACAGTGAAGAATGGCTTTGGCACTTAAGGCTTGGACATCTGAATTTTACAAGCCTGAAGATGCTTGCAAGCAAGCAGATGGTCAAAGGAATGCCTCACATTGATCATCCAGAAGAAGTCTGTGAGAGCTGTGTCCTCAGCAAGCACCACAGAGATAGCTTTGCCAAGGAGGTCAACTGGAAAGCGAAGAGGCCATTGGAGTTAGTTCACACAGATGTGTGTGGACCAATAAAGCCTATGTCAACTGGACATAACAGGTACTTCCTCACTTTTACTGATGATTTTAGTAGGAAGACCTGGATTTACTTTCTGAAGATGAAGTCAGAAGTGTTTAATTGCTTTAAAGATTTTAAAGCAATTGTGGAGAAGCAGAGTGGGTATAATATCAGATCCGTAAGATCTGATCAAGGTGGTGAATTCACGTCGAATGATTTTGAAGCCTTTTGTACACAACAAGGCATCAGACATCAGACAACACCGGCTTATACACCACAGTTGAATGGGATAGCAGAAAGGAAGAATAGAACTATTCTTGATATGGCAAGAAGTCTTCTTAAAACTAAGAAGTTGCCCAAACAATACTGGGCTGAAGTTGTATCTTGTGCAGTATATTTACTGAACCGCTGCCCAACAAAAAGTTTGCAAGCCATCACTCCAGAAGAAGCATGGAGTGGCCACAAACCAAGTGTGACTCATCTTCGAGTCTTTGGTTGTGTGGCTTATGCAAAGATCCCGGATGCAAGAAGAACAAAACTCGATGATAAAAGCGAGAAATGCATCTTTGTGGGATATGGAGATAGAAGAATGGGATACAAGCTGTATAATCCCATCACAAAGAAGGTGATCAACAGCAGAGATGTTATCTTCGAAGAAGATAAAACCTGGGAGTGGAAAGAGGATCAAGAAGAAATCAAATGGATCAATACAGATTTGATCCTTGAAGATGAAGCAGGAGTACCAACAGTACTTGCTGAAGATCCAAGAGTACCAGAAGAGGAGCCACAGTCTCCGGTACACAGTTTTCCTGTATTCAACAGGAGAAACTCTCCAACACCAGGAACATCATCAACATCACCAGAAGCATCCTCATCAGAAGAACCAAGAAGGATGAGAAATCTTGAAGATTTATACGATGCAACTCAGGTAATAGAAGATACAACATTATTTTGTTTCTTCGCAGATAGTGATCCAATTAGCTTTGATGAAGCTATTAAAGAAGAGAAATGGATCACAGCAATGGATGAAGAGATACATGCCATTGAGAAGAATGATACATGGAAGTTAACCAATCTGCCAGAAAGAAAGAAGGCAATTGGTGTGAAATGGGTCTACAAGACCAAGAAGAATGCAAAAGGTGAAGTACAACGACATAAAGCAAGATTGGTGGCAAAAGGCTACAAACAAAGAGAAGGCATAGACTATGGAGAAGTATTTGCTCCTGTAGCCCGTCTGGAGACAATCAGACTGATTATCTCACTTGCAGCACAACATAGATGGAAGATCTATCAACTTGATGTGAAGTCAGCATTTCTAAATGGCTTCCTGGAAGAAGAGATTTATGTTGAACAACCACTTGGCTACATTGAAGAAGACAATGAAGGCAAAGTATACAAGTTGAAGAAAGTTCTCTATGGTTTGAAGCAAGCTCCGCGTGCTTGGAATACCAGAATTGACAGGTATTTTCAAGAAAATGGATTTGAAAAATGTCCATATGAACATGCCATATATGTGAAGAAAGAAGATGATGGGAGCACACTATTTGCTTGCTTATATGTTGACGACTTGTTATTCACTAGCAACAATCCTACCATGTTTACAGACTTCAAGAAAAACATGGTGCAGGAGTTTGAGATGACAGACATTGGTCTGATGGCACATTTTCTGGGTTTAGAAGTTACTCAGAAAGAAGAAGGGATTTTTGTGTCCCAAAGCGGCTACGCCAAAGAAATTCTTGGAAAGTTCAAGATGGAAAGCTGCAATCCAGTATCAACTCCAGTTGAAAATGGAGTGGAATTGAAGAAAAGTAAAGTAGGAAATGTTGATCCTACTTACTTTAAGAGCTTGGTGGGAAGCTTGAGGTACTTGACATGTACAAGACCGGATATACTCTATGGAGTAGGACTTATCAGCAGATATATGGAGACGCCAGATCAGACGCACTTGAGTGCAGCTAAGAGAATTCTCCGCTACATCAAAGGAACAATAAGTGAAGGTATGTTCTATACATCAAGTAAGAACTTTAAACTTATTGGCTACTCAGATAGTGATTGGGGTCGAGATTTGGATGAAAGGAAAAGTACAACAGGGTTTGTATTCTTTATGGGAGACACATCTTTCACATGGTCATCCAAGAAGCAATCGATAGTGACGTTATCAAGTTGTGAAGCTGAGTATGTTGCTGCCAACTCAGCTGTATGCCATTTAATATGGTTACGGAATATGCTGAAGCATCTGGGATTTCCTCAAGAAGATCCAACGGAGATTTATATTGATAATCGATCAGCGATTGCATTAGCAAAGAATCCAGTGTATCATGAATGAAGCAAACACATCGATACACGTCATCACTTTATCCGGGAGCATGTGAAGAACAAAGAAGTTGAATTGATCTCTTGCAAAACAAATGATCAAGTTGCAGATATCTTCACAAAGCCATTGAAGGGAGATATATTTATCAGACTGAAGTTCATGCTTGGGATGACATCTCCCGATTGAGTTTAAAGGGGGAATTTGTTAGGATAAACTCAATCTACAAGTCAAGAAATGCAACCACCGGCTTCCATCAATTAAAGCCCCTGACAGCCACTATGCAAGACCACCGCCTGCATCCACCGCCCCTCTGCAAGCCGCCTCCAACTTGCCAAAAATCTTATCTTAAAGTCAGAAATATCTAGCTTTCATTTTCTGTATAAATAGGAAGCTTAGTGAAGGAGAAAAGAGTAGTGGGAGATTTTAGAGAGAAAACACGAGAGAAAAGAGTGAGTTTTGACAGTGTTCAAGCTTATGTGTGTAAGTTTTTTTGTTGAAATAAAACAGTGTGTTTTATCCATTTTGAGTGTTTTAAAGCCACCACCAGTGGCCTCTCCCACCAACAAAAAGGATATAATGAAAAAGAGAGAAAATGAGATGAAAGAAATGGGCTTCCATGATCTAATTTGGATACCATCTGCTACTCAAAAATTCAAACTTTTATATGGTTGGCAGTTCAGAATCGTCTACGTACAAGAATGTTCTTATATAGCTGGTACGTAATTCATTCCTCTATATCTGTCAACGTGTCCATTTTCTGTGTAGTTGAGAAAGCATCTTCTTCTGTTGCAGTGCTTTCATGCTTGGAGATTTTGGGTCAGGTTTCTTCAATGGTGGGGTGTTATCCTCAGACTATAGATCATCTGCCGGGAAAGCATGGCTGTTACTTTCATCTGGGATTGCTTGGAGTATTTGGTTAAACAGAAACATCATAATCTTTAACAATACCTGACAGGATTGGGATTCATGTTATGCTCTAGCTCTACACAGGCTATAAGCATGGTCAAGATTTTGTGAACATAACTTTGTTTATACTGGAAATAATCTACTCATAAACTCAGACAAGATAAGAAATTGGTATAACAACTTGCGATATAAACACTAATCCTTTGGTTTATTTTTTTCTATATTTTCTTTCTTCTTTTCTCCCTGAACTTCTTTTGTTATTCTTAGCCACTACTAGCCAGCTAGTTTTCTTCAATAGAACTCTTCGATTATCATAAAATAAAAATAGAAATAGAAATAGAAATAGAAATTCCTATGAGAATAAGGTCATCATAGAAAACGAACCTGTGAAAAAAATATCAATCAAAATGTAGAACAGAGAAAATACAAAAGATATATGTATTCATCATCCGATCAAGCAGGAAAGATCCAAATCATGTAAAGGGAGTGATCTCGGTCCCAGTCATAAGTGCGCGACCTTGGGTCAGCTCAGTTTCCTAGCCTTCCCTAGGCATGTAAATTACCGGCCTTCAATTGTTTGAACTTAATAAGAAAAATGTCCACAAGGAATATCATTTCTACAAACTAGCAATCCCAGTTAATGTACGACTGGTATTTTTCTTACGATAATAATAGAATCATTTGAGGGTTAGTTCACAAACTTCAGTGATTGTTGTATTGGGAAAAAGAAATTAAAAAATAGATATTTTAGAAAGAATAGCATACTGCCTTAATGTCCTTTTTTTTAAAAAAAAACAACGCCTTTTCTTAAAAAGAAAGAAGTTGGGTTTAAACATTTCTTTTGTAATGAAAAACAATTATTATTGTTGGTGGGAGAGACCAATGGTGGTGGCTTTGAAACACTTAAAGGGGATAAAACACATTGTTTTATTTCAACAAAAAATCAAGTTTAAACACTGATAAACTCTCCCTTTTCTCTCTCTATTATCTCCCATATAATTCACATAAACTAAACTTCCTATTTATACATGAAATGAAAGCGTGAAAAAAATTGACCTTTAAGTGTGAGCATAAATGATAGGTGTGTGTGAAATCAGCTGACAACTACAGTCAGTAGCTATAGTTGATGGTGGCTGGTGGTTGCCTTTCTTAATCTCTGTAAATTGAGTTTCACTAACTGTAGACACAATTTTGTTCACCTGAAATTAAACAAGCACACGTGTACAAATATATAATTTTATTAAATATATGAATGGGTACAATCTCTATGTAATATATTCTATCAAAAGAATATGGCAATCCTTCGATTCTTCCCTCGGATTTGATGTATGGTGACTTGATTTATTTGAGTAATCAAGTCAAGATTTGTGCTTTGCAAGAACGCGAATTTGGGCGTGTATTGCGAAGCGAGATGTTGTGATTTGATGCTTTGAAGAGTACCTTGATTTGTCTTCAAAGTGTTGTCGAAGAACTCTTATGGGGCGTTTTGGCTTGATCCAACAGAGCTTCGTTCTTTGTAGACTTCAAGCGTAGATGAAGGAGGCTTGAGAACTCTTTGAGAGAGAGCTTCCATGCTTGAAGAGTTTGTCTTGAAGAAAATTTTGTATCCTTCTAGAATTCCAACCTCTTGCCTTTAGGTTGAGGCCCTCTATTTATAGAGATATGTAGGGGCTCTCAGGTCTTTTTCCAATGCCACGTGGCGTAATTTTATTGGTTGGTCTTTATTGACAGGATCTTGCATTTATGTCCGTCTTTATTGACGAAATCTTGCCTTTATGTCTGTCTTTATTGACAAAATCTTGCCTTTATGTCTGTCTTTATTGACGAAATCTTGCCTTTATGACGAAATATCTTGAATATCTCATTTCAAATGTCAACTTTTCATTGGCCAAGAAATATTTGAAGGCTTATTTGTTTTCCATGTCATTTATTTCAATTTTATTTTATTCTTTAAAATAAAGAATAAAATAACACATGGTGAAATTTGATTGGCGGAAAATTTGTGTTTCTACACTAACAAATTCCCCCTTTAAACTCAATCGGGAGATGTCATGCCAAACATGAACTTCAATCTGATAAATATATCTCCTTTCAATGACTTTGTAAAGATATTTGCAACTTGATCATTTGTTTTGCTAACTTATTTGTTCTTTATACACTCTTGGATAAAGTGATGATGTGTATCGATATGTTTATTTATTTCATAAAAAATTACATTAATAACATGGGGAAAAGATGCTAAGCCACCTCCCGAATTCCCTTAACTCCATTCCCATCCTTATCACTTTTTCTTTCTTTTCTTTAAACGGGAGGTGGTGGGTCTGCGGTATAAACCGTTAAATCTTCTTCTACTGATATTTTTATACTTCAAGTTAATATTCATATATATTTTTTATTTGTTGAGGGAGAACTTATTGAATTTTGGAAGGTACCCTAATATTGAAGAAATGTCCTTAAGAACCGTGCTCGTGGACGCCTTCATACTTTACAACAGGATTTTTGCATTGGAAAATTTTAAAAGATAAACCGAGATGAAACATCACTAAGCTATTAATTTGTGGCCTTCATAGCTAGCGATGCTTTAGCTTTATTAATATCTCTTATTGACGAGGAAAAAGATCGAAATAATTGAAACAAAAGATGCACTATTACTTTTCAGTATGGATCCACTCATTGTTCCCAAGAAATGTGACAAGTTGTCGCACCCCAAAAATGGTGGTATGCGGCGTCGTGGCAACTTGTCCCCGTGAGCGGGGAGGTTAAATGTCAAAGGGATTATCTATTTTCGCAAAAAGGGAGTCGTCACCTAGTATTATGGTTACTAGGAAACCTAAACTGGTCTTTCAGAGATTCTAGGGTAAGGGACTGGTTGCGTAAAGGGAAGGTTTTAGCACCCCTAGTACGCCCTACCTAAGGTAAGCTGCTTGGTGTTTTTGTTTGTCTTATGATTGCTAAGATATTAAAAAATATTTCCATGTTGATGATATATCATCCATGCCGAATATTTTGGATATCAATCCTTTGGAATTTATCTATCCAAACACCGAAAGTGAATAAGAGCCTATTTATTCCCGCCGAATATTTTGGATAGAATTTATCCAAACACCGAACTGTGAATAATAGCATATTATTCCCGCCGAATATTTTGAATAGCAACCCTTTAGGATTTATCCACTCAAACAACGATAGTGAATAATAGCATATTATTCCCGCCGAATATTTTGGATAGAATTTATCCAAATACCGAACCATGAATAATAGCATATTATTCCAACCGAATATTTTGAATAGAATTTGTTTATCCAAACTCCGAACCATGAATAATATGAATCACCGAAAAGTTTTTTTATATTTTTTTGAATATTGGCCAATACCCTTTGGATTTTACAAACATGTTGTAAAATCTCAAAATGCAAGAAATGATTTTTTTCTTTGCAAAATTCATGCTAAAAACTCATTTTTTCTCTTCAAAAACCAAGATAATATATTTTTTCAAAAGAACAACAACTTTTAAAAATATGCTAGTGTATTGGCCTTATGCAAGAAAATCAACATACATTTTTTATAAAAATATTTTTTGCAAATTATGTATTTTTATATATATTTTTATTATTATTTTCCTTTTTTATTATTTTTTTTTTAGGGGTGGGCTGGCTCCCAGCCCTTCTCCATGGGGCTGGGCTGCCAGCCCACTCGCTGGGCTGGGCTGCCAGCCCGCCCATTGTGGCTGGGCTGCCAGCCCGCCTACTGTGGCTGGGCTCGCGGCCCAGTCTACCTGGAGCTGGGCTCGCGGCCTAAATAAATCTGATATTGGGCCTTGACCCGTTTATTCTAAGGATGGGCTTCGGCCCATTTTATTCTCAGACTGGGCTTTCGGTCCAGATGGGCCAGAAGCCCGTCTTTCCCTCGGGCTGGGCTTCGGTGGGCTGAAAGCCCTGCTTTTAGTAACAGGCCGGGCGTAAAGCCCGGCCCAAACGGCCCAGCGGGGAGTGAATTAATTCACTCCCCGCTGCATGCAGAGAGGAAGAAGACGATAAATAGTGAATTTTCGGAGTGTGAGGAATGGGGTACCTGTTAACACCTTTGGGTAGAGGAGGTCGTGGTGGTTCTTCTGGTCCTGGTGGCGTCGGAAACGGTGGCCTGTGGTGGCCGGAATGGGCGTCTGAAGGTGACGGGGCTGTGTGGCTGCGACGGGGCTGTTCTTCGTTGCCTTCGCCTGAGTTGCTGGTGGGATGTCTGGCGTGGAGTGGAGGTTGCTGGAGATGGCAGGGTGGTGCTCGGTGGTCTGAGGCGGTGGTTAGGGTGTTGAACCGAGATGGAGAGAGAGAGAAACCAGCGTACTGGTTTTAGGAGAGAGAGAGGCGAAAAACCGAGAGAATAACACAGTAGAGAGGGACCCGACCCGAGAGAGATGAAGTTCAAATCTTGCGTAAAATTTTCCTTGTATTCTCTGCTTGTTTCGTTCTTCTATTTTTACGTGAATTCCCTTCTCTTCGTAAAATCTCCTTTTCTGTTTTCGTCTCCCTCTGTTCCTGTTCTCTCCTCCCCTGTTCTCTCTACGTCAATTCTTCTATATATTTTCCTCTCTCTCTTTATGTGAATTACTTCGTTCCCCTCCCCTCTGCGTGAATCCACCTCTCTCTTTTATTCCCCTCTTTTGGTCGCGCATGGCTGCTGAATTTATAGCCGCAGGAGGTAGCCGTTGCAACGGTGAGTCACCTCCTGCGGCAGCATGCTTGAAAAAAATAGCCGTTGGTGGCATGCGCATAGGCTTGTCTGCGGCACTGCAGGAGATGGCGTGCGTTGCATGCTTTTGGGAAGTGTAATTGTAGTTTGGTCCCTCAATTTATAATTATTCTAATTGCACCTCCAATTGGATTTAAATTTATGATTTTGTGCAATTATACTATGTCAGAACTTCAATATCAACCCTAGCTTTGCGCGGCCCTTTTTATTCTGGTCTTTGGTTTCTGATTTTTGCGATTTAACCCTCAATCGACCATTAAACTCTCAATTTATTCAATTTTGCCCCTGTAACAAGATATTTTTGGATTTTTGTCTTTTTTCTATTTTTTCTTTTTTCTTCCGAAACATAAAAATAAGTAGGTCAAAATTTGGGTAGCAACAGATGCCCCCTCTTTACAATGCTTACGACTAAAGTCTTGTAAAAGACTTTAAATAGTAAGTGTTGTAAAGAAAAATAGAATGATGGGTATGGGTCTCATTATTCTGGGTGACCTACCCAAGCTAGTAGAGTCTCGATAGTGACGGATGACTTACCCGGGTCTGATTATGACGGGTGACCTGCCCGGGTTAGAATAATTATAACGGTCTCATTTTTCTGGGTGACCTACCCGGTTAGCGTGGTCTCATTTTTCTGGGTGACCTACCCGGTTAGAATGGTCTCATTTTTCTGGGTGACCTACCCAAGTTAGGATGGTCTCATTTTTCTGGGTGACCTACCCGAGTTAGCATGGTCTCATTTTTCTGGGTGACCTACCCGGTTAGCGTGGTCTCATTTTTCTGGGTGACCTACCCAAGTTATTACGGTCTCATTTTTCTGGGTGACCTACCCGGTTAGCGTGGTCTCATTTTTCTGGGTGACCTACCCAAGTTAGCATGGTCTCATTTTTATGGGTGACCGACCCGGTTAGAATGATCTCATTTTTCTGGGTGACCTACCCAAGTTAGTATGGTCTCATTTTTCTGGGTGACCTACCCGAGTTAGCATGGTCTCATTTTTCTGGGTGACCTACCCGGTTAGCGTGGTCTCATTTTTCTGGGTGACCTACCCAAGTTAGTACGGTCTCATTTTTCTGGGTGACCTACCCGGTTAGCGTGGTCTCATTTTTCTGGGTGACCTACCCGGTTAGCGTGGTCTCATTTTTATGGGTGACCGACCCGGCTATCATGGTCTCATTTTTATGGGTGACCGACCCGGCTATCATGGTCTCATTTTTATGGGTGACCGACCCGGCTAGTATGGTCTCATTTTTATGGGTGACCGACCCGGATATCATGGTCTCATTTCTATGGGTGACCGACCCGGCTATCATGGTCTCATTTTTATGGGTGACCGACCCGGATAGCATGGTCTCATTTTTCTGGGTGACCGACCCGGCTATCATGGTCTCATTTTTATGGGTGACCGACCCGGATAGCGTGGTCTCATTTTTCTGGGTGACCGACCCGGCTATCATGGTCTCATTTTTATGGGTGACCGACCCGGATAGCGTGGTCTCATTTTTCTGGGTGACCGACCCGGCTATCATGGTCTCATTTTTATGGGTGACCGACCCGGATAGCGTGGTCTCATTTTTATGGGTGACCGACCCGGCTATCATGGTCTCATTTTTATGGGTGACCGACCCGGATGGAAAATAGAGAGGGTCTCATTATTATGGGTGACCTACCCAGATGAAAAATGAAGAGGGTAAGGATGGTTTCATTATACTAGATGACCTGCCCATCTCGAGGAACGAAGCAACGCTGATCTTCAATTCATCTTCCTTGATTTTGTCGACCTGAGATTCTGTTTCTCCATATTCTCCAAAACTTGGAATCACATCAACTTTCACCACATCTTTCTTGTCAAGTTAGTGTCATGAAAATATAACATGCATGCTTATTACCTCTTTAGAAACATAGGTCCCTTGTTCATTGTAGCCTTTCTTGATCTTTTGTTTGACTGATAAAATATGCTCCCCGTACTATATTTTCACGCTCGGTGAAGGGATTTTTGGTTTCACATGGGGCCCTTTCTTGCTCCATTGAAGTTTTTCTTTTATTATACTTTTCGATACCCTTTTCATGAAGACAAAAGAATAACTCAAGATATGGTTTTGTTTATGCAAATTGACACTTTTAATGCAAATCACCATTTTTAAACAACTATTGTAGATTTTTTTTTTTTTTTTTTTTGCCCCCAGTGTGGTGTACACAACATGTCAAGCTCACATAATAAAAATAATTGTTATGAGACCATGCGCTTTGTGAAGAAAAAGTTTCTTGTAACGAGAATTCATGACCGAATTTTATCTTATTGGTTGAGAGGCTACAAAATATCAGTCATAATATTTCTTTACAGAGTCAAAAATTCACAGGCCTAACTAGATCCTATTCATCCATTCTAGATAATAGCAAGGCTCCTCCTAAGAACGATTTTTTTACCACATAAGGGCCTTCCTAGTTTGGGGTCCATTTACCCTGATCTTGTCCCAGTACAAGCAATATCTTTTTCAGTACCAGATTTCCTTCTTGGAATTTTCGAGGTCGGACTTTCTTGTCATATGATTTGGTCATCCTTCTTTGGTATAATTGATGATGACAGATTGCGGCTAACCTTTTTTCGCTGATCAAATTCAATTGATCATATCTAACTTTTGTCCATTCTGCTTCTTCTAGTTCAGAGTCTATCAATACTCTTAATGATGGGATTTCCACTTTAAAGGTATTACCACCTCCATTCCATACACCAACCTATACAGGGTGACTTCTGTTGAGATCCGAACTACGGTACACATGAAAGGCAACATCTCATGCTAATCCTTGTAGGTGACTACCATCTTTTGAATACTCTTCTTAGCATTTTAATAAGCAGCTTCTACCGCACCATTCATCTTTAGTCTATACGGCGAGGAATTGGAATGCTTGATTTTTAATTTAGCGCATAGTTCTATTATTATTTTTTCCTTGAAATTCTGTGCATTATCAATTATAATCTTTCCTGATGGCTCGTATCGACCTATCAAATATCTTTCAACGAATTTCTTCACCATTTTTTTTTTTTTTTTTTTTTTTTGCATCACATGAGCAAATGACACGGATCCTACCTATCTTGTGAAGTAGTCGATAGCCATGATAATAAACCTATGACCATTGTTGGCTTTTGGGTTGATAGGCTCAAGCACACCAATTCCTCACATCACAAAAGGCCATGTATATATCGAGTTAAATAAAGGAGCCGAAAGGGCATTGATTTTGTCACCGTAGACCTGATACTTGCGGACATAGTCAATGCAATCCTTATCTAATGTCATCCTAAAATAACCAGTTCTTTGTATTTTTCTAGCCATCAAATGTCCACTGACATCCTTTTATAGATTTCCTGTAACGCGTCTTTGGCTTCAGGTTCTTCTAGGTATCTTAGCAAAGTCCCGTAAGATGATTTCTTATACAAAACTTCCCTTATCAAGATAAAAATCCATTGTCAAACTCCTCAAGGTTTTCATTTTGATTTTGGATGCCCCCAAGGGATGGGCTTGGTTTCGGATGAAATTCTTGATATCATAGTATCAAGGGTTTTCATCTATTTCTCCTTTAACTGAGCAACAGTGAGTTGGGTTATTTCTGATATCAATGTGTATCGACTGCAAGTTTTGTCTTAAGTCTATTCTAACCATAGAAGCTAGTGTGACCAAAACATCCACAAACTGATTTGCTTTCCTTCCTAGATGCATGAACTCTATTTCCCCATATTCTTCAGCTAGTTTAGATAGGTAATTTTGGTAATTTTTTTTATTTTTTACCCATCCATAAAGGAATATGTGGAACTACGAGTTGCATTATCAACCACCATGTTTATATGTAGGGAACATTATCTTTAGAGCTAGCACGATTTAATTCCCTAAAGTCCACACATACTCCAATTTCTTGGGGCTTTTAGATTTCTTGTATTCTTTTTCTTAAGGCTTCCATTCTGATGATTCTAGCTATATGCATCAGTTAATCACTTTCATTTCTTGATAACTTTTATAAATTTTGATGCATTAGGTCCTTAGTCGAATTATCTATTCAAGTTTCTTCAACAACCCGGCTAAGTAAAGGATTGCTTCCTTTTCTACATCTGATTATGGGTTTTAAAGATATGTTCTTTCTTGCTTTCCATACATCTTGGATTTGGGTTTTGATCATTGGTCATTGTCAAAGAAGCTATGATATGTTATCGTGTAAAATTGACGATCCTTTATCTATAACTTTAATCGTTGTCATTTCATTGACAGCAACTATCCGTGACTAAGATATTGTTTCCATTCGGTTAGCTTCTAAATGTGCAGGGCGTTGTAGTCTTGGTTTGTGATTTTTGTCCGTATACACATTGTTGGTTTACTATGAAGTGCATTTCAGTTGAAGGATCTCCTGCTTCTTTTCATTCCAGACCTGTTTTTAGCTTCAGTTAATGAAAGATCTCTTTTTCTGCTATCTAGGTTTCAAAATTAGACAAGACACCAAGGATAATGCATGCTAGAGTTCCTCTTGTCAGCTTTAAGCATCTCACTGTTTAAATCAATAGTACTAATTAACAGCTCGAATTTTGAGAGTGAGAATGGCTTCAGTTAATTACGAGAACCCCAAAGACGAAATTGAGGAATGTAATTGATAACTCATTGTGGATATTTGATTGCTTTTTAAAAAAAACCAGCGTTCCATTGTTTTTCCAATTTCTGCCCTTACTTTGATCAAAACTTCATGATGGGGGCTTCTTAGTTTTTTGGTTAATCGGCCTGCATCCCTCTTCCAGCGGTACCTTGTACGCTATCCATATTCAATTCAGGCATATCCTTGTAAGACCAAGCAAAAACATTTACCTAATCTCTAAACAGTATAATCAAGTCTTCTGTTTCCTTTAGAGTTCTTATCCTGGGCTCTCTATGGCTTTCTTCATTACCCATATTTATGGTTTCAAGTTCCTCTTTAGTGGGTTTCCAAACTTGTTTATGTTCTTTTATTAATTTTGTGAATTCTCTAATATTATATTCATCCACTTGTTCCTCCTCTACATCTGTTATGTATTTTAAAATTCGATCATTCATTCTTAGTGTAAAGTGCAGATGTTATTGTGAAAGATATTTTTTCCTTTTTCTTTTTCTTTCTTTTTTTTTTTTTTTTTTTTTGCGATGTAAATGCACAGTAAAAGAAAAATTTTGAAAATGCATGATCTCATTAAAAGAAAAATTTTGGCTTGAAAACAAAGATGAGATCCTATTGATATCTTAAGTCATGATTGTCAATAAAAACAAAACAAAATGACAAATCACATAGAAAACATCACAATCTAACAAGTATTGTTGATTACATTTTGAGCATCAATGGAGCTTCTCTCTTTTTTTTTTTTTTTTTGGGTTTCCCAACTTTAGAACTTATCACTTCCGACTAGCTTCCAATCGAAGGTACTGGTAGCAACTTCTAGGACCTTTCATCCTTTTTTCTTAGTCGAGTATCGTGGGTCCCAAAAGAGAGACCTATGTTTCTCGGTTGATGATGCGTGCAAAAATGTATGAGAAAATGTATGATATGATGCGTGATTGTGATAAAAAATGCGTTTTATAGTTTTTTTTTTTTTTTTATGTAAGAAAGATATTATGGAGCATACACCTTAACGATAGGTTCTAGTTCCTGTACGTGAGACATAGGGTAGGTTTACTACTTGGGCTCTAAAAAGGGTCTCTCGCTGTCCCAGTGATCACCTTCGTAAAGGCAATATGGGGTCTTAGCAGATAATGGGATGGTACGTATACCAATCACTATCATCTAAGCTCTCAGCAAAGAGTTGGGGTTTACACAAACTTCAACCTTGACTCAAGTCATAGGTAAGCTGCTAGTCCCCCACCTAACTTAAGGTTTAGTGTGTGCTCTCAAAATAATAAAAAGTGATGCATGACGAGACATATTATGATGACAGAATGAAAAGATGCATGCTAAAGCTTTTAAACAAATAAATAATTCATGGTAACGTGAGAGTAAATGAATAAATAAACACACAAAATAATTAACATATCACAAACAAAATTATCAAGCTTAGTCCAATAGTCCCCAGTGGAGTCGCCATTCTGTCGCACCCCAAAAATGGTGGTATGCGGCGTCGTGGCAACTTGTCCCCGTGAGCGGGGAGGTTAAATGTCAAAGGGATTATCTATTTTCGCAAAAAGGGAGTCGCCACCTAGTATTATGGTTACTAGGAAACCTAAACTGGTCTTTCAGAGATTCTAGGGTAAGGGACTGGTTGCGTAAAGGGAAGGTTTTAGCACCCCTAGTACGCCCTACCTAAGGTAAGCTGCTTGGTGTTTTTGTTTGTCTTATGATTGCTAAGATATTAAAAAATATTTCCATGTTGATGATATATCATCCATGCCGAATATTTTGGATATCAATCCTTTGGAATTTATCTATCCAAACACCGAAAGTGAATAAGAGCCTATTTATTCCCGCCGAATATTTTGGATAGAATTTATCCAAACACCGAACTGTGAATAATAGCATATTATTCCCGCCGAATATTTTGAATAGCAACCCTTTAGGATTTATCCACTCAAACAACGATAGTGAATAATAGCATATTATTCCCGCCGAATATTTTGGATAGAATTTATCCAAATACCGAACCATGAATAATAGCATATTATTCCAACCGAATATTTTGAATAGAATTTGTTTATCCAAACTCCGAACCATGAATAATATGAATCACCGAAAAGTTTTTTTATATTTTTTTGAATATTGGCCAATACCCTTTGGATTTTACAAACATGTTGTAAAATCTCAAAATGCAAGAAATGATTTTTTTCTTTGCAAAATTCATGCTAAAAACTCATTTTTTCTCTTCAAAAACCAAGATAATATATTTTTTCAAAAGAACAACAACTTTTAAAAATATGCTAGTGTATTGGCCTTATGCAAGAAAATCAACATACATTTTTTATAAAAATATTTTTTGCAAATTATGTATTTTTATATATATTTTTATTATTATTTTCCTTTTTTATTATTATTTTTTTAGGGGTGGGCTGGCTCCCAGCCCTTCTCCATGGGGCTGGGCTGCCAGCCCACTCGCTGGGCTGGGCTGCCAGCCCGCCCATTGTGGCTGGGCTGCCAGCCCGCCTACTGTGGCTGGGCTCGCGGCCCAGTCTACCTGGAGCTGGGCTCGCGGCCTAAATAAATCTGATATTGGGCCTTGACCCGTTTATTCTAAGGATGGGCTTCGGCCCATTTTATTCTCAGACTGGGCTTTCGGTCCAGATGGGCCAGAAGCCCGTCTTTCCCTCGGGCTGGGCTTCGGTGGGCTGAAAGCCCTGCTTTTAGTAACAGGCCGGGCGTAAAGCCCGGCCCAAACGGCCCAGCGGGGAGTGAATTAATTCACTCCCCGCTGCATGCAGAGAGGAAGAAGACGATAAATAGTGAATTTTCGGAGTGTGAGGAATGGGGTACCTGTTAACACCTTTGGGTAGAGGAGGTCGTGGTGGTTCTTCTGGTCCTGGTGGCGTCGGAAACGGTGGCCTGTGGTGGCCGGAATGGGCGTCTGAAGGTGACGGGGCTGTGTGGCTGCGACGGGGCTGTTCTTCGTTGCCTTCGCCTGAGTTGCTGGTGGGATGTCTGGCGTGGAGTGGAGGTTGCTGGAGATGGCAGGGTGGTGCTCGGTGGTCTGAGGCGGTGGTTAGGGTGTTGAACCGAGATGGAGAGAGAGAGAAACCAGCGTACTGGTTTTAGGAGAGAGAGAGGCGAAAAACCGAGAGAATAACACAGTAGAGAGGGACCCGACCCGAGAGAGATGAAGTTCAAATCTTGCGTAAAATTTTCCTTGTATTCTCTGCTTGTTTCGTTCTTCTATTTTTACGTGAATTCCCTTCTCTTCGTAAAATCTCCTTTTCTGTTTTCGTCTCCCTCTGTTCCTGTTCTCTCCTCCCCTGTTCTCTCTACGTCAATTCTTCTATATATTTTCCTCTCTCTCTTTATGTGAATTACTTCGTTCCCCTCCCCTCTGCGTGAATCCACCTCTCTCTTTTATTCCCCTCTTTTGGTCGCGCATGGCTGCTGAATTTATAGCCGCAGGAGGTAGCCGTTGCAACGGTGAGTCACCTCCTGCGGCAGCATGCTTGAAAAAAATAGCCGTTGGTGGCATGCGCATAGGCTTGTCTGCGGCACTGCAGGAGATGGCGTGCGTTGCATGCTTTTGGGAAGTGTAATTGTAGTTTGGTCCCTCAATTTATAATTATTCTAATTGCACCTCCAATTGGATTTAAATTTATGATTTTGTGCAATTATACTATGTCAGAACTTCAATATCAACCCTAGCTTTGCGCGGCCCTTTTTATTCTGGTCTTTGGTTTCTGATTTTTGCGATTTAACCCTCAATCGACCATTAAACTCTCAATTTATTCAATTTTGCCCCTGTAACAAGATATTTTTGGATTTTTGTCTTTTTTCTATTTTTTCTTTTTTCTTCCGAAACATAAAAATAAGTAGGTCAAAATTTGGGTAGCAACACAAGTTACCAGCTTTTGGCCTCGATAGTGATGGCTTTAGCCTTGATCAATCTTTCTCTGCATGCTTCACGATGCAGAAGATCAATAAAAGGTGATGAACGTGAACAAAGAATAGACCATAAATTTTAAAGATGCCTTATCAATTCTCAATGTTCACAATCATTTACATTGATTGGACCCAAGTAATATAAAGTAAGGTATCAACTTGTGGCCTTCCTACCTCTCATTCCTTAGCTTGATTCATCTTTGTCTGCTTGACGATGCAAAAGATGGACAAACTTTAAACATAAAAGTAATGCTGAATGCAAAAAAGACTTTACCATAACTCTGATCTCTCATCCTTTATCTTTGTATTTTATTTTATTTGTACTTCTTCATTCCTCTAAATGGCTGGAAAATCTTAATAAAACTCTTTCGATTATAATAATAATGTTGTATAACCGAGCCAAGTTTAACAACATGAAACAGTATCTGCAGATGTTAATTACATAGCACAAAAGCGGTCTCCAATCTACAAAAAAGCGTTGGGTTTAGACATTTCTTTTGTAACGAAAAAAATATATTATTATTGTTGGTGGGAGAGACCAATGGTAGTGACTTTAAAACACTTAAGGGGAATAAAACACATTGTTTTATTTCAACAAAAATTCAAGTTTAAACACTGATAAACTCTCCCTCTTTTCTCTCTAGGGTTCCTCTCTACAATCTCCCATATAATTCACATAAACTAAGCTTCCTATTTATACACAAAATAAAAGAGTGAAAAAAACTGACTTTTATAATATGAACATAAACGGTAGGTGTGTGTGAAATCAACTGACAACTACAACCACTAGCTGTAGTTGATGGTGGCCAATGGTTGTCTTTCTTGATCTCTGTAGATTGAGTTTTACCAACAAATTCCCCCTTTAAACTCAATTGGGAGATGTCATGCCAAACATGAACTTCAATCTGATAAATATATCTCCCTTCAATGACTTTGTAAAAATATTTGCAACTTGATCATTTGTTTTACAAGATATCAATCTAACTTATTTGTTTTTTATATGCTCTCGGATAAAGTGATAACGTGTATCGATGTGTTTAGTTTTTTTCATAATACACTGGATTCTTTGCTAATGCAATTGCCAATCAACTATCAATATAAATCTCCATAGGATTTTCTTGAGGAAATCCCAAATATTTCAACATATTCCTTAATCTTATTAAATGACATACAAATGAGTTAGTAGCAATATGCTCAACTTCACAACTTGATAATATCACAATCAATTGCTTCTTGGATGATCATATGAAAAATATATCTCCCATAAAAAATACAAACCCTACTGTACTTTTTATTTCATTCAAATCTTGACCTTAATCACTATCTGAGTAGCCAACAAGTTTAAAGTTCTTACTTGATACAGAGAACATACCTTTTATTATTTCTTTGATATGATGGAAAATTCTCTAGCTACACGTAAGTGTATTTGATTTGTTATCTCCATATATTTGCTGATAAGTCTTACTCCATAGAGTATATTCAGTTGTATCACCATATTCCACAAAGATACGCACTTAGGTTAATTTTATTAAAATTAAATTAATAAAATGGAGAAAATATGATAAGCCACCTCCCAAATTCCCTGAACTCCATTCCCATCCTTGTCACTATACCCAAAATAGTAATTTTGACCAAATTATTTAACGTGGTTCACCGTCTTCAGAGTTTTCGAGTTTTCTCTCTCTTTTCTTTTAACAGGAGGTGGTGCGTCTGCGGTATAAACCGTTAAATTTCCTCTATCTTCTTCTACTGATATTTTTATACTTCAAATTAATATTTTTTATATATTTTTTATTTGTTTATATTAAAATATTATTTTTAGGCTTTATCAAATAAAAAAACACTTTAAATCACGGAGTAATATTCTGAGTTATATTAGGCGGGATTGGGATTTTTTCTAATAACTTGGGATTCGACCAAGACAAAAATCAAGGAGCCCTCAATGGAGACAAAGTCCATAGTTGCGACACTTAAAAAGGGGTGTTTGGGAGTGCTTTTCAAAAGTAATTTTGAAAAAAAAAATTATTTTTATTTTTAAGTTTAAATTAACAAATTTTGGTGTTTTTAGATTATTTTGATGTGCTGATGTCAAAAATGATTTTTAAAAAATAAAAAAAACATAATTTGAATGTATTTTTAAACGAAACACTTTCAAAAGCAATCACAACCACTCTCAAACAGGCACTAAATCTTAACAGAACCATTATTAATTGTCAATGATGTGTTCCGCATAATACCCTTACTGATATCATTCGAACTCTCCACCTTTTTTTTCTTCCTTATCATTCTCTTTCTTTTCCTTCTTTATTATTTAGATAAAAACAACATATTCTTCCACCAATCAACTCCTCTGTTATATTAAAGGTATATATATTACACTATACATCATGAATAACATTCCTATCATAATGTTACAGAGGCCTAATGATAGATGGCATACATTCAAAATCACCACATCACACCAAACATTATCAAAGTATCTCCGGCCCATAGAAAACAAAATAAGATAACACAATGTCTTTATTTACCCACTTTATTTTGTAGGGTTATAGAAGACTCTCAGTTTCTAGTTAGAGTTTGTTCATTGCCTTCACAGACACAACATTCTCACAAGTGCAATTGTTTATTATCAAGTTGCTGACATTGTCTTTTATTTTGCATATAGAATGAAAAATACTAGTGTGTTATTAATCTTCTTCTAAATCACCTTTGGACATCAATAAAATTCTTTAGATGAAAAGAGTAGTACCACCATCTCCATGCAAAATATATGCACTATTATCTGAGTCATTGCCACACCCTCCGCGAGAGCACGGTGTCGTGGCAACCCTCCCCATGAATGGGGAATTCATGTCAGGGTTTTTTTTCTTTGTTTTGTAAAAAGAGAGTCGTCACCTATTATTATGGTTACTAAGAAACCTAACTGATCTTTTAGAGATTCTAAGGCAACGGACTGGTTGCGTAAAAAGAAGATTTTAGGACCCCTAGTATGCCCTACCTAAGGAATTTGGATGATATATATACCACAAAAAAAGATTGCATTGTATGAAAAAACTAAACTGTGCAAGAGAGAAAGGGGAAAGAGAGATGAGAAAAAGATTTGTTGTTAATATCTTTGCCAATCATGTTTAACCTTGATAGTTGCTGCAGCATCTGCATAAATGTGGAAATATAGAAGTTGTATATAATCAAAGAGTTTCTTGACATTTGGTGATTCCAGGACATATCTGCAATCAAACCCGACAAAAGAGTGTACGAAGCATTGACAACACACCATAAATAAATAAATTATGGAAGCTGATAGTTGAGAAAAGCAATTGCAAAACAAAAAAAAAAATATAATATGAAATTGATTGTTCTAGATATTGACTTCACATCACACTTTGACATGTTTATGTAAGGATAAATGGAGCACACTTTTTAGTATAATTAAAAGTCTAAACAGATATTTTTTAGGATTTTTAAGGAAAAGATTACGCTCACAGTCAGAGACAGTATTGATAGTCTGATATAAATTAAACCGCACAGTTGATTTGCTCACCTGGCAACAGTCTGGTGACGTATGCACTCCCTCAACATTACACCATAGTGCAAAGCCATATCTGTGTTTTCATAACTAAAGAAGCAAGATACCGTAGTTAGAAGATCCCAAGAAGTATAGTTCACACGACAACCATTTAATAAAGACCCTGTAAACAGCCATCCTCTTACATTATAAAAAATCTAAAAAAAAAACAAACACAGAGCAGCTGAACGCAACTTCCAGACATCCAAGAAGAAGACAGGCATCACTTGTGAAACAGATCATAATGGAATCTTGAAACAGAGAATGGATAGCCAGCCAAAATATATATATGTGATAATTAAGGTACAAAAAATTATCCACAAGATGTTAGATACGATGCAGTAAACAAAAAATTTAACCCAGTAATCATCTTGAAAATATTAGACAGCCTATTGAAAAGAATCATTATATTCACAATCCCAGTATTCCCCAGAAATAATGGCTTACCCTGCTACCAAAATATCCAAAAGATCTGTATTTTTCCCCAGGTAGTCTGATGCAATCAACCTTGAATTAACTTGTTGCCTTTGTAGATTTGCAACAATCTGAGTGGCATCTTTCCTGGCCTGCAAAGAGAAGCATGTTCAATCTAAATGACAAAGAAGAGAAACTGGCAGTTAAATGAAAATTCTTTCCGGATGGGAATTTAATCCAACAGATTCAACAGGGCAAGTATAAAGTATAAATCATGTCACTAAACCGATCCAATATGAAAGAACAATGAATAAGAACAGTATCCCCTCATAAATGTGATAGCAAATTCAATACAGCAATCTACACAGCTCTCAACCAATACTCATGAGCGCTTACCTCTAAGTTCAATTAGAGAAGACAGGCGATCAAAATACGAAGTGTGTTTTCTCTGAAGAATTCCTGAGTCAATTGCGCACATGCTTCTGACACTGGTCCAGACTCACTATTTCCATAAAGAATTGACTTTAACTCCCTGATATTTTTAGCTAACTCTGTCATCTGCATTAGAAAATACAAATGTCAAATTCGAATACCACAAATAAAATGCTTGACAGAAGCTTAAACTCAGTAGCCCTACTCAAGAAATTATACAGCAGCCGTAATGCATGTTCATCGCAATTCTACATCCACACTCACCAAAATTCAACAGCACTATTCTAATTATTCTATTGTGAACAAACTAGTTGAAACAAATCAATGACACATATAGCACCACAGATCACACCTAATTCACAAACCTACAATCAAAGTTTCCACTTTGACTCTCATGACAACCAAAGCTACTAAAAAGCTAAAATCTTAACACTCAACCCACTGCCAGTAATATCAGACTCCTCTCGTAACACACCCAACCACATTCAAGTTAAACTTGGCCAGCAGACTAACCTCTTTGCAATCACATTAGCACTCAGCAAATTAACTATTTCTTCCTATCTATGTAAATATTCACAGCATACTCTAATCAAAACCTCAATCAGACATCAAGAATCATCCTAAAAAGGCAAGTTTTTCATGAAGATTGAACCTTTCTCATACAAAGCAAAAAAAAGTAAAGCAACCCAGATCCCAAACAATCTCAAATCAATCAAACCCCACCTAACTTAAAGATAACAGCAGAAAAAGAACACAAGCACACATAAAATATATAGATATAAATAAAAAGATACTGCCAACCTTCTCTTCTCGTTTTGAATCTGATAAAGAAGTTGAACTCTGATCAGCAAAGATTAAAATATCGCGAGTCTGTCTAACTAACAGGACTCCTCGGTTTTGACTTGAAAAGTCCCTTCATCCTCTTTGAATCACCCCCTAACCGTCCCGATTTCGAACTCAACAGCCCTGAATGTCCCGATTTCGAATTAGTCAACAAATCCATAACTTCAATTTAATGATTTTGCTTTCTATCTACTAAAAGGGTTCACGGTTTACTTGATTTCAGCCACCAATTTTGCTTTTGGATGATTGGGATTTTATGGGATCTTGGTAAAAATGTGTGCTTCATTCGACGGTTATGGATTTTTGGGCTTTGCATAAACATATTGCCAGTCTCTACTGTGGCACTAACTGCCAAGTACGTAAAGTACAGACCTATGTTTTCATACACGTACATGTATTCATTTTTTTTTTTTATTACTACTAACAATAAACGTTTGGATTCGTTGTTGACTCATTATGTTTTTAATAAATATAGGAAGATTGGATCTGTCTCTTAATTCTAGAGCTTTATATTCGAGTTTTCTTGGAAATTATTCATTTAATTAATACTCAATTATTCATGCATGATCGATATTGTTCTTCTATTATTTCTCAAAAGTCTTAAATCAATTATATATTCTTTTATCTTTATGTGCCCGACCAATTCTTGATTAGTTGATCTAAGACATGATTAATATTGGGTAAACAAAAACAAATAAAAATTGATCCAATTAAATCGATGTAACTCAAATGGTTAATCAATAATTTAATAATCTGATTCAAATTTCTTAAAATAAAATTCAAAACAACACAGTTTGATTTTAAAATATAATAGTAATTAAAATTTAATTCCTCAGATTAACTCATTGTAAATTTATAATTTTTTAAAATAATATTATTTTATTAATTCAAATTAACTCGTAAAATTGAATAATAAGAATAAGCTTAAGTTGTGAAAAATCACGAGATAAATAATAAGCTGTGAAAAATTTAATAACTTTAGCGATTTGATTGTGACATTTAAGCTAAAGTTGACTATGTAAGAAAATTGTATTTTTTTTCAATTTATTATTGAATTGATTGACTATGAAATCCGGCTTGTGAAATGGCAAGCAATGGTAGCCTCAAAGGGCACAATTGAACAAAATGATCAAAAATTGGATATGTCTATCTTATACTGATTTGCTTGTTTGCATGAAAACAATAAATTAGCAAGTGACTTTACATTTTTTTTTTTAATGCGAGAAAATCTCATTTTAAAAAGTGTATTTTGTGAACCTGAAAATATCGTTTTTGATATTGATATTGTTTTTGAAAATATTTTTTATTTTAAAATATATTAAAATAATATATTTTTTAATTTTAAAAAAATTTAACACATAAAAACAATTTAAAAACATCAATTTTTTTAATTTAAAATAAAAAATATAAAAAACTTTTTCAAAAATATTTCTAAAACACATGGTTAAACAATGGTGCGACTCTCCTTTTATTGTCATTCAAGTTTCTTATTGGGGTCTACACGCCGGAGACCAGCGCATCGACGACCACGACTGTTATGGCCATGGAGAGGAGGATGAGGGTTAGTGCTTGACGCAACGGGGAATTTATTGTCTGGAGCACCGGCATGGGGGGCCATACTGGTTCGTTTATTTCCAAATTAATGTGTTATCAATAAATTGCTTTAAATATTAATGCATGTCAATTTAAAATTAAAAACAAATTACGGAGATATTATTGTAGGTGCATATTTAAAGCAATGTGCCATAAAAAGTCATCCAAAAATTGCTTTAAATATACATCCCAATCATGTAAAATAAATTGCTGATCAGTTTTTAATTTTGATCTGATCAAATCTTAATTTAGAAGATGATCTAAATAATAATAATAAATAAGAAAAATTATGGAAAATGAATTTATTATATTTTCGAACAACGTAATTATGACTAATTAGAGATCAAGATCACCGACAAAGAAATTAAATCCTTATTTTCGAAGAAAAAGTTGCCCAAAAAATAAACATAATTGTAAAAGCTCTATAAATCATATTCTTAAACTTCCATACAACTTTGAAGCAAGATGCCATGAAGATGGCTCGCCATTACAAGTTTGAAGCAAGGATGTGGTGGCAAATACACAGAGCAATACAAGCATGGCTATTTAAAGACACCATTAAGCATGCTCTAGACATTTCTTATGATACAACTCTTACTAGAATTCATCACTAGCCAATCGACTTATAGTAGACAGTTGATCTACATTATTATTCAAGACACGATTTAGTTTCGTTACAAGAAGAAGCATTCATTTTGGAAACATGATGGGAGAGCACTGGCTTTGGTATCAGGAAGCCTAGCAACAACTTCGGACCTTGATGGGAGAGCACTGGCTTCGGTATCAGAAAGACTAGGAACAACTTCGGAACTTGATTGGAGACCGCTGGCTTTGGAATCAGAAAACTTAGGAACAGCTTCGGAACTTGATTGGAGAGCAATGGCTTTGGTATCAGAAAGCCTAGGAACAACTTCAGAACCTGATGGGAGACCACTGGCTTTGGTATCAGAAAGCTTAGGAACAGCTTCGGAAGCACTGGTTTTGATATCAGAAAGCTTAGGAACAACTTCAAAACGTGATGGGAGAACACTGGCTTTTATATCAGAAAGCCTAGGAACAACTTCAGAACTTGATGGGAGAGCATTGGCTTTGGTATCAGAAAGACTAGTAACAGCTTCGGAACTTGATGGGAGACCACTGGCTTTGGTATCAGAAAGCTTAGGAACAACTTCAGAAGCACTGGATTTGATACCAGAAAGCTGAGGAACAACTTCGGAACTTGATGGGAGAGCACTGGCTATGGTATCACAAAGCTGAGGAACAACTTCGGAACTTGACGAGGGAGCACTGGCTTTGATATCAGAAAGTTTAGCAACAACTTCGGACATGCTAGGCCTGAGAGTAGGGGACTGGCTGATGCACTCCATGGCCAAGTGCAAAAGAGTGAGAGCCTGCTTCTTATCAAACCTTGATCCTAACTTTTTGTCAACCAAATCCAGAAGCTTCCCCTGTTGGCGTAAAAGACAAGCCTGAAATTGCAAAACAGGGTTGCCTTGCAGCTTTAGAACAAGAATTGTCACGAGGGAGTATACAATCCTGCCAAAAATAACTTACAGTATCTAAAAGGAAGTCAGCTTCCTGGTTTGAAGAATATTCAGCATTACTTCTCCCACTAACGATTTCAAGCACTACAATCCCATAACTGTACACATCTGCTTTAACTGTTATGGCTTTCCCCAATGCATGCTCAGGTGCCAAATATACTCTGTAATAGTTTGAGAGATTAATCACTCGCTATAGCTAACGATAAATAAGCTTAAATTTTTTCGATGATGTAATTGTTGAATAATAAGCTTGTTTACTTTTTTTTTTTTTTTTTTGAACTGATGCAGAATAAGCTTGTTTACTGATCATGTCAAAGAGGGAGAAGAAGACAAGCAATCAGAGCATGCAGCAGAAGGAAGAGATGCTTGTAACAGATTCTTGTTAATACAGTTGAATTTCAGTTAAATGTAACTGTAACTAAGCCTAACATAGGAAGAGAAAGTCAATCTGGACTCTCTTAGGTAGTTACAAAGTAGTTAACACACACAATCCATCCAGTAAACTACACAAGAAAGAAAAGAAAATATCTTTCTTACATTGACAGTATAAATAGACATACTGTCGAGCACTTTGTAAGCAGAACAAATAGATACAAACTTACCTTCTTCTGGAAATTCTCTCTGCCTCAATTTCATTCAAATCCTCCTCTCCCAAACAAAAACCCATACACCTGCAATATAATTGAATCAAGTAAGAACACAATAATTGATCAATTGACAGAAAATCAACAGTAATTTGCTGCTTACCGCGATCCCCTTGCTTTGATGGCTGTAAATGGATCTTCCTCGTTGTAAATTGTTGCCAGCCCGAAGTCTGATAACTTTGCGGCATGAGTTTTATCAAGAAAAATGTTCTTGGCATTTATATTCCCATGAACAATCTTGATCTTGCTGCCCTTTTCTTCATGTAGATAATTCAAACCTTTCGCTATTCCTAGGCAGATATCAAATCTAGCTCTCCAATCAAGTTCTGTCTCAGTGTTTGTATGTTTTTGTTCTATAAATTCAAGGAACATGTTAGCTTTTGTTTTTCCTGCTTGAAGAAATTTACATTGGTTAACAAACATTATTTCAATCTAGCTAGGGTAAGGTAGTGAAAATATTACCAAACAAGGCTTTATGAAGGGAGCCGGTTTCCATGAATTCGTTAATTAGCAGATACGGTCCTTTTTTGGGATAGCTATCCCACAATTTAACTAGATTTTCATGACTCAAGGATTTCAGGATGTCCAAGAAATTATCACTTTTTAATTCATCTTTTTCTCGCTTTTCTGATGGCGGGGAAATCTTCCTGTCGATATCACTTTTTAATTCATCTTTTTCTCGCTTTTCTGATGGCGGGGAAATCTTCCTGTCGATATCACTTTTTAATTCATCTTTTTCTGATGGCGGGGAAATCTTCCTCACTGCTAGTTTACTCTGATCGGGCAACTTAGCCTGCAAATTGAAACTCAAAATATAAGATACAGCTGTTTCATGACAACTTCAAAATTTAACTGATTAGCAGTAAATGTAACCTCGTATACTTCGCCGAAACGTCCACTACCATTCTCCATTTTGGAGCTGAAATTTTTAGTACCATCTATTATCTGTTGGAGGGTGAAAGAACTGTCTTGGAGGGTGAAAGAACTTGTGTTCTTGACTTGTATTTTTATTTCTATTTGCAATGAAAACACCATCAAAGAATTGAATTAACAGACACTCTACCCAATAAGAATCTTTCAAGCAGTAAAATGCAAAATGGAATTTGATTTCATATAGTCTCACCTCGCAACTCTGTATTCCAATTCAATCCCATTTGCCATACGAAAAGATATAGAAGTAACGGAGCAAATGCACAACCTATGGTGATCCCGGCTATTTGAGAAGCAGAAAGCTTCCCATTATCAACATCGAAGTCTGTATATATCAGAAATCAAAAGGTAATTTCAGTTTTTTTTCAGATGTGAAGGGATAAAACATATTCGAGCTTGAACAAAATTAAGAGAAATGTGCTTTTCTTTACTTGGAGTTACAGAGATGGCAGATACAAGAGGTCCATTCAGAATCCTTAGAGATCCTTTGCCGGCCCAGAAAAAATGAATTTCCAAGGGATTGTCGTCATCAACAATCGCAGTGAAATTTGCTTTCCATTCTACATTTGGACCTTTGGCCATCTCTACTATGTTGAGATCCTTCAATTTTCTCTCACCCTGAAATGAGAATGAGTACCATACATGATGGAAATTGCTAGTATAATTAAGCTGTTGTTCGGAATAATCACCTGAATATACACATCGAAAATACGAGTCCCTAATCTGCTATAGTATTCATCCCGAGTATAAATAGTTTCAGCAAAGTGAAGTTCCACTGTGTAATTTCCTTTGCGCAGACAGAACCCGTAGTATTTCAAAGACACAGGGCAAAACCGAGCTGTTTTATATAAAACAGAAACTCCACTGGTCATGTTTTTGACGAACTCGCTTGAATTTCTATTTGTGGCGATGAAGTCTCCAGAACAAGAATATGCCCACGTTCCTGGAACGCTGAAAAAACTCTCTGTAGAAATATCTTCATCATATGGATTCCCTTCAGCGTTCATACGCGCGCCGCCGCAGTTTATGAACAAGGAATGATCTGCAAAACATTATTGCCATTAGAAACTGAAGGACTCAGATTCTATAATCTTAATTTAAATTTCATGAATAGAAGTTTAAAACATACGTTTTGATGTACATTTCTTACTCAATGCAAGGATAGAATCCCTATAAAGAACAACAAACATGCATGTGAGAAAATTAAAACTCATCAGTAAGCACTGTTACAATACAGAAGATTAAAATTCATCAGAGTACAAACAGGTCCAAAGGATATAATAGGAATACACACTCAGAAGTTGAAGTTTTAGAATGAAGGAGAGATTCAAATGAAACAAAAGAAAAACCAAAATCACAACACTTACATATTTGGCTTTCCAGGGTCCAGGGTCTTGACTTCTGTTGAATCATGGTGTGCTGGATCTGTAATGTTATCTTTGATGAAATCTGCAAAGTTATTATAAGACAAATCCCTGCAACATAATAGTTTTCGTAAGAGAAGGTATTTTCTTTTAGCTTTGTTGGATGAAGATTATTCAATAACCGACTGTAAATGTAAAATAGATGCATCGTCCCAAACTTGAGGTTATGGAAACTTACGCTTTATCTGTCTGCAGAATCCAAGGAGGAATTGACCCATTAAGCTTATTGTTCGTGAGTGACCTGTTAAAAAGCAAATTATCCCAATCTCTTAATGGATTCTGAGAAACAGCTTATGATGAGTTGAAGAAATTAATTCACATACAGTCTTTCCAAAGATGGCGCATTCTTCAAAGATTGCGGGATCGAACCGCTCAAGTCGTTAAAGCTCAAGTCACTGCACCAAGTACATCAAGGCTGATATAACAAAAACTATATATAAAAAAAAAACATAGCAATTGAAAACATCATAAAGAAAAATGAACTTACAGGTAATATAATGATTTCCAATTATTACCAATGTAGTCAGGGATTCCACCAGTAAGTGAACAATTCCTCAGTACCCTGTAAAAACCATTTAATAATTTATCTGCTGATTGTGATATCTGACAGCAAAATAATTTCTTTATCAATCCCTTAATTAAAATTATTATTAGCAACATGGAACAAATCACTCACAGGTAATTTATGCTTGTCAGATTTCCAATTTCTGGGAAACGGAAACTAGTGTTTTTAAGATCACTGACCGTCCTGGAAAAATAAAATAAAAATTCTTAGAAACATTAAGTAAAGAACAAATCTTTATTTGATGTGGGAAATAAAGATAAGTCGAAGACAAAGCATTTACAACTCTTCAAGACCAGACAGATTGAAAATTCTTGGAGGCAGCTCCCCTTCGAAATCATTTCCCATGAGGTGCCTGTTATCAGTATACTCAATAGTTTTTTAAAAATATTTGGATATTAGCACATCAAAATAATCTAAAAACACTAATAATTTAATTTAAAACACAAAATAAAATATAAAAAATACTTGTAAAAGCATTTTTGACACGCATTCCATTGCCTAGCAGACACCAAATGTGTCATATAATTAGTTTTATATTTCATGGAATCACATATTTTTTTAAAAATAAAATAAAATCCGTGTAAAAGTTTTTTCTACAAAAAGTAATTTTAAAAAAAAAATAATGGTACGTACGAAGCACCCTTTCGATTTTCTATATATGAGCTTGAAATGATTTACAGTTAAATTTCTGAGAAAAAATGCAGGGAACTTACAGGTGAGTGAGTTTGGTGAAATTTGCAATGAACCGTGGTATCTCACCACTCAACTTGTTCCCAGAAACAGAACTGCGAAGACCAGTAACATTTCTAATAAGCAAAATGGACCACCGAGAACAATGAGGCTAAGACATAACATTAACAGATGCACTTACAAGCGATGCAGAGATTTAAGATTGACAAAACTGTCTAGCAATGTTCCAGTCAAGCTGTTGGAATGCAAAGATCTGTAACAAAACAGAAACTCCTGAGTTTTTTATATATCAAAGGATAAGTTGCTGTCTCTAGCAGCTTACAGTTGTCCAAGCTTGCTCAAATTTCCAAGTTCTTGCGGAAGATAACCAGAGAGTCGATTCTCGCTCAAACTCCTAATTAAATCAAGAAAATTAAGGGATTAATACCGAGCTGAAATGGAATAATACTTCAAATAAATTAAATGGAATCTGGCAGATTGAGGTAAGAATATTTACAGTATATTGAGATTTAAGAGGTTTCCCAATTGTTTAGGAATTGGACCTGATAACATATTATAACTCAAGTACCTGCGACCATAATTGTATTTTTCCAAGGATTGCAAGATCATTAGAATATATTCCAGTAGCTAAAACCATCGACATTGATACGGGAGTAACGAAGAGACGATGATGGTTGTTTTACTTACAGAGTGGTAAGGTTCATCAACTTCCCTAAAGATGGAGGTATGGAATCATTAAGGAAGTTCGATTGCAGATCACTTTGGTCAGTAAACAGGACAGTTACCATTTAGTCCAATATTATTATATATTATCGTACAGAAGGTTAAAGACCAACAAAATAAAAAGGGCAATACAGCTTACAGTGTTTCCAGAGCCTCCAGATTCCCTAATGTTGGAGGTATTTGCCCAGATAATCGATTAAATCCAAGATCTCTGATAATTATCAGATAAGTTTGTGAGTATCACAAGAGCGTAAAATACAAAAATAAAAAAATAGAAACGATCAAGCTGGATCACTCACAGAGTTTTTAGCCGAGTCAACTTCCCCAAGGACTCTGGAATGGTACCATGGAGTTGGTTTCCGGACAAATCACTGTTCAGGTAATTAAGTCCATCAAATAAATATGTTGCTGAAGAGCACAACTGATTAAGGTGTCATATTTCAACCCTCAGTGGGAGAAAAATTTATTAATTTGTCCGAAAGAAAATAAAAATCTCTAATTTCATCTCAAATCAGTTAATTAATTAAATCGATCATGTGGGATTGACTTGGATAGCTAGTTTTACTGTTGATTGATGTTGTTAAGGAACCATCTCACCTAAAAGCTCAAGCTGATAGGTATCCTAGAATATGATTTATATTATTCTCTAACACACACCCTCAAGTGAAAGCTCTTTAGGCTTGAAACTTGCACAAACTCATTACCTTGTGCTTGATTTTTATCAAATAGAATGAGAATGGTGAGATTAAACTCGTGATCATTGGGTCAACAATGTTCTGACACCATGTTAAAGAACCATATCACCTAAAAGCTCAAGCTGATAGATAAGGTCCCAAAATATGATTTATATTATTCTCTAACAGATGTAAAACCAAACTCTTAAAACAATTTGATAGAGTTTTTTCTAGGATCTTAAAACAATATTTTAAAAATCATATATCAAACGAGAGTTAACAACAAACAAATCTATGGCAATTAATCTCACACATCAACTTCTTAGATGTGATACACGAAGAGAGAATATGGTAAATCTTCCCCAAAACTACTAGCAATCCCCTAAAGCTATCAAAATAAGACTAGAAAAGCATGCGAGAAACACACCTATGTCGCTGTTAGACTTAAAAAAAATAATTTATTTTTGATGTATTTCTTAACAAAATATATTTTGATAAGCTATCTTAACCACTTCCCGAGAAGAGTTATTATAGGACGTCGTCGGCTTACAAAACTAGAAGTTGCAAACCATTTTGTGGCAATATTACCTGCTTTCAGACTTTCAAGTGTTACTTAACATATATAAAACATTTTAAGCAACATTAAAACAATTTACAATACACAGTAAAACGGTGGTTTTAGAACAACACCACAGCAGCATATACCTACATTTTGGTCAGGTGGGTGAGGTTACTTAAACGCTCATCGATTTGTCCATGTAATGGCAAGCGGTGTGTAACTCTGCCAGCGAAAAATTAACTCAGTGAAATTCGGAATCATTTATGACCCAAGTGATATATATTTCAGGAAAATATTTACAGAGAAGTGATGCGGCAACTGTTGGTAGTGCTTTCATTGCAGGCGCCACATTCAAAGGAAATACTTTTATCATCGGACGGTGAGCAGTATTTATGTGAAACTAATGGTTTTGGGAGCCCCAAGCTGACGATGATTTTTCCAAGAGCATCCACTGCATGGAAGATATTTTAACAAATAATTAATTCATCGTCTAATTTGCTGAATACATAAAAATATGCTTGCAAAGACAAATTGTTTATTCGAAAGTTATTACATGAACTAGTTGTTAATATATTTCTTAACCAAAATATTTGGTACTAGGAGTGTTCACGGTCGGATTTAGTTCTGTTCGGGCAAAAAAACCCAACCAAACTATATTTGGCACTAGGAGTATATTTTTAAATGTACGTTGTTCGTCCATCTTTCTTTGTAAGAGATAAAAGTAAATATACTCAAATAAGAAAATAAAAGATTTATATACTCTGTTAAAGTATAATGAACTGCTCATGCGCGAATAGATGATATGTCAACATGCATTCAATAGAATTTCTCAAATTAAAACACCAAAAATATCATTAACTCTAGAATAAAAAAAAAAATAGTGGATATAGACTTAGCAAGCAGTTAAAATCTCGATAATATGTAGTAAAGTTCGAGTATGTAAGGATATAAAATCATTGCTAGTTGTCTTCTGATGAGTTGACAAGGTTTAAGGTTCATTTCGAAAAGAGAAAAAGAAGAATAAAAACAATTTTATACTTTTCTTTTCTAGATTTTTAAAAAATTAAAGGAACTTTGGAGCCAGACAGTATTACTCACCTTCAGCACAAGGTAACCTTTCAGCTGTGTAAGGATTTTCTGGAGAACAAGGTGACCCAGAGCCATGTTGACAAAGAAGAAGGAGAAGAGGAACGGAGAGAAAGAAAGGAACAGCCATTCTTTTTTGTTTTTTGTTTCTCAGTTAATCTACAATATGGGAGGTGTTGGCATATTATAGGCAGAAAAATTTATAAAAGACAAATGCGAGGCTGCTTTTGAACTTTCCTGACCTTCAACAACCACAGGTGTTTATGACGTCTAATGTTTATGACGTCTGATGCTTATGTAATCAAGATATTACATAATTGTATATTAAAAAAATATCAAGAAATATTAATTATATATTGATCCGACTATTAAATTGATATATCGTTATGTTGATTTGTGAACTGTGTGTGAGAAAGCTTTTCACTTTATTTTCAACCAAGTGTATATATATATATTATTTGAGTATATGTAATTTTAATTTTTCACTTGTATGCTTGTATTTGAATTCTGAGAAACCTACTATTACTACTCTTAGTATTCAATTCTACAATCAAATTTCAATCAAAATAATTAAAGACACCATTAGAAAGTCTTGGTTGTTCGACGTTCTTACCCAATTCTCGAGCCCATTTTGAAGTATTTTTGGTTAAAATATTGAAAAAATAAAAATAAAAACCAAAAAACATGTTCTTGCTATATTGGCGTCACTTTCAACGTATTTAAAAATTAGAAAATTGTCTTTCAACGAGTTCACTTGTTAATGCATTTTATCTTTCAGCCCGTACATTCCTACAATTTGTCCAAATCAGAGCATATTAAGGAATCATCTCATCTAAAAGTTTAAGTTGTTAAGTGAGGTTTCAGAATGTGATTTATATTATCCTCTAACACACCTCATTAATTAAAAGCTCTTTGGGCTTGAAACTTGCACAGACCCACGCTACCTTGTGCTTGATTTTTATCAAATAGAATGGGGGTAGTGAGATTGAACTCGTGCTTGTTAGGTCAACAAAACTCTGATACCATGTTAAGGAACCATCTCACCTAAAAGTTTAAGTTGTTAGGTGAGGCCCCCCAGAATATAATTTATATTATTCTCTAACAGAGCATTCATAAATGGAAAGTGTGTAGATGTCAACATGTCATAATCATTTGTGACAAAAAAAAAAACATACCCTAATTGTTAGCAAAACTAAAAATATTACTATTAGGAAACTAATGCTTATGATTCTCCAAAGATAATGGTTTTGTGTCACTATAGAATCTTAGTAGATCATCCTTTCCCCTTATTTTTCCAGAGAAACTATAGTTGTTAAAATCAGCACCCGTATGGTCGAATCATATAAAAATCAAGCACCTACACGTCCTTGATAGAATGATATTCTTGGATCTCTGCCTTCGATCGTGATCACATGAATCATGTTATGGTATTTCTTACAAACAACAAAACATCGACAACTTCTTTCCCTTTTTTTATAAAAAAAATTGAAGATCGCATGCTTACTTGGCAAGGTTGGTAATGTTTAATCGTAGATGATTCTTGAGGGGACTTGATCTATTGCTTTTCCTTGGTCTTAGCGAGCTCGGGACAAATAGTTTCCTTGTAGCACTTTGAAGAGCCCGACACCACATGCATGCAATTTTTTATTAGTTCCTGAAGAAAACCATTCGAGTCTAATCTGTATCATAACATAGTCTCTCACATTAAATTCATTATGTTGTTTATGTACATCAGCTTAAAGTTTATAATGCACATTACTTGCTTGAATATGTTTAGTGATCTCAATATGCAAATCCTGGATTCTAGGTGCAAAAGACTCGGTTGACTCAGACACTCTAGCATAAAGGAACATGGGAAGGTCTAAAGGTTTCCTAAGCTTGTAACCATGTACAACTTTAAAGGGACCTATTGACCTATTAATAGAGCTATTATAGGCAAAGTGGGTCGTAGGAAGAATTAGATCCCAATTCCTATTATGATCACTCACCAGACACCTCCAAACGTTGCCTAAACTCCTATTTACCACCTTAGTTTGATCATCAATTTGGGGGTGGTAAGTATTATAAAACTTAAATTTGGTTCACATCATGTGCCAAAGGGTTTTCCTTATCTAAGACTATGGTTTGGGGAAGACCGTACAACTTAACAATCTCGTTAAATAGAGTTTCGCAACTCTAGAAGCATCTGTGGTTTTAGTATAAGGAATAAAATGAGCCATCTTAGAGAAGTAGTCAATAACCACCAAAATAGGATCATGTTTCTTTGCACTATTTGGAAGTCCAAGCACAAAATCCATGCTTACATCTTGCCAAGGGAAAGTTGTTTTTTATGTTTAAATAGTTGGCAAGTTTAACATTGACCTACCAATTTAGCAACATCTCTTTTCAAACTAGACAAAAAAAAACTGATGTTACACCTCTTCGATGTTTTTATTCCCTCCAAAATGTCTTGAGAGACCTCCATCATGAATCTCCCATATAAAAAATTTACGCACGGATGTTTTCGGGATACAAAGCTTATTATCCCTAAATAAATATTCATCTTGGAGGTGATAACCATTTATAACATTGTGATTCTAAACCTTCAATGTCAAGTATATTTCTCCAAATTCTGAGCAAGATTCATACTCTTTAAGTCTTTCAAACCCTGTGACTTCAACACTCATTACAGATAACAACGTTACCTGATGACTCAAGGCATTTACAACTTTATTCTCTATTCCAGATTTATTTTTCAAAACAAATGAATATACTTGCAAATATTCAACATAATGACCATTCCTATGATTGAGCTTCATTTGGTAGTTAAGATAGCGGAGGGCCTCATGGTCAGAGTAAAGAACAAACTCATGTGGTAACAAGTAATGACACCAATAGCGCAAGGCCTGGACCACTACATAAAACTCTGTCATAAACTAAGTACTTTTGTTTTGCCTCATTACGTTTCTCACTAAAGTAGGTTATAAAGTGATGTTCTTGACCAGGTACTCCACCTATACCGAACCCCAGATCATCACATTCTACTTCAAACATCTTAGTAAAGTCATGTAGCCGCATTACATAGGCTTCTATAATCCTCTTCTTCACCTCCTTAAATGCATTATTAGCTCCTTTACTCCACTGAAACTCACCTTGTTTCAAACAATCTTTAATAGGTGACATGATGGTGTTAAATCCCTTAATGAAACAACAATAGAAAGTCGCAAGCCCATGAAAACTAAGAACCTCATGAATAGTCTTAGGCTTAGGCCAATCTACTATTACTTGGATTTTCTAAGGGTCAGCAGAGACTCCTTTCCATGGCATTATAAACCCTAAAAAGAGCACTTGATTTGTAAAGAAGGAACACTTCTTGACATTTGCAAACAAATTTGCCTTTCCTAGAGTGGAACAAACTTGAATGAGGTAATCGAAATATTCTTTCTTAGTTTTGCTATAAATAAGAATATCATCAAAGTACACCACTAAGAAATTTCCTATAAATGGCCCAAACACTTGTATCATTACTCTAAAAAAAGTGTTTAGTGCATGGAAAAGCCAAAAGACATGACTAACCATTTTTATAAATCATCCTTAGTCTTAAATGTCAATTTCAACTCATCTCCTAGACAGATTCTAATATGATAATACCCTCTCTTCAAGTCAATCAGAGAGAAGATTTGAGCTCTTACCATCATATTTAGCATGTCATCCAATTGAGGAATTGGGACACGGTACATGATTGTAATCCTATTAATGACACGACTATCTACACACATTATTCATGATCCATCTTTCTTAGGTATTGGCAGTATAGATACTGCACAAGGGCTCAAACTCTCTAGTATAAATCCCTTTTGTAACAACTCTCATAGACTTGCCTTTGCAATTTAGTATGTTCACTTGGGTTCATTCTATAGTGAGGCAAGTTTGGTAATGTGGCATTAGGGATAAAATATATGGCACGTTGAACATCACATGTAGGGGGTAAAGCATCGGGTAGTTCAGAAGGGAAAACATCTAGAAATTCTTTACACTTCCCTTCCCTCTTCAGGTGGCTCTTCTAAAAAGTCTTCTACAATTTCCCTAGCCACTACAACAAACATAACCGACTCCTCACAAATCTCTTTATCAAACTCCCTAGGACTTATCATGTTAAGCCCTCATTCTTTCACTATATTCTTCTTTTGATGATCATCATTGGACCTTGGAGGTAACCTATAAGTTGGATTTTTTACCTTGAAAGTGAATGAACAAGAATTCGTTTGCCCAAAGATTGTAACATCCAAATCATATAATCAAGGACTATCTAAAATGATGTTCCCTACATCCATGGGAATGACATCACACCAAATTTCTTCATGATAGTCCAAGATTTTTATGGGAAAAGACATCTCTCTTTGATCATTATAGATATATCATTAACCTAGGACACACTATAGGGTTTAGGGTGTGGAATATACTATAAACCTAAATGGGATACACTACCCTAGGAAATTGCGTTGATACAACTACCATTGTCTATGATGATCTTATACCCTTTATCTCCACATTTAATATAAGTGTAAAAAATAACATTCCTTCTCCAATCCTCAATTCCTTTAGGTTGTGTTAAAGTGAATCTTAGTACACTTAACATGGTTGTCTTGATTTGAATGAGTATAGACCTAACACATCCTAGCAAGTTGGAATCATCCTCATCATCATTTAGATCCTGAAATCATCGGGATTGGTTTCAGATACCTTATCATCATAATTATATTCTTCACCTATATTCTCTTGCCCCTTGATGAACAGAGTCTTATTAAGGTAACTAAAGGAAATATGAACAAAACTATGACATTTAAAACACTAAATTCTTGAGGTTATCTTAGGTGCTTCCTAAAAAATACATTTACCCTTGTCTTCTCTAGGTATCTAGGAAATAAAAGGATTTAGTTTATAAGATGGGGCACCCAATATGGAGTTATTACTACCAGGTTGGGATCTAGAAGGGTACCACGAGTGTCCTAACATCTCGTCCACAAGCGTTTTGTGACCAAGTTGTAATTTTATACTAGGGTATAAGCGTTACCAAGGGTGGACACACCTTTAAGCATAAGCTCTCTTATAAGGTCATCGTTTAAGACTTTTTGAAACCTATTTAGGGTCATTACTTCATCCTCCCTATTTCTTTTACAAATTTGTCGTGCCATATATTTTTTTGCAGATTTATCGCCTTGCCTCAAGTTATTCCACTAGTACAAAAGATTTCCTCTATAATTACGAGGCAAGTACTTTTATCCTAATTTAATCTTCATTTCATCTTCATTTCAACTCAATCAGTAATAGGAGGTTGACCTGTTCTAATCAAAGATTCCTCTACACTTTCACAATAAATCTGAGTAGTCCCACTAAGTTTCATCTTTGCAAATCTTACCCTTCTATTCTCAAATAAATTATACCAACCAAAAATTTGATCCATGTCACGGATCTATCTATCAAAGATCCACAGGTCAAGTTCACCCTCAAAAGTTGGGACTTCTACTTTGATATGTCTCATGACTTGCTCATTGGGGTCATCATCGTCATGATTACCTTGATTGCGGTTATATTAAAGATTCCTAGGATGAGCTGCTCTTTCAAGGTAATCATTGGAATGCTCATTATCTTTAGGGGTTATTAAAGTCATTATGAACCTAGTGTTGGTTAAGTTAGTGGTTCCTATGAGGAACTAGTTTTTGAGGATTCCTATGGTTGTCATTAGAATTCTCACTCTCACTAGATTGTCTTACTTGCAAGGTTTCTATGGACTCCACCTTCCCAGAAAGGTTGTTCATTTGATTGGATATGTTGTTCATTTTTGGTCACATAAGTTTTAATTACTCTTGAATATCTCTAAGAGCATTACTAAAGTTTGGGTCCACGGTAGTTATGACTTGTAGATTGCGTACTCGACGACCACTATGTAATGCATACAAAAACTAATCCTAAGACTATGACGGAGATCACAAACAACACTTGCAAGTAAAAATGCAAAACAAACCTACAGTTAAAATTTTAATTTAATTTAATTTTATTATATATACATATACATATATTGTTCTTTGAGACTAAATAATGATTGCAAGCAAGTAATGTAAGTCCTTCAAATGCACATATGTAATCCAAACTAATTGTTTCAGTTTCCCCATGAATTTAACCAAGCGCCACAATTAATTAAGAGAATCGATTACTCAATGCCAATAAACAAGTCCAAAAATATAGTAATTCAATTTTTGAAGTGGGGTATGTAATATATTTATGGGCAAGCACAAAGATAATATTAATGCTAGATTTTGGTTAACAATTATAAAAGCATACTAGGAATGATGATATTTAATGGCTTAATAATTCCTGACAAGATGATGTGGCAACGTAGGATTATATGGCAGATGACGTGGCAAATTTGTTTATGTGTATGTTGATGCAAATGTTGTTTCGGAGGCTAACAAGGAAGGTGATATGGCAAGGTTAATTATTTTTCCTTAAGAGCACACCTAACTCCTTCTTCCCCTCCTTCTGGAAACTTGTTGTTGCTGCTCACAACGATGGCGCAAAAGTCATGGCTCTGTGATTTTTCTTGGGACCAGCGATGCGATGATAGGGGTTGTGGTGTCGTTGCTAGATGGGGCTCGTTGATGCATGGATTCGTTGTCGTCGCTCAAGGCGATGGAATTGTGGAAGGTGGCAGATGAAGATCTATTGCTCGACCTTTACTGCGATGACGATGAGTCACTAGTCAGTGTTGGTTGTGATGGGTTTATGGGTGGTTGTGGCTGGTGGATTGTGATACTGGTTTGGTTGTTGATGCCGGTGATCTGGTGATGTCTCCTGCAGTGTTGTTCTGATGGTTGCTGTCGGCCTGTGTCAAAGGTGGTAAATCGACGTTGGTTTGTTGACTAATGTGGCGATCTTCTAGGTGGTGGGTCTGCTGCTGTGATTGGCTGAGGCGCCGCTAATGGCAAGGGCGCCATTGTTCATTGTTGTTGTTGATCGTTGTCGTTGATGATGAACAATGATTATTTTTTTTGAATTAGAGCAATAGGACATTTTTTTAGATCATCTGGATCTAGGGTTAACATAGACATGTGAATCGTTTAATTCTAAGAGCAATTAAAACCCTAGCTTTGATACTAAATTTTATGCGGGACAATAAATAATAAGAATTAAAGTAAGAAAAGAAAGAAGAAAACTAGAGAAGAGAAGAAAGGGGATTTGAGATATGCAAAGTCTACAATATTTTTATTAATCATCAAAAGTGTCTCACAAAATAACAAAGAAACATATAAATAATAAAATTTTAAAACATCTCACTATTGGGCTCAATCCATCAAATCAAACTGTTTAACATAAATAATTTAGATGAATAAAATAACAATGAAACATGTCCAAAAATAAATAAAATAAAAATGAGAGATTCAAATGGGCTTAGTCTCTTATCCTAAAAGATGACATGATGAGTCATCCAATGTCGTTTCTATACCCATGTAATACGTGGTGTGGGTCTGGTGTCCCCACCACACCTGAAGGGTTCTTATTACTGCCAATATTCTGCTGATTCAAATGGTCTTTTCAAGAAAGTATGCTCTGCTGGCTGCCAATATATCATCATGAAAGGAGATTTTGATGCGTTTCTATATGCTGCTGCGTTTTGAGGGCTGATTCGTTGGATAAAATACTGATGCGTTTGGGGTCGCTGTTGCTGTCATTATTCCAGTTTCTGCAGCGCTCGATTTTCTGGATAGAGCTGTTGCTCGCTGGAGAATTTCTGGATAGAGCTGTTGCTCGCTGGAGAGTTTACTGCATATATGCTCTCCCAATTATCCACACTCTAATTTCTATTCTTGAAAACAACAAAACACAGTCTTTTTTTTTTTTTAATATTGATATTCAATTACTTCTTGCGCAGAAAAAATAATAATACATCATCCTTATATTTATAAAAAGATTAGAACTCAAGCTGTCATAATCTAATAAGAACTGTAAATTAATACGAGCTCATTTAGAGTACTTTTTATTGTTCTGTAATAATACTGATGCTTTTTATTAATCTCTCTTCTTGACATGATTGAAACAGAAGACGCTGAACATGGACGAAGACTTGACCATAAATTTCCTCTACATGTTAGGGCTCAATCATTTACATTTGCTGGGCAAAAGAAAGGCATCAACTTTTCTTTGGCTTTAATTATTTATCTTTCTGCCTGACAATGCAAAAGATGGACATAATTGAAACAGAAGATGCAGAACGTGAACAAAAGACTTGAGCATAAGCTTTAAGGATGCATTATTGCTTCTTGATGTTCACATTCCATGTGTCCAATCATTAACATTATTATTTTTCTTTCATTTAAAAAAAAAATCAATTTAACAAAAAAAAAACAATTATTTAGACATCAGTCTCACATCAGTTTTACTCTTACTTCAATTTCGATAAGCTAAAATCTTATTACAAGTGGTAACGGAGAAGAAGAAGAACGAAGAGAAATAAAGGAACACCTTTTTTTTTCTCCCAGTTAATCTACGATCTGGGAGATAATGGCATAGTGCTATGGACAAAAAGATTCCCCATACACAAAAAAGGACTATCAAGATTTATAAAAGACAAGTGCGAGACTGCTTTTGAATTTTAATAATATTATTCTTCATTTGTATACTCATGAGCTTTCAATCTGTGTTTCGGTCCCTCAAAAAAGTAACCACAGCTGTTTATGTCCGGGACTATTAGCATGACGTATAAATCCGAAAACATATACAATAATTACGATATAATTTGTTTTAATAGTGATGACAAGTATATCTTCCCACTATCTTTGTCTACTAGACAAGAAATGGAAGGGTATGCTGTTTGGAAATGTATTTTTATCTTAAATGCTGTGCATGGACTTTCAAACAGGGACTGAATATATAGTGAGTATATTTTTTTATCATTGTTTTTAAAATCTGGATTTGAATTATTAATTGTCTGGTGAATGTTATTATATATGAGGGTGTAAAAAGGATATAATGAAAAAGAGAGAAAATGAGATGAAAGAAAGGGGCTTCCATGATCTAATTTGGATACCATCTGCTACTCAAAAATTCAAACTCTTATATGGTTGGCAGTTCAGAATCGTCTACGTACAAGAATGTTCTTAAATAGCTGGTACGTAATTCATTCCTCTACACCAGTCAACGTGTCCATTTTCTGTGTAGTTGAGAAAGCAGTGCTTTCATGCTTGGAGATTTTGGGCCAGGTTTCTTCAATGGTGGGGTGTTGTCCTGAGACTATAGATCATCAGCCGGGAAAGCATGGACTATTTGGTTAAACAGAAACATCTTAATCTTTAACAATACCTGACCGGATTGGGAGTATTATTGAATTTGTTTTTCCGTTTATTTTTTTAGCAGCTATAACAATAACAATCACAATCACTTAATTTCTTAACAACTATATTTTAAATTATTGTAATAAGTATTTTAATTTCATAATAAATTTAAACATGACTGTTACATCATGACTATCTATAAAAATCATGCAATTTTTCAAATAAAAGAAAATCCAAAAATTACTTGACCATAAATTTCCTCTTCATGTTAGGGCCCAATCATTTACATTTGGTGGGCAAATTGAAGATGCTGAACGTGACCAAAGACTTGACCATAAGCCTTGATCGGGATGCATTATTGCTTCTTGATGTTCACATTCCATGTGTCCAGTCATTAACATTATTACTTTTCTTTTTACACAGTCTCACATCAGTTTTACTCTTCTTCAATTTCGATAACTTTGCTTTGGCTTTAAATATATATATTTCTGCTTGACAATGCAAGAGATCGACATTATTGAAACAGAAGATGCTGAACGTGAACAAAGACTTGACCATAAACTGTAAGGATGCATTATTGCTTCTTGATGTTCACATTCCATGTATCCAGTCATTAACATTATTATTTTTCTTTCATTTTTTTAAATCAATTTAACCAAAAAAACATCAGTCTCACGTCACTTTTACTCTCTCTTCAATTAAAATCTTATTACAAGTGGCATAAACGATACGTTGTACCAAATCAACTTAACTTGCAGTGCTCCGATATATATTTTTTTTTTTTTTGGATTCGAGGAAACCCCATTCCCTGGAAAGCGCACTTTGTGGGTCCAGATGAGTGAGTAAAATCCCGGCTATCCCAGGCTCTTACAGGAAAGTATGCGCGCCCCGACTCGAACCTTGTTCTTGAAACATCAAGAGCAAGGCCATTGCCGCCACGCTACCACTCCTGGGGACACTCCGATATATTGACAAAGGAGAAGAAGAAGAACGGAGAGAAAGAAAGGAACACCCTTTTTTTTTCCAGTTAATCTGGGAGATATTGGCATAGTGCTATGGACAAAAAGAACGCCTCAGATCATCTGCCAGGAAAGCATGGCTAAACAGAAACAACTTAATCTTTAGCAATACTTAACCGGATTGGGATTCATGTTATGCTCTAGCTCTACACAGCCTATAAGCATGATTAAGATTTTGTGAAGATGACTTTGTTTATACTGGAAATAATCTACTCATAAGCTCAGATGGGATAAGAAATTGGTATAACAACTTGCAATATAAACACTAATCCTGTTACATCATGATTGCCTATAAATACAATGTAATTTTTCAAGTAAAGGACAATCCGAAAATTACTTTTATCTTTTGTGTTGCCCTCTTGTATTGAGGAAGAACTTATTGAATTCTGAAGGATACTCTGCTGTTAGAAAAATATCCTTAAAGACAGTGTTCGTGGATGCATCATGTTTTCTTATTTTGTTTCCTTCTTTGCCTTCATACTTTACAACAGGATTTTTGCATTGGAAAATTTTAAAAGATAAACCCAGATGAAACATCACTATGCTATTAATTTGTGGCCTTCACAGCTAGCGACGCTTTAGCTTTATTAATATCTCTTATTGACGAGGAAAAAGATCGACATAATTGAAACAAAAGATGCACTATTATTTTTCAGTATGGATCCACTCATTGGTCCCAAGAAATGTAAGTTACCAGCTTTTGGCCTCGATACTGATGGCTTTAGCCTTGATCAATCTTTCTCTGCTTCACGATGCAGAAGATCAATAAAAGGTGATGAACGTAAACAAAGAATTGACCATAAATTTTAAAGATGCCTAATCAATTCTCAATGTTCACAATCATTTACATTGATTGGACCCAAGTAATATGAAGTAAGGTATCAGCTTGTGGCCTTCTTACCTCTCATTCCTTAGCTTGACGATGCAAAAGATGGACAAACTTTAAACAAAAAAAGTAATGCTGAATGAGAAAAAGACTTTACCATAACACTGATCTCTCATCCTTTATCTTTGTATTTATTTTATCTGTACTTCTTCATTCCTCTAAATGGCTGGAAAATCTTAATAAAACTCTTTCGATTATAATAATAATGTTGTATAACCGAACCAAGTTTCACAACATGAAACGGCATCTGCAGATGTTAATTACATAGCACAAAAGAGGTCTCCAATCTCCAGGTCCAGAATTCCATAAACCCCTCTACATATTTTTCTTTCAATCTTTACTAGGAAGATTTAGATCAATAGAGACGAACCTGTGAAAAAAAATATCAATCGAAATGTAGAAACTGAGAAAATAGAAAAGATATATGTATTGATCATCCGATCAAGCAGGAGAGATCCAAATCATGTAAAGGGAGTGATCTCGGTCCCAGTCATAAGTGCGCGACCTTGGGTCAACTAAGTTAAGGGAAAGATCCAAAGATATGAACTTAGGGTAATTTTATTAAAATTGAATTAATAAAATGGAGAAAAGATGCTAAGCCACCTCCCAAATTCCCTTAACTCCATTCCCATCCTTATCACTATACCCAAAATACTACTTTTGACTAAATTATTTAACGTGGTTCACCGTTCTTTCGAGTTTTCTTTTTCTTTCTTTTCTTTTAACGGGAGGTGGTGGGTCTGCGGTATAAACCGTTAAATTTCCTCCATCTTCTTCTACTGATATTTTTATACTTCAAATTAATATTCTTATATTTTTTTATTTGTTTATATTAAAAATATTATTTTTATGTTTTTTTCATATTGAAAACACTTTAAATCACGGAGTAATATTCTGAGTTATATTAGGCGTGATTGAGATTTTTTTCTAATAATTTGGGATTCGACCGAGACAAAAATCATGGAGCCCTCAATGGTGACAATGGCCATAATTGCGACATTTTTTTTGTTTTCAAGATTTTCTATCGAGCTTTGTAAGACTTTAACGTTAATGAATTCCCTTGTATTTATCAAAATACACTTAAATCAATCCCATCAGCTCAGTCTAGCACATTCTCTCACACCATCGAAGATAAAGAAGAATAGAGTAAAAACAGATAAAGATGCGGCCTCTTACATGTTTTTGAAATGAAAAAAAAAAAACTTGAATTAGATAAAAATATACGAGGGAGTACACATAAAACAGAACAATTTTCATCGTGCTTAAACTTTATTATATATATATAAATATGTTGTTCATAAATATACAAAATCATTTTAACTATGTGCAGAATATAATAAAAGGTTTTATTAGAGCTGATCTCCCAAGCCCTAATATTTACAACACTACAATAAACATAGATATCATTCTCAAATTTCAATGGAGACATTTTTCTCTTACAATGTTTCATTGTTTAAAAATCACACATCAATTAAACCTTATCCCTTTCTTCTATCAGCATATCCCACAAAAATACATTTCTTACTTTTATCATCAAGTTTTATTTGTCTTGCATCTAGGATTATTGTATTGCCACACAACCAAGGACTCAAAGATGAGTAATACTTGGTTGGTGACCATTCCATTGTTATTCTGCAGTGACTATGACAGCTTGCAGACTTCTGGTTGAATAGCAATTTAGTAGATATATTGCACACAATACGGCTTCGACTCAATATTGTTTAAGCAATTTCTTTACTTTAAGAAGACTTCTTACCATATCAAGAAGAATTCTTTTCTTTTTTTTTGCTATCCCATTCAGTTGTGGTATATAGCTAGTGTTGTCTGGTGCTCTGATACTACTTGTTGATGAGAGAGATCATTGATGATGGCTTTGAAACACTTAAAAAGGGGATAAAACACATGGTTTTATTTCAACAAAATTCAAGTTTAAACACTATTAAACAGTTATCTAACTCTTACCGTATGTAGAAGAAATACAGTTTCTTGATTTGCTCTCTACTGTTACACCCAAGGAATTTAGAGACAGTTTTAATTATGGAATTTTGATAGTGATTCGGCAATTCAAGGAGCTAGGGCCTCCAGTTGAGAAATCTCAATTTGTTGAATAAGATCGATAATTCTCATTCATTTTTTCCCAGCTTAAATAGAAAACAAATACAATGTGGAATCTGTGATTAACTACCCACTTAACCACTAACCCCATTACATAATAAACTACCCATTAATACATAAATAGAAACTGCTGACATAAAATTAAGTAATTGCAGAATAGACCCTAGATTAAATGATAATTGATTATTGCCCTTAAACTTAATAGAATTGCACTCTGCCCCCCCATATATATACGTTGACTAGGGTTTGGCCTTCGGCTTGTAACACAATCTTCTCCTTCAGAAGAGCTCGCCCACGAGCTTTGGGTAAGTTTGTCTTAATTCCTCTACATCCATCCACGTAGCGTCTTCCCTATCAACCCCCCTCCACTGAACCAACAACTCAACCCCAGCTCTACTTCCCTTCCACTTGATTCTCCTCTCCAATATCATTTCTGGTTCAGGTGTTAAGGTTCCATTTTCCATAACCTTAGGTAACCTTGGATTAAGGCTCACATGGTCTCCACCCTTCTTCTTGAGGCAGGAAACATGGAACACGGGGTAAATCTTCGAATCTACAGACAGATCTAACTCATAGGCGACGGTACCAATTTTCTTTAAGATCTGGAATGGGCCAAAGTATCTCGGCGACAACTTCAAGCTTTTTCTCACTGTGATCGTGACTTGTCGATAAGGTTGAAGCCTTAGGTAAACCCAGTCCCCCACTTCGTATTCTCTCTCTGTTCTCTTCTTGTCTGCACATAGTCTCATCCTGGCTTGGGCTTCCTGCAGGTTTTCTCGGGCTAGGGATAAGAGATGCTCACGAGTCTTCAATTCTTCATCCACAGCTTGAACTGCTATGGTTCCTGGTTCATATGGCAGTAGTCGTGGTGGAGTTTGGCCGTAAATGAGCTCGAAGGGGGTGAAACCTATGGAGGAGTGCTCGGAGGTATTGTATGCCCACTCAGCTAAGGATAGCCAGTTAATCCAATCTCGTGGCCGATCACTAGTAAAACATTGAAGGTACCCTTCTAGCCACTTATTCATTACCTCTGTTTGTCCATTGATTTACGGGTGGTAGGCTGAACTCATTAGCAATTTTGTTCCACTGATTTGAAAAATCTCTTGCTAGAACCTGCTTGTGAATATCACATCCCTGTCACTTACTATACTGTGAGGCATTCCATGTAGTTTAAATATGTTATCCATAAATACTCTAGCTATTGTAACTGCTGTGTATGGGTGGGCTAGGGGTATAAAATGGCTATATTTACTTAGCCGATAAACAACCACAAGTATAACACTGTATCCCTTGGACTTAAGCAACCCTTCAATGAAATCCATGCTGATGTCTGTCCAAATTTGGTTGGGTATTTGTCGAGGTTGTAGCAGCCCTACTGGTTTAAGGTTCTCTATTTTATTCCTTTGATAGACCTCACATTCTCTGATGAACCTTCTGACATCCTTCCTCATTCCTTCCCAGAAAAACTCCCTCTTGAGTCTGCTGTGGGTTTTTTGTGACCCATTATGCCTCCCTATAGGACTGCCATGAAAATGGTGTACGATCTGCTCCTGCTGATCCTTTAAGTTACCCAAGTGGAGCCTCCCTTTGTAGAACAAAAACCCTCCTCTGTATTGGTACTTAAGTGTGTCCAGTTCCCCTGTTTGTTGTTGGCTGAGTAGCTGGCTTAGTTGAGGGTCTTTGGTATAGGCTTGATGAAGAGCCTCCCACCAAGTGCCCTTAACTAGACTGAGTGCTTTGACCTCCCCTTCAGTGTGATTTGCCACTGTGTTGACAATTTCTGTCTATTCTGGTATCCTTGAAAGGGCATCAGCTGCCTTGTTGCCCTTGCCACTTTTGTATTCCACACTGAAGTTGTATCCTAGCAGTTTAATATTCCATCTCTGTTGAAAAGAGGTTCCCACCTTCTGCTCCAGTAAGTGCTTAAGGGCTTGCTGGTCAGTCCGTACAATGAACTTGTATCCCAGCAAGTAGTGCCTCCATTTTTGTACCAACACAAGAGCTAAAAACTCTTTTTTGTAAGTAGATAAAAATAAGTTTTTACCCCTTAATGCATGGCTTAGGTAGGCTAAAGGCCTTCCTTTCTGCATAAGAACAGCTCCCAAGGCATCTTTTGATGCATCACATTCCACCACAAAAGTCTTAGAAAAATCAGGTAGAGCAAGGACAGGGGGTGTTAACATGGCTGTCTTGAGTTCTTGGAAGGCTTGAGTGGCCTTCTCAGTCCATATGAAGGAATTTTTCTTTAGTAAGGCAGTTAGAGGGGCTGCCATACCACCATATCCCTTCACGAATCTTTGGTAGTACCCTGTTAACCCCAAAAATCCCCTCAAAGCCTTAAGATTTCGAGGTTCAGACCACTCTAGCATCACTGAAATCTTGGCAGGATCTGCCTTGACCCCTTCTTTAGAGATCACATGGCCCAAATATTCTACTTCTCGACATGCAAACACACATTTGGACTCTTTAGCATATAATTAATGATATTGTAGTACTTCTAGGACTGTCTTGAGATGCCCTGCATGCTCCTCTACTGTCTTGCTATAAACTAGTATATCATAAAAAAACAAGCACAAACCTTCTGAGATAAGGTTTGAAAATTCCATCCATTAGTCCTTGGAAGGTAGATGGGGCATTTGTGAGGCCAAAGGGCATCACTAGGAATTCATAGTGTCCCTCATGTGTGCAAAAGGCAGTCTTTGGCACATCTTCAACCTTCATTCAAATCTGGTGGTAACCAGACCTTAAGTCTAATTTTGAGAAGAACTCAGCACCATTAAGTTCATCCAATAATTCAGTAATATTGGGGATAGGAAACTTAACTTTAATAGTATCTTTGTTGAGGGCTTTGTAGTCGATGCACATCCTCCAACTCCCATCAACCTTCCTCACTAGTAAAACTGGTGATGCATAGGGACTCTGGCTGGGCTGAATAATTCCAGCCTTTAACATCTCCTTGACTAGCTTCTCGATCTCTTCTTTTTGGTAGTAAGGATACCTATAAGGCCTAGCATTGGTTGGCTTAGCTCTTGCTTGTAATTTTATCTGATGATCATGGCTTCTAGGAGGTGGTAGGCCTTTAGGTTCATTGAATACTGTGTTGAATTTCTACAGAATAATTTGTATGGCTGGTTCACTAACCATTTCTTTTTTTCTTCAACTACTATTAATTGCAACCATATTCCCTTTCCTTCCATGATGTTGATCTTGCTCAGGTTGTACCCCTCCTCAATATCTCTATCAGGCCTTTTCAGTCCTTGCAAGAAAAATTCCTCTCTTCCCATATAAAATCCCATACTCAGATCAATAAAGTTCCATCGAATAGTCCCCAAACTCCTCAACCAATCCACCCCTAACACCACATCACACCCTCCCAGCGTTAACACAAATAAATTTGTAACAATATTACACTTCTGCATTGCTATTGCTACTGTTTTACAGTGTCCATGACAGGAAAGAGTATCCCCATTGGCAACTTGAACTGCTAGGTTGCTCTCTTCTACTGGCAGTTTGATCTTTTTGGCTACACTTTTGTCCACAAAGTTGTGGGTGCTTCCAATGTCGATGAGAATTATGATTGCATGCTTACCAATTGTTCCAACCAGCCTCATGGTTCCTGGAGAGGGTGCTCCTTCGATTGCATGTAAGGAAATTCTCAATAATTCAGCCTGTGACCCTTCAGGTACTGCTCCTATTTGGTTGATAACCTCATCTTCCTTCAATTCTTCTTTGAATTCCATTCCCTCCACTAGGTATAGCCGTGATCGGTTACACCTATGTCTTGCTTGATATTTTTCATCACAAAAGTAGCACAATCCCTTCTCCCTTCTTTCTTGCATTTGGTTTGGGCTTATTCTTTTTACAGGATAAGGACTCCTTCTGTTGTTTGCAGGTTCAAATCTGTTGGGTGCTGGTAGCCTCAGGATTGGTGGTGGTGGTCGGGTTAGAGTGTTTTGTATGGGTGCTTTGGGTGTTGTTTTGAATGTGGGATTGTAGAGGTTATTTTGTGTTTGGTTATTTCGGTAGGGATATTGTTTTCTACTCACTTCTTCTTCTTGCAGGCGTTCCAACCCGAAAGCAGCAACGAGGGTGCTGGGTTTGAACATAGTGACAATGATTCGCAATTCATCCTTCAAGCCACTTAAAAAGGTACTGATGCGAAACTCCTCACTTAGTCCGCTGATTTTGTTAGACAAAGTCTCAAATTTAGTCTGATATTCTTCGATACTACCCTTTTCTCTCAGCTTGGTGAATATGCCAACGGGATCTTCATAGGCTGAAGGCCCAAATCTGATGCAGATTGCTTCCACAAACTCCTCCCAAGATGCTGGAGGGCTTGATTCTTTCAGCCAATAAAACCAGGTAAGTGCCTTTCCTTCCATGTGAAAGGAAGCAATTTCCATTTTATGATCATCTGGGGTCTCGAAATAATTGAAAAACTGATGTGCTTTCAGAATCCACTCAATGGGATTTCCCCCATCAAAATGAGAAAAGTCCAGTCGCAAGGATCGAGCTTGGATTCCTCCATGCCCTTCGAACAATGGATTAGCATGAATTCTAGTATTCCGGGAAGTACCTTCTCCTGAATTCCTTCTGTGGTTGTCTTGTACCAAGCTATCATAGCTTGTTGCCAGATTGTTGAGCTGTTGCAGCACCTTCTCCATAAGCAGTTCTTGCTTAGATTGTTGTCCTGTCAGAACTGTAGTAACATCTTGTAATTGCCGTACAGTTTCAGATAGTTGCGTAAATCGAGTACCTTCAGCCATGTCACTGGAACGTGGCTCCGATACCACTTGTTACACCCAAGTAATTTAGAGACAGTTTTAATTATGGAATTTTGATAGTGATTCTGGCAATTCAAGGAGCCAGGGCCTCCAGTTGAGAAATCTCAATTTGTTGAATAAGATCAATAATTCTCATTCATTTTTTCCCAACTTAAATAGAAAACAAATACAATGTGGAATCTGTGATTAACTACCCACTTAACCACTAACCCCATTACATAATAAACTACCCATTAATACATAAATAGAAACTGCTGACATAAAATTAAGTAATTGCAGAATAGACCCTAGATCAAATGATAATTGATTACTGCCCTTAAACTTAATAGAATTGCACCCCCCCCCCCCCCCCCCCCCCCCCCCCCCCACATACGTTGACTAGGGTTTAGCCTTCGGCTTGTAACATCTAGTCAGCATTATTTCTCCCGCTAAGCAAAACTGTAGATATCGACTTTCACTGTCATGGCTCCCCGGATTGCATATTCACTCTGGTGACATATATAACCTGCAAAAGCAATTACATGGTTGATTAAATATATAATGGCGTAGCAAAAGTACATGCAAAATCTGATTTTTAATTTTATTCGTCGAAGTTCTTGCTAAAATACAAGTTAAACAAACTTTTTTATGCTAAATTCTTTTTCTCTAAATACGAAAAAGCTAACTGGCATTATTTGTGGATTGTCCTCCTCGTAAAGCTTTGCCAATCCAAAATCTGATATTTCGGGTTACAACTTGCATCCATCAGAATATTAGTGGTTTTCATGTTTATGTGAATTTGTTTGTGGATTCCTTTCATGTAAACACTTCAAACCCGTTGCTATTCCCCTGCAGATTATAAATCTTTTTTGCCAATCAATTTGCACTGTGGAATTTGTACCATTCATTTAGTAGCCCATTCTCCACATGAACGACAGCAGCAGCAGCAGCCGAAGAAGAAGAAAAAACAAAATACAGCCTGCTATTATCAACGCAATTTCCCAAGGATGTAATTTTCTGGGAACCTGGGAAACATAAAGAAAACAATGGTTATCAGCCAAGCAATAAACTATCTTGAGTTTAACAGAAAGAAAGAAAAATGTTGAAGTTGCGCTTTCTACCACGAGCGATCGAAATAACTGATATGAGTGTTACGTTGAAGTTATTGTATGAAAGATTGCTTTGAAAAGTTTTCCGCAGTTAATAATTCATCAAAATTAAGTTTTTTTAGCGTGTGGTCACCATCTTAGCATGCACTTAATTCCATACTAACCATGATCTGTTGTCACCTTAATTAAGGGATTGAAGGAGTAAAAAAACATAGTAGAGAGGCAGGAACAACCTAAAATAATAACAGAGACAATTTAGTACTTCAACTTAATTATCTTTAACAAATGTCACCTTCATAAAATGCCAAAAGTAAAACTATGAAATTAGAAATTAGAAATCTTCAGGGACATGGATGGTATTTTCAGATTTGTTGCACAGTAAAACTATGGAATTAGCCCCCTTAAACGACAAAAGAAGGCAACTGGAACCGGGGGTAGTTTCAATTTAGTTCTTATTCTTTTGATTTTTTGTTTGTTTTTGGTTATTTTAATTATTTTGGTATACATGTTTTAATTGCTTCTAAATGGGTCCTCCAATTGAAATTTGTCATATATTATATCTTTAATTTATGTCCTTATTCTTTTAATTTTTTAAAAATATTACACAACAATTTTTTTAAATGTGTTTATTTATTCTGGTCCCAAGGTTTTATTTAATTTAATTTTGTCCTTCAATTGTAATTAATTATATAGTTTGTTTTAATTTATTTTGATTGTGTCCTCCAATTGAAATTAGTAATGTATGCAACTTTTCATTCCAATCGTTACTCTTTTAATTTTTTTAACAAAATTACACTATAATATTTTTTTAAATATCTTTATTTGTTTTGGTCCCTGGGTTTTTATTTGTTTCAATTTTTTCCTTTGATTAGAATTAATTACATATTTTATTTTTCATTTCGGTCCTTATTCTTTGAATTTTTTATTTGCTATTAATTTCTTTTGTTTTTTCTGTCTTTTTTGGACAATGTTTATTTTTATCCATATTTATGCATCTATGTTTCTTCTTTTTTTCTTTTTTTTATTGGGGTTTTATTTTTAAACGGTTTAGTCCTGAAATTTTAATTTATGTTAGTGATCATTTTAAAATTAATATTGCTTCTTTTTTCTCTTTATCCTTTTTTTGTGTTTTCTGTTATTTTTATATGCTCTTCGGATAATATGATTTTATGATTTTATTGTTTGCACCATTATAATGATAATTTTAGTGATTTTTTTATTGTTGTTTTTGTAAAAATATTTTTCCTTTTTATTTTATTTTATCTATTCTTCGAATCTTCTTGCTTTTTTTATGATGATGTTCTTGCTTTTTTAATGATGATAATAATTTTATACTAGTTATTTCGTTGAAACTTACTAAACATATAAATTTATATCAATTTAAAATTCATATATTTTATAAAAAAACTTGTATTTGACAGGAATTCTGCACAAATTTATTATTTTGACTAAATTTATATTATAAAAAAATCACACAATTAATATTTTTTGTTGAAAAAATATGATGTTATCCACAACGAAGTGCGGGTGCACTGACAAGTATATATATATATATATATATATATATATATATATATATATATATATATATATATATAGTGACCATGAATTATGGGAAATATTTTTTGAATTATAAGAATTACTGTATTATTTTATGTGTAAGCTAGCGTGTGAGACCCAAATTTAGGATGGTTAAGGTCAACACCACAATTTCTCCTTCATTTAGGGGAGAAGGTCCCTTTGGGCGGGATATGCTCGAGCCTGCTCAAGCGCTTGGGCTGGCCGAAGCTAGAATGCCCAGCACTTCGGCCTAGTCAGTGATGTTTCTTCCCAGCGCTTGGGATCGGCCCAAGTGCTGGGGTATTTGTTTTCCTTTTTATAATTATATTATTAGATACCATACTAGAATTAGTAAAGGATGCATGTTCAATCTCCGAAGACTGATTTTTCACACTTCATTATGAAAAGTCATTTTTAAAAGAATTTCCAATACATTTAAATTATATATGTTTTATTCCATCAAATAGATGAATTAAATCTCAGTTTAAAATACCATATAATCATAAAACCAAAAAAATTTAAAAAATATGATATAGAATTACTTAAATTAATGTTATTGTGTTCTTTCAGAGCAAGAATAGATATGAGAAAACCATCCAGTAAGTGGTCAAGTGGGAAGAATTTAGAGCTAAGGGGTTTGCCTCCCATATGGTCTAAGGTTCGAACCTTATGGTTGTTAATATAATGGTCATTGAAGACTTACATGATTATTAACTTCAGGGTCCATAAGATCAATCGAGATGCACATAAGCTGGTTCAGACACTGCGTTAATAAAAAAGAATAGATATGAGAAGAATGACCTGAAGTCTGTTTATAGTATACATCTTCAAATTGAATTGCTTGCTATGAGACCTGACTTGGAAGAACCATAACTCCATGTGACAGTTTGCAGCTATTGGACTTCTCCATTTGTCCCAAAAACATAAGCTCCTGTAATCACATCCATTTTAGAATTCCAGGGAAAGTTCAAAAAATAAAATAAAAAAAACTGAAAGAAACGATTCGTCTTACCTGGTGTAGGCGTGAGAAAAGCAATGCCAGAAATCTTAAGGTGTAGGATACAAGAAATTATTTCCTTTTGTTTTCTTTGAGAAAGGTATAGGTGATATGATAATGAAATTTGTTTTTGTATGTGAAGATATAATTAATAATCGAAATTAAAGATATTGGCAATTCATCATGGGGGTGAAAAAAATTGTGTAATATATTAGAAAGGATCAGCTAGAGATAGTCTCTTAATTTTATTAATTTCATATTTACAGTGCATCTCTAGAAATGACATGGATCTAAAAATAAATTAATTATCTGTGAAGTCAAAAGTTGCACCAACCCATGAACATGGAGATTGAATTCAGGTGACATTTCATTGGAGAAACCCTAGAAGGAAGTGACATGAAAATGACTGGGTGGGCCAATTTTTATTTCCATGTTTAATCTTAGAAATGAGAAAAGACAGAGCAGCAATGAAGAAGTGGATGAACATGCATGGTTTTTGCAATTTGGATCAGTAGAGGAACCACAAGGTGGTTGTTGAATCATTTGTTGTGAATTCAGTGATCATTCTGGCACTTATCAGACACGCCATTGGTGCAATAGCTAAGTATGGTGCAAGAAATGAGAAAAAATGTTTTTTTAATGATTGAAATAAGATAATAAAAACACAATGTGAATGATAAAAGTGGTGGTATCGCGATGGTAGCTCGCAAACTCACCATAAGACCATTTTTTCAGCTAAAGCCAATGGACTTTGTCGCACATAAAACTAAAATTCATTGTCGATTACCAAATTCATCAAAATAATTCTGAAATTATTGAGAGAGAAAATGAAAAATCAAGATTTTGATCCTTACCTTACAGATCAAGCTCTCTTTTAAGATGGGCTTTGTCCAAATAAGCAGAAAGGATCTGTCCTGAGCCTCTTGAGCAATACATCAAACAAAGAACGGCCCACAAAGTAAAGAAATTACTTTTTCTTGTCTTTTCTTTGCTTTAATAAAAGGTTAATCAAATGGCCCAACAAATACGGATGGATAATCCACTGTTTGTCAAGATAATAAAAACTTGAAGCAAAATAAATAATTTTGCTGGTTATTTTTTCTTATTCTGTTTAGTAGTTTTAAAATTTTGATTTATAAGAACAAATTTAGAATAAGATGTCATAATGTTGTGTATACTCATCTCCGTCCATCCTCTCATATTAAAAGAATAGAAATACACCGGAGTTCTTTCTCGAGAATTTCGTCTTTCTCTGATAACCAAAAGAAATATATTCCATTTCTGTCACGCACCTATCGCCACCATCTCCAACCTCTTTAATTTCCAAATGCTAGCAGACAGAAACGTGAGACTAACTGAGCAAAAAGTGCAGCTACAATCTGTTGAAGATTGAAGATTTGTTTCCAAGTCTGCTACTGAAGATTTGAAGATCATGAAGAAGATTTAGTTTCTATGTTTGTGTTTCAATAAAGATCAGATTGTATTTGATCATTGCAATTTTATATTTCCTGTTTTAAGCATTTTATTTTTCCAGTTTTGATGAAGAAGTTGTAATAGTCTAGAATTACCATTCTTGTATTCAATTTTCTTCTATATATGAAATTCAAGGGATGGCAGTAACCTAAGTGATTCTGCTCATTGTTGTGTGTCTTTTTTCATTAATTGGTTGTTCTTCACACACTACAAAACCTGGGAAAATTCTGGGCAAGTTCATGGTTTTTATGCACTGATTTGAACAGTGCTTGTTTTTCTTGCGTCAGAAGCAATCTCAGACAGTGATTTGAACAGTAACTGTTCTTCACTGAATTTTGATTTTCCAACAGTTGGTATCAGAGCAAATAGGGATCTTTGAAAGGGATTGAGTGAAACACGAGTGAATCAAGTGAGAATTTTTTCAAAGTAAATTAAACTTTGAAAAGGGAAAGGAGAGTGAAACACGAGAGACTTTTTTTTCTGGCAAATCTTTACACAAGGATTTGTTGTTCTAGCTTGTTATCAATTGCACAAAGGCCTCAAGGCAGCAATTGAAAACTATTAGTGCTAGTTTTTTCAACTAACCAAAAGTTGAAATCTGTGGAATGGAAACAACAAACTTTTCTCCGAAATCACCAGTGTTCACTGGACACAACTATGGAATTTGGGCAGTGAAGATGGAGGCTTATTTGAGGGCCTTTGATTTGTGGGAAATAGTGGATAATGACAGGCAACCAAATCCACTTGGGAACAATCCCACCCTTAATCAACTCAAATACTTCAATGAAGAAAAAGCCAAGAAGTTCAAAGCTCTCACTTGTCTGCACAATGCAGTAAGTGAAGAGATCTTCACAAGGATCATGGCATGCAAGACTGCAAAGGAAACTTGGGACAAGTTGAAAGCTGAGCTTCAAGGTGATGATAAATCAAGGAAGATGCAAGTTTTAAACTTGAAAAGGCAGTTTGAAGGTTTGAGGATGAAGGAATCCGAAACCATCAAAGACTTCTCCTCACAAATCTCTAAACTTGTAAATCAAGTGAGATTGTTAGGAGAAGATTTTCCAGACTCAAGAATTGTGGAAAAAGTCTTGGTAAGCTTGCCTGAAAAATTCGAGCATAAAATCTGCTCTTTAGAGGATTCAAAAGACTTTGCTGAAATGAGTCTTCAAGAACTTGTCAATGCTCTACAAGCTGTAGAACAGAGACAATCCTACAGGCAAGAGAGGAGTGGTGAAGAAGCTTTTGTGGCTGGTTTTAAAGGCAAACATAAACCCAAGAGTTCCTTTAAAGGAACTTATGGTGGAAGAAGAGACAATGATGGCAGGAGTGACAATGGGAAAAACTGGCAGCAGAGGACTTGGCAGCCAAATCATGGCAGTCAAAGTTTCAAAGGAAAAGAGAAGAAAGAAACTTTTCCCCCGTGCAAATACTGTCAGAAAACCAACCACCTTGATACTTGGTGTTGGTTGAAGAACACACAATGCAGGAATTGTAACCAATTTGGACACTTGCAAAAATTTTGCAAGAATCCAGCAGCTGCAAAACAGGTTTATGTTGCTGAAACTTCAGAAACCAAGGAAGAACAATTATTCATGGCTGTGGTAGAACAAGAATGCAATCTAACCAAGGTAAGTAATTCAACTTGGCTTATAGATAGTGGATGCACAAACCACATGTCAGCTGATTTGAGCATATTTAAAACCTTGGATAGAAATTATGTGTCCAAAGTAAGAATAGCAAATGGTGAATATGTTGAGGTAGAAGGCATGGGAAATATTGAGGTTGAAACTATGGCAGGAACTAGAACTCTGAATAATGTCTTATTTGTGCCCAAAATCAAGCATAATCTGGTTAGTGTTGGTCAGTTGTTAGAAGAAGATTATTCATTGTCTTTTAACAAAGGCATGTGCAAAATCAGAGACTCTAAGGATAACCTACTGCTCTCGGCTAGAATGATGAATAGAAGTTTCAACCTAGATTGGAATGAAGCTTGTATGAGCTTGAGCACTGATTTGTGCACAAACTCTATACTATGGCATAAGAGGCTAGGCCATTTCAACTATGCAGCATTGAGAAGAATGGGTGAATTAAAGATAGCTTCAGGATTACCATTAATTCAGGATCATGGTGACGTGTGTGAAGCTTGTCAATTGGGCAAACAAACCAAAAGTGCATTTAACAAAACCACATTCAGAACATCATCAAGGCTGCAGCTAATACACACGGATGTGTGTGGTCCAATGCAAACTGAGTCCTTAAATGGAGCTAGATATTTTCTGCTATTTGTGGATGATTTCAGCAGGTATTGTTGGGTGTATTTCCTTAAGCACAAGAGTGAAGTGGCTGAGACATTCATAAGGTTCAAAACTGCTGTTGAAAGGGAAACTGACAGCAAGCTTAAAATGTTGAGGTCTGACAATGGTGGGGAGTTCACCTCTCGGATGCTTGAAGAATTCCTTACAAAAGAAGGAATTAAACATCAACTAACTGTCCCTTACACTCCACAGCATAATGGAGTGAGTGAGAGAAGAAATCGAACCTTGGTAGAGATGGCAAGATGTTTGATGTATGAGAAGAAACTACCTCTGAAATTCTGGGCTGAAGCAGTCAACACCTCAGCCTACCTATTGAACAGAATGGTGACCAAAATCTTGGGGGACAAAACTCCTTTTGAATACTGGTATGGCTTTAAACCTAATCTTGAACATTTAAGGGTTTTTGGAAGTCCTTGTTATGTTTTGCAGCCTGACATCAAAAGGAAGAAACTGGACCAAAAAGCTGAGGTAGGAATTTTGATTGGCTATGGCTCTAAAACTAGTGGCTACAAAGTGTTTGACTTGAAAACAAACAAAGCCATAATAGCAAGGGATGTAAAAGTTGCAGAGCATAGCACATGGAATTGGGATGATGAAGTTAGTGAAGATCCCAAACCTGAAATTCAGTATCAAACTGAAATTCCAGAAGAAGTTGATGATGAAACTGACAGCATACCTGTGAGAGGGACAAGGCTGTTAAGTGATGTGTATAGCAGGTGCAATCTTGCTGAGATGGAACCTAGTGATGTGGAAGATGCCATGAATTCAAAGGTGTGGATGGCAGCAATGAAGGAGGAGCTAATGATGATTGAAAAGAACCAAACCTGGAAATTGGTTGACAGACCTACACACAAGAATGTAATTGGGGTGAAATGGATCTTTAAGGCAAAATTGAATGCAGATGGGAGTGTAAACAAGTACAAAGCAAGGCTGGTAGTCAAAGGTTACTCTCAAGAACCAGGTATTGACTATAATGACACATTTGCTCCGGTATCAAGACTTGATACTATAAAATTGTTGCTTGTTTTAGCTGCACAAACAGGCTGGCTTGTGTGGCAATTAGATGTGAAGTCGGCATTTTTAAATGGTACACTCAATGAAGAAATATACATTGAGCAACCTGAAGGCTTTGAAGAAGATATCACTGCCAACAAAGTTTATCTTCTTGAGAAAGCCTTGTATGGGCTGAAACAAGCTCCTAGAGCTTGGTATAGCAAGTTGGATGAATACTTGCTAAGTTTGGGGTTTGAAAGGAGCATGAATGAACCTACATTGTATGTAAGAAGGGTTGATGAACATATCTTGATTGTGTCAGTATATGTTGATGATTTGTTAATTACTGGAAATCAAGAAAAGCTGGTGGAAGAATTCAAGATCAACATGAGAACCAAGTTTGAGATGAATGAACTTGGGTTGTTGTCATATTTTCTTGGCATGGAAATTACTCAATCTAATCAAGGTAGTTTTCTATGTCAAAAGAACTTCATTGTGAAGTTGCTGAGCAAGTTTGCAATGGAAAATTGCAAACCTGTCAGCACACCTATGACAGTGGGATTGAAACTGTCAAAGGATGATGGTGCTGCTCAAGCTGATGGGAAGGTTTATAGGAGCTTAATTGGAAGCTTGCTCTACTTAACAGCCACACGTCCAGACATAGTGTTCACTGTGAACTATCTATCAAGATTCATGCAAAGTCCAAGCCAAATCCACTTTGTAGCTGCAAAAAGGGTCCTGCGGTATCTAAAGGGTACACTGGATTTTGGTATGAACTTTGCTAGATCAAATGTTACTAATTTGATTGGTTTTTCAGATAGTGATTGGGCTGGAAGTGATGAAGAGATGTCAAGCACCTCAGGATTCTGTTTTTCAATGGGGGGAACCATATTTTGCTGGAATTCCAAGAAGCAAACTGTGGTGGCTCATTCCACTACTGAGGCTGAGTACATTGCTGCATATGTGGCAGCAAACCATCTTGTTTGGTTAAGGAAAATATTGGGAGAATTAAGCTTTGAACAGGCTAATCCTACAGTGTTATGGTGTGACAATATGGCTGCAATAGCCATATCCAAGAATTCTGTTTTTCACAATAGAACCAAGCACATGAAGATAAAATTTCATGCAATCCGGCAATTTCAACAAGAGGGGGAGCTGGAAATGCATTACTGTCCTACACTTGAACAATTAGCTGATTTGTTCACCAAATCATTAGCCAAAGAAAGGTTTGAAGATCTTAGAGAGAAGATTGGGATGATAAGTCCAGCAGCCTTAGAACCAAGGAGGAGTGTTGAAGATTGAAGATTTGTTTCCAAGTCTGCTACTGAAGATTTGAAGATCATGAAGAAGATTTAGTTTCTATGTTTGTGTTTCAATAAAGATCAGATTGTATTTGATCATTGCAATTTTATATTTCCTGTTTTAAGCATTTTATTTTTCCAGTTTTGATGAAGAAGTTGTAATAGTCTAGAATTACCATTCTTGTATTCAATTTTCTTCTATATATGAAATTCAAGGGATGGCAGTAACCTAAGTGATTCTGCTCATTGTTGTGTGTCTTTTTTCATTAATTGGTTGTTCTTCACACACTACAAAACCTGGGAAAATTCTGGGCAAGTTCATGGTTTTTATGCACTGATTTGAACAGTGCTTGTTTTTCTTGCGTCAGAAGCAATCTCAGACAGTGATTTGAACAGTAACTGTTCTTCACTGAATTTTGATTTTCCAACACAATCCACTATCCGGGCAATATCACTTAGGATTAATACAAAGCATCTATTGCCTTGCGAGTACCATTGAAACTTCTCAAAGCTTCCAACATAAACTCCTTCACTTACTATATATATGTGTATGTACGTACAAATTAATTTGTTCCAAAACAGGAAGTGTTTCCATGAAAATCACGGGCTAAGTAGATGCCTGAAGAATAAAGTCTTACCTTGCGAAGAGGGAAAGGTAACTATTCTGGAAGAAGAACATTTCCACTCTTTTGTACCTTGTAAATAATCATCGATCGTTATCGTTCTACAGGAATATATCAAAACTTTGTACCTGTAGTATATATTGATTGTTACGAGCAATGATGGCAAAGTAAAGCATTTGTGGAACCAGCACTTCTAAAACAAACTCAAGTCGACGGAAAAATTATAACTAAGCTGCACAGTCGTCGTCCCATCATTGCCCTGCCACATTAAATCTCCAGGTATGGTTTTGGCTGTTGCAGAAGTGAGTTGGCTTGAAAAAACTTGAACTGCATATGCTATACATGTGTTCGTAGATTGTTTTTTTTTCCCCCAACCAATTAAATAACATGAGTTTTAGGTTGTAATTAATTAAATTAGAGAAGCTCTACGCACAAGTAAATTTCAATGTTATTTATGCTTTTACTTTAGTGATTTTTGTTTTAGCTGAAGGAACCTAAACCACTATGTCTGCAAGAAGTGTAAAATGGTCATTGAGTTAAGCTCCAAATTTCTCAGTAATGTAATGATCTTGTTTTCTGTGACTGTTTATGTGATTAGTATTAGAGAAATCATCTTATTTAAAATTTGAAGTTGTTAGGAGAGGACCAAAATTATAATTTATATTATTTTTCAACACATTCTCTCAATTGAAAATTTTTTGAGCTTGAAAAATGCAAAGTCTCATATACTTTGTGCTTGATTTTTATCACATAGAATAAGAGGGTAAGATTCGAACTCGTGATCACTGGGTCATTAAAGCTCTAATACCATGTTAAGAAATCATCTCATCTAAAAATTTAAGCTATTAGATAGTCCCAGAATATGATTTATATTATTCATCAACTACTAGTACCGGGCTCATTGTTGCTTTAGTTAAATATTGTTTATGACTTGTCTGGACTCTTAAGTGAAAGCTCATTTCATTATCGGAAATTCAAATTTACACAGCACCTTGTGTTGAAGGAGAGCAGAAGACACAAGATGGACATCAACAACTTGTCCAAACGTGCTCAAGAATTGTGGAATGAATGGGAGATTCGCTCGTTGATTTTGTCTAGTCTCTTTCTCCAAAGTTTGCTCATCGTCACAGGAAATCGGCGGAAGTACCACACCGGAATCGTGCTTGGAGGCTTAGTCTGGATAGCATACATGTCCGCGGATTGGGTGACAACTTATGCATTGGGTAGTGTTTCCCGTGTCCAAGGAGGTTGGAAAGCAAATCGCAACAATCCAACTCCAAACATTATTCCAGCATTTTGGGCACCAATCCTCCTTGTACACCTTGGTGGCCCTGACACTATTACTGCTTATGCACTAGAAGACAACGAATTGTGGTTAAGGCGCCTTCTCCAACTACAAATTCAAACTGCTACAGCTGCTTATTCCTTGTTCAAATCATGGGGTAAGGATCCACTCATATATATAGCCATTCCCATCTTTGTTGCTGGATTGGCAAAGTACGGAGAAAGGATTTTGGTTCTCTGGCTAGCAAGCTCCAATAAATTTAGGGACATCGAAAACGAAGAAGTGGATACTTTCCAGAGTGAATTTAGCAAGCTCCCATCTACTGTCTTCTTTGGCATGTCTAAGGAAGACCTGAGTAAAGTTTTGAAATTTGACAACATCATAGCTGATGAGGCTTTGTATCTCCATAAAGCACATTTTTTGTTCCAAATGTTCAAGATATTTTATGCAGATCTCTCTCTTAGCCATTCCAGCCACATGGCAAGCTATCGTATTCTGACACTGCCAGAAAATACGGAAACGGAGAAGAGCATGAATGCCGCCACACATGCCTTCAAAGTGATAGAAGTCGAGTTGGGGTTTATGTACGATGTGCTTTTTACAAAGCTGACAAGTGTTTGTTCAAAGCGTACTATTCTTCGCTCCATCAGTTTCCTATCTTCTGCTTCTGCATTGGTCGCCTTCTCGTTAATGATCATGAACAACTCTTCCTATACCGAAACCGAGGTAATTATATCATACATTTTGCTGGGAGGAGGAGCTGTTCTTGAGATATATGGAGTCATCATGCTTCTCTTATCTGATTGGGCTATGCTTCGGCTTAGCTCGCTAAAAAAGCCTTGGGCCAATGCTGTCTTTAAAGCTATCTATTCTGACAACAACGAAAGGTGGAAAAGATACATGGCACAGCACGACTTAGCAGACGCTCAAATAACGAACGAAGGTTTGTGGACGATGGTCAAAAATTCTTTGGTATGTAAACCATCAGCCAAAGTCTGTTTTCTGAAGTTGATAGGCAAGAATAACATTCAAAGGTGGGAGGTTATCAGTGACGAATTAAAAGAGTTAATTTGGAAATACCTCTTAGATAAACGTTCGAGATATAGTCATGAAATGCCTGATCCTGATCCTGGCATGAATGATTTGAAGGAGATATTGGCAGAAAGAGGTGATCAGGTGCTGAAAAGCATGGGATGCTTGGAAATATCTCGTACGGCTGTGGTTGGATTAGACTTTCATGGGAGCCTCCTTTTATGGCACATTGCCACTGATATTTGCTATCATGATGATATTCGCCAAAACAAAGGTGATGCAACTAAACTTCCTCCAAGTTCCCAAATGAGCAGATCCTTGTCTAATTACATGTTGTATCTTCTAAGTGAACGTCCAACTATGCTGCCTAAAGGGATTGGTGAGGCAAGGTACAAGCAAACCGGCATTCAACTCGCTAAATTCTCAGGGCGTTGGAGAGCAGAAGCACCTGGACATCATTGGCGTTCTGAAGAGTTTTTGAAGGAAATTCAAGAACATGATAAAAGCAACGTGTCAATGCTACATGATGCTTGCAAGCTCGCCAATGAATTACAACATCTGGAGAATGAAAAGAAGATTACCAAAGAGCACAAGTGGAGGATGATAAGTAAAATATGGGTGGAGATGTTGACCTATGCAGCATCAAATTGTGGATGGAAAGAGCATGGTCAAGCACTTGCAAATGGTGGGGAGCTGCTCACTCGTGTGTGCCTTCTCATGGCGCATTTGGGTTTAAGCGAGCAGTGTCTAACAATGGCAAAAAAGAGTTCCGATAAGCCATAGTCTTATGAAGTTAATTGCTACTATATATTTTCAGTACCTTTATTGAAAACAATAATGCCGAGAGAGAATATTGAAGATGAATAATACTTCAATTGAATTCAGAATGTTAAGTTACAACTATTCATTTACAATGTCTATTTATAGACATATCAATATCAGTTTATGTGATATTGCAGTAGATGATACAAGCCTCCAACTTCTTTACCCACACCAATCGTTTTCCAACTTGAGAGGTGCTGAATGAAACAAAATTGGGATAAGAAGATGACACAACAATGGAGAGTTTTAAGCAATTTGCTAACAGACAGCAAATTAAATGAGAAAGATGGAATGCAAAGTACATTGTGCAAAATCAAAGATTCTGAGATTTTAATGGTACCGACATGAGTAACTGATGCAAAATGACCATTTGGAAGTCTTACAGACTTTGAAACAATAGCTGTGATAGTTGTAAATATGGATGTGGAGCAGATCATGTGATCTGTGGCTCCAGTATCAATGATCCAGGATGTATTAACAGGATTCGATAGAGATTTTGATGGCCAAATGAAGGATGATGAAAAAACAGAATGTGTAAAATCCAAAACTGAGGATTGAGTTAAGATAGAATCACCTTCATTTATAGCATTTTCACCTTGCACATTGGATGTAACTTGATTGACATAAGAATCAATCTCTGCATTTTCTGGCTTTAACATGCTGAGAAGCTGTTGGCATTGTTCATATGTGATGGGCAGCTGAGAAGCAGATACTTGATGAGCACTAGGTGGTGCATTCTTCCCTTTATTAAACTTGTACCCTGGTGGAAAACCATGGATTCTGTAGCACTTTTCCACAGTATGCCCAGATACACCACAATGAGTGCAGATAGGACGATCTCTTCTAAATTGAGACTGTCTGTTGCCAGCAAATCGATTCTGAGGTACTGCTTTTGTGAGCAAAGCAGTTGTGTTTGGATTAAAAGAAAGGCTTGATGAAGATATTAATCTCTGCCTTTCTTCTTGAATTACCAGTGAGAAAACCTTATTTATTGATGGTAGTGGATCCATCAACAAGATTTGACCACGAATGTGTGAAAAACTCTCATTCAGCCCCATTAAAAACTGGTAAACATGTTGTTGATGATGATAAGACAATATAGTCTTTAATGCCCCACATGTGCAAGTAGGGATTGGTTGATGATTTGCTAATTCATCCCACAATCCCTTCATGGTAGTAAAGTATGCACTTACAGAGTTATTTTCTTGTGTCAAGCATGAGATTGACTTCTGAAGCTGGAAAATCCGTGGCCCATTGTGCTGAGAAAACCGATCTTGAAGATCTTTCCAAATCTCTGATGCATCATCAATATATATAATGCTATTTGCAATTTCTGTTGACACAGAATTAAGCAACCAAGAAAGCACCATATTGTTGCATCGAGTCCATGCTAACCCTTGAGAATCATGAAGATTTGCTGGTTTTGGCAGAGTTCCATCAACAAAACTGAGTTTGTTCTTAGCTGACAAGGACATCATCATTGCCCTTTTCCATGAATTATAATTGTCTCCATTGAGAGGCTTTGAAACAATCATGGCTCCTGGACTATCACCATGATGAAGAAAAAATGGATTGGAAGGATTCATTTCTGACATATGATTGTTGATCTCGGCCATTGTTGAGTAAAAGAAAAAAAAGGATGAACTGATTATGAATTTTTTTTTTCAAAGCAATTGCTCTGATACCATATTGAAAACAATAATGCCGAGAGAGAATATTGAAGATGAATAATACTTCAATTGAATTCAGAATGTTAAGTTACAACTATTCATTTACAATGTCTATTTATAGACATATCAATATCAGTTTAACTGTTTAACTAACTAACTAATAACTGATTTTCAGTTATTAACACTCTAACTGAATTTAGTTAATTAACTTCTTCTTTGCATGCTGGTTGCATGATTCTATTTACATTGTATGGAAGATGGAGTTGAACTTATGCTTTGCAGTAGTATGAAGCTCTTCATTCGATCTTCAACTTATTGCAGCTGCAGGGCTTCCATTCTGGAACTGCAGCTGCATATCAATGCTGCATATCAATAACCTTCATCTTTTTCTATGTATGAAATATTGCTGGATCCAGTTTGAGAGAGTCTCTATTTCAATTCATCATTTTTTGTATGGGATTTGTAATATTTTTAAAAAATAAAATAAAAATGTGGCCTATATCAGGCTGAACACTTAGTGGAAACAAAAGCAGGAATCTTAAGGAAGATGTGCAAAATTGATTGGTGTATCGGTTACTTGATGAAAGTCTTTTCAACACTCTCTGATTTGATTTGGGGAACACAAGGCATAAAGCCACAGACAAGGGGTTGGAGCTCAGCCAATCAGTACCAAGGAAACAGCTCGAAAAGCCTATAATCGATCGATACACTCTAAGACCTATTCAACCAGGAAAAATTAATTTGGTTGACTTTGTTGGTTTAACTTGCAAACTGTTTGACTCCATCAAATCCGGTAAATTGAAGGAAAAAAAATCAAAACCATATTATTTTGAAAAGAATTCGGCTAACTTTGATGAATTTGGGTTAAGTCGTCTAATCGGTATTCTCAACCTTACACCATATCAACCCTTGAATCAGAGATAATAACTATAAAAATATTGCATGATTACTAGATAATGTGGTTTAATAAGATAAATCACCATATTTCCCAATATTTTCACTAATATTGAATATGTAAATACTTAGAATCTATTTACTTTTATTTTTTAAAAATGTTCTTGAAAATAAATTATTTTTATATATTTTTTATATTGTTTTGATATGCTGATATTAAAAAAATTAAAAAAAAACTATTCAAATATATTTTTAAATAAAAATATTAAGAAAACAACAATCACATGAAAACAAGTTAACGTTATAATGGTACAAGCAAAATATAAGGATGGTATGTTTCATTTTATTTATTATTTAAATAAAAATAAAAAAAGCACACTAGAGAAACTTAACAAATCAAATTATTTAAAAAAATTAAAAATAATAAAAGGAAAGAAATGAGAGGAAATGGGTCTAGAGTTGAGCCCAAACACGTCAAGCATCTCCCATAGGCCTCTTCATTTAGGTTTTTCTGAACTTGTAAACCTTGTGTCCTGCATCCTTCAGCTCAAACTCTCTGGGTTGCTCAATATAGACCTCTTTATTTAGAACTCCAATTAAGAGCTGATTTGACATCCAATTAAAACAGTCTCCAACCCTTCTGTGTTGCCAATGCAATATTGATTTGAATTGTATCAAGCCTTGCCACTAGTGCAAACATCTCATTGTAATCAATGCCAGGTTTCTGTGCATATCCCATAGCAATAAGCCTAGTCTTGTGTTTTTGAATCGTTCCATCTAAGTTGAGTCTGGTTTTATACACCTACTTCACTCATGGAGCTTCCACAGCATGTGGCCATTTTTTTCTGAGGGTTCCTGGGAAAAAATCGAAGGGTCCGAGCATCACGAACACTTTAACTATCAAAAAACTAAACCATAATCCAGAAAGCTCATTGCCGCGCGTAACGCGTTAGGGGCTGCCATGCCCTCAAATTCAACCGCTTACGACTCTGTTTCCCTATATTTGTAGCGACAAAAGAAGAGAGAGAAAAAAAAGAAGGATAAAAAAAATATAGAATGCATTAAAAATAATAATAGCAATAACAAATGAGGAAAAAAATATTCAATCCGTTAAATGCTAGACTTGGACTCAATAAAGAAGATAAATTCTAATGTTGGGGAATGATATTGAAAAAAAAAATATTTTTTTATAATATCAAAATAAAAAAATAGCAATAAAAAATGACGGAAAATATGATTGGAAAAGAACTTGAAGAAAAATGAAATTGAAAAAAAAATAGAAATTTTCCAAATTAGAAAAATTAAAATAATGAGTATTAGATTCAAAACACCAAAAAAATAAATGAGGATGAGGATGAGGATGAAAATGAATCTTATTTTTATAAATTATATAAATAATAATAAAAAAAAAAACATGAACTAAATCCAAAGAAAAAACTAAAGAGCTGATTTGTAAAATTAAAAGTCAAACTGTCAAGATCAAGGGAAGAGAAAGAAGAAGAAAAACTTCCCTTATCCCCGAGGCTTCTAGATTTTAATTATAGAAGTAAACGAGTTGGGTAGCCCGCGCGTTGCGCCGGGCTTTTTATATGTAGCAAACTGATTATTTATGTGGTAAGCAGAGAATTTTTTAGTTGATAGATAGAGAATTGTAAATTTTAAATAATGCTATAACATTTTTTTATGTATTGAATTAGTTGATTATTGTTATAAGCTTAAATACTCAGATAATAATTCAATTGCGAAATTTAAAAATTATTAGCGAAATTTTTTTTGAAAGATCAACTAATTGTAATTTGAGTATTGCAAGACCATAATTGATTAATTGTTTAGTATGTATTGATTGTTTTGATGGTTATTTAATTGGTTGATGTAAATCTGTAATCAATAAAATGAATGAAAGATGATATTTTGTTGTCTTGAACTGAATGTTTTGATTGTTAAATATTTTTTAACAGTTATTAAGCATTTAATTGGTTGATACCAATATTATAATCGCTGAAATGTATTAAAGATAGATTATTTTTTGTTTGCATTGATTTAGTTGGTTGTTGACATTATTTTACTGTCTTGGAGAATAATTTAGTCACAGTTTGGATTTGAATTGTGTGTTGATTTAATTAACTCATAGATTGCAAAATTGCAATGTTTTGATTATCTGGTGTGTTTTAATTGGATTGATAATTATATAATCAGTTGGTTGAAAAAATGTAATAGATTATATTGATTAGAGATTTTTGTTTGCTGTAGTCAATCGGGAATTTGTTGGTGGTTGGTTTTGTTGTAATTGTGTGGTCGATCATCTAATTTTTCTTTATTCAGTTGTGTTTACTGGTTATGAAAATATTTTTTGTATCCATCTGTATGGTGAATTATTTGATTGTTTGGTGTGATATTTTTTTGTTGTAGTTTATTGATCAATTTGTGAATGTGTTTTAATCGGTTATTTGTAATTGTGTGGCCGATCATCTACTATTATATAACTATATTAAATGTATCTCAGAATACTTATATTAATTTTTTATATTAAAAAAATCTTAGGTCATGTTTTTTTTTCCCTATATATATTCTTAGGCGAAAGATTAAAAATATGTATATAAAAAATTAACACCATTATTGTCAAAAGAATAGAAATTATTAAATTATGAAGAGCAAAAAAAATATTAACAAAAGAGTTACTAACAAAATAATTCTTATTCTTATTATTATTATTATTATTATTATTATTATTATTATTGTTATTATTATTATTGTTATTATTATTATTATTTTTATTATTATTGTTATTATTATTATTGTTATTATTATTGTTATTATTGTTATTATTGTTATTGTTATTATTATTGAAATAATTGTTATTATTATTATTGTTGTTGTTGTTGTTGTTATTATTGTTATTATTATTGTTATTATTATTATTATTCTTATTCTTATTATTATTATGATTATTGTGTTAAGTACACTTATATATACATGGACAAAAGTAGACATTATTCTATAAATAAAAAAAATTAAATTTGTGAATGTGTTTTAATCGGTTATTTGTAATTGTGTGGCAGATCATCTACTATTATATAACTATATTAAATGTATCTCAGAATACTTATATTAATTTTTTATATTAAAAAAATCATAGGTCATGTTTTCTTTTCCCTATATATATTCTTAGGCGAAAGGCTAAAAATATATATATAAAAAATTAACACCATTATTGTCAAAATAATAGAAATTATTAAATTATGAAGAGCAAAAAAAATATTAACAAAAGAGTTACTAACAAAAATAATTATTATTATTATAATTGTTATTATTATTATTATTATTGTTGTTGTTGTTATTGTTATTATTATTGTTATTATTATTATTATTGTTATTATTATTCTTATTATTGTTCTTATTATTATTGTTATTATTATTATTATTGAAAAAATTGTTATTATTATTATTATTATTATTATTATTATTATTATTATTATTATTATTATTATTATTATTATTATTATTATTATTATTGTTATTATTATTGTTATTATTATTATTATTATTGTTATTATTATTATTATTATTATTATTATTATTATTATTATTTTTAAGCTGAATATAATTATATTATTATTTTTATTATTATGAAAGACTAAAATTATTTTAGAAACTTTAACAAAAGGAAAAAAAATATCATTGCCATCACTGCTAAAAGATTAAAAATTATTAAATTATATAGAGAAAAAAAAACATTAACAAAAGAGTAAGCAAGAAAAACAATTAAATTATTATCATCATTATTATTATTCTTATTATTATTATTGTGTTAAGTACAAAATTAAAATTCGAATACAATTTTTATTTTATTTTATCCGATTTATCATTATATGATTATATTAGATGTATTTAAGAATACTGATATTAATTTTTTTTACTAAAAAAATTTAGGTCATGTTTTCTTCGCCCTATATTTATTCCTATGAGATAATATTCAATAAATATTAGAACATATAATTAATGAAAGATTAAAATTATTTGAGAAACTTTAACAAAAGGAAAAAAAAATCATTGCCATTAGTGTCAAAACAATAAAAATTATTAAATTATACGAAGGAAAAAAAAAACATTAACAAAAGAGGAAGCAAGAAAAATAATTAAATTATTATTATTATTATTATTATTATTATATTATTATTATTATTATTATTATTATTATTATTGTGTTAAGTACAAAATTAAAATTCGAAGACAATTTTTATTTTATTTTATCTGATTTATCATTATATGATTATATTACATGTATTTAAGAATACTGATATTAATTTTTTTTATTTAAAAAATTTTAGGTCATGTTTTTTTCGCTTTATATATATTTCTATGAGATAATATTCAATAAATATTAGAACATATAATTGATGAAAGACTAAAAATATTTTAGAAACTTTAACAAAAGGAAAAAAAAATATCATTGCCATTACTGTCAAAACAATAAAAATTATTAAATTATATGAAGGAAAAAAAATTAACAAAAGGGGAAGCAAGAAAAACAATTAAATTATTATTATTATTATTATTATTATTATTATTATTATTATTATTATTATTATTATTATTATTATTATTGTGTTAAACACACTTATATATACATGGACAAAAGTAATAATATCATGATTATTGTATAAATAATCAAATCATAAAAATCACCAAATCTAAAGAAGAAGAAAAAGAGAAGCAAAAAACAAAATAAATGAACAAAGAGAAAAAATGAGCAATATTAATAAAAAAGGAATTCAAATAATTAAATTGCCCAAGGAAATTATTACAAAAAAGCATAATATTTGTATAAAAAACAATAAAAAAATCAATCAATTAAAAATACAGAAAAAACAAAAAAAAAACAATGAATTAATAACAAATAAAAAATTAAAAGAATAAGGACCGAAATGAAAAATAACATATATTAAATTAATTCCAATTAAAGGATAAAATTAAAGAAAAACAAATTCGGAGGACCAAAAATAAATATTGAAAACTGCTGCCTTTTTTAAAAAAATCAGAAGAAGAGGGACTGAAATCAAACTTTGTATATATTACCAATTTCAATTGGAGGACCAAATCAAAGAAATCAAAACATCTGTACCGGAATAATTGACTGAATAAAAAATAAATACAAAATCAAAAGTATAAGGACTGAAATAAAACGTTCTTATATAATCAGTTTTAATTGGAGGGCACAATTGAAAACAATAAAACTTTAATTTGAATAAATCAGTAATAAAAACGAAATAAAAACCTCAGGGACCAAAAGGAACTTCACACAAACATCAGGGACCTTATCTGCATTTGGGGGCGGGAGGAGAGAGAAAAGGGACGCCGGAGCGAAACCCGTCCGCCGCGGCTTAACCGGTCATCGGTTTATTGAACGCGCCGCGCCGGAGGATAGAGGACCTCCCGGCGTATCGTCTGGAGAGGCGGAAGTCAATTTTTGAAGGCGGGAAGAGGTCGCACGCGCCGCCACAGTGGCGCGTAAGCACGGAACCTCGCTGGCGCGGGACAGACACGCGCCAGTCGCCCGCGGAAAAAATAATAAAATAATGGGCGAATTACCGGATCACCCCTGCCCCCACCCGTAATTACAAAAAAACCGGAAGGGAAAGGACGGCGCTGCCCCCGTGTCCTGTTAGCTAATTTGTCGGTTTCTGGGCCCTTTTTCGGCAGTGCACTGTTCCGAGAAAGTGAGAAAACCCGAGAGAGCCCCTGCAACTGTGCACTATTTTGTCTTTTTCGGGGGCTTTAATCGGTAATGCACTGTTCACATGCGGAAAAAACAAAAAAAAAATAGGGTGGACGAACTCGCGCGACACACGGATGAAAAAGCTCGCGTCCACAGTGTTTTCAGAGACAATGAACAGTGCATGAATAGTGATTTTCGTATTCTTTTAGTTATTTGTTAATAAGTCTTTCTCATGTGCATTTAATAACTAAAGACGATAAATTAAGTGAGTAGTAACCCCTTCTCTGTTCTGAAATTGTAATTTGAAAATTATAAAAAACATTTTATAATGTCTATATATATTTTATGGATTTGATAACATTATTTAGTGTATTATATTCTACCAAAATTGTATGAGTAGTAACCCCTCCTCTGTTCTGGAATTGTTCTTTCCAACAAGAACCTCTGATAAAACCTCAAACGTGATTAAATTTTGGATCCATTGTTTTTCCGAAACAGGAAGTGTTTCCATGAAAATCACGGGCTAAGTGGATGCCTGAAGAATAAAGTCTTACCTTGCGAAGAGGGAAAGGTAACTATTCTGGAAGAAGAACATTTCCACACTTTTGTACCTTGTAAGTAATCATCGTTATCGTTCTAAAGGAATATATCAAAACTTTGTGCTTGTAGTATATATTGATTGTTACGAGCAATGATGGCAAAGTAAAGCATTTGTGGAACCAGCACTTCTAAAACAAACTAGAGTCGACGGAAAATTATAACTAAGCAGCACAGTCATCGTCCCATCATTGCCCTGCCACATTAAATCTCCAGGTATGGTTTTGGTTCTTGCAGAAGTGAGTTGGCTTGAAAAAACATGAACTGCATATGCTATACATGTGTTCGTACATTGTTTTTTTTTCCGGCAACCAATTATATAACATGACTTTTAGGTTGTAATTAATTAAATTGGAGAAGCTCTATGCACAAGTAAATTTCAATGTTATTTATGCTTTTAATTCAGTGATTTTGTATTAGCTGAAGTAACCTAAAGCACTATGTCTGCAAGAAGTGTAAAATGGTCATTGAGTTAAGCTCCAAATTTCTCAGTGATGTCATGATCTTGTTTTCCGTGACTGTTTCTGTCATTAGTATTAGCTAGTATTCGGTTCATTGTTGCTTTAGTTAAATATTGTTTCTGTCTTGTCTGGACTCTTAAGTGAAGCTCATTTCATTATCGGAAATTTTAATTTACACAGCACCTTGTGTTGAAGGAGAGCAGAGGACACAAGATGGACATCAACAACTTGTCCAAACATGCTCAAGAATTGTGGAATGAATGGGAGATTCACTCGTTGATTTTGTCTAGTCTCTTTCTCCAAATTTTGCTCATCGTCACAGGAAATCGGCGGAAGTACCACTCTGGAGTCGTGCTTGGAGGCTTTGTCTGGATAGCATACTTGTCCGCGGATTGGGTGACAACTTATGCATTGAGTAGTGTTTCCCGTGTCCAAGGAGGTTCGAAAGCAAATCGCAAGAACCCAACTCCAAACAATATTCCAGCATTTTGGGCACCAATCCTCCTTGTACACCTTGGTGGCCCTGACACTATTACTGCTTATGCACTAGAGGACAACGAATTGTGGTTCAGACACCTTTTCCAGCTAGCAATTCAAACTGCTACAGCTTCTTATTACTTGTTCAAATCATGGGGTAATGATCCACTCGTATATATAGCGGTTCTCATCTTTGTTGCTGGATTGGCCAAGTACGGAGAAAGGATTTTGGTTCTCTGGCTAGCAAGCTCCAATAAATTTAGGGACATCGAAAACGAAAATGTGTCTAAGGAAGACCTGATCAATAAAGGTTTGAAAGTTGACAGCATCATAGCTGAGGCTTTGTATCTCCATGAAGCACATTTTTTGTTCCAAATGTTCAAGATATTTTATGCAGATCTCGCTCTTAGCCATTCCAGCCACATGGAAAGCTATCGTATTCTGACACCGCCAGAAAATACGGATACGGAGAAGAGCAAGAAAGCCGCCACATATGCCTTCAAAGTGATAGAAGTCGAGTTGGGGTTTATGTACGATGTGCTTTTTACAAAGCTGACAAGTGTTTGTTCAAAGCGTACTATTCTTCGCTCCATCAGTTTCCTATCTTCTGCTTCTGCATTGGTCGCCTTCTCGTTAATGATCATGAACAAGTGTTCCTATACCGAAACCGAGGTAATTATATCATACATTTTGCTGGGAGGAGGAGCTGTTCTTGAGATATATGGAGTCATCATGCTTCTCTTATCTGATTGGGCTATGCTTCGGCTTAGCTCGCTAAAAAAGCCTTGGGCCAATGCTGTCTTTAAAGCTATCTATTCTGACAACAACAAGAGGTGGGAAAGATACATGGCACAGCACGACTTAGCAGACGCCAAAATAAACGAAGGTTTGTGGACGATGGTCAAAAATTCGTTGGTATGTAAATCATCAGCCAAAGTCTGTTTTCTGAAGTTGATAGGCAAGAATAACATTCAAAGGTGGGAGGTTATCAGTGACGAATTAAAAGAGTTAATTTGGAAATACCTCTTAGATAAACGTTCGAGATATAGTCATGAAATGCCTGATCCTGATCCTGGCATGAATGATTTGAAGGAGATATTGGCAGAAAGAGGTGATCAGGTGCTGAAAAGCATGGGATACTTGGAAATATCTCGTACGGCTGTGGTTGGATTAGACTTTCATGGGAGCCTCCTTTTATGGCACATTGCCACTGATATTTGCTATCATGATGATATTCGCGAAAACAAAGGTGATGCAACTAAACTTCCTCCAAGTTCCCAAATGAGCAGATCCTTGTCTAATTACATGCTGTATATTCTAAGTGAACGTATCCAAATATGCTGCCTAAAGGGATTGGTGGGGCAAGGTACAAGCAAACCGGCATTCAACTCACTGAACACTCATGGTGTTGGAGATCGATACCAGATCAACCTCTAACTCATTGGCGTTCTGAAGAGTTTTCGAAGGAAATTCAAAAAAATGAAAACAACGTGTCAATGCTACATGATGCTTACAAGCTCGTCAATGAATTACAACATCTGGAGACGGGAGAATTTACCAAAGAAGACAAGTGGAGTATGATAAGTAAAATATGGGTGGAGATGTTGACCTATGCAGCATCAAATTGTGGATGGAAACAGCATGGTCAAGCACTTACAAATGGTGGGGAGCTGCTCACTCGTGTGTGCCTTCTCATGGCGCATTTGGGTTTAAGCGAGCAGTGTCTACCAAGTGCAAAAACCAGTTCCGGGAATGCTGATAATCCATAGTCTTATGAGTTAATTGCTACTATATTTTTTACCTTGCTCCTTTTCTATGTTTGAAATATTGTTGGTTCCAGTTTGAGAGTCTCTTTTTTAAAAAATACAATTCTTTTAATTGGATATTTCCACAAAAATATTGTCAAGCATCTCTCTAGTTAAATAGGTGTCTCCTGCTTTGGGATTGTAAGGTCGTGGTTCATGTTCTTATAATAAGCACATTACATTCTCTCCCTCTAAATTTCTTCAATTAGGTTGGAGCTGTCTTGATTGAAAGTTATTCTATCATGTACTTCTCTTGTCAGATTGACTATGCTTTGGCTTAGCAGTAGCAATATCAGGTGACATTGATCTTTCGAATCGATTAATGTTTTTCTCCATTACTATAATTTTGGTGCAAGCTCAGAAGATGGTCAAAATTTATGGCACAGCATGACCTCATAAGTGCACGATCAAACAAACCAGTGAATTAACAAGCTTCTTGAGGACTACAAAATAATTTTGATATAAAATAATAAACTTCAAGATTCTTATTAACTTCTCGCGGTATAATTTTACTAAGGAGACCAATCGGTTCTCTCTTCCAATAAACTTTGGAGTTCTGATGAGATCTTGAAAAGCAATCTTCGAATCAATAACATGAAAGTTAGCTTCAGAAATATTTTAAGAATAAATATCCTAAACGGCTTGTGTGTAACACATCCGAATGTTGTGAATCATGCTATTTCTTTTGAATTATTTCCTAGTCTGATATGGACTTAAGCAAAGAATTTGAGAACTGTATACTTCAGGCAATGATCCTAGGAAAAACCTCTCTCTTTTCCCAACACCCCCTGTTGTTTTTATTTATTTTCGTCCATGTCATAAGCTTTTTTAAAGGTATAACTTGTGAATAGAGAAAGTAATTTATTCTATGCGTTTCTCTTTTGCGACAGCCTCTAATATATGTGCTTAGATAATGTTTCGAAGCTATGTCGAGATAAAAGAGAGATGAAGAGGGTGGAGCAAGTTTTCTGTATTTTTTGTTTTCTCTTCAACCAAAAACGTTTTTATTTTTTCAGTATTAGTTCACTATCTCCGTGTTTACAGTATTTCACAATCTCCGTGAGTAAATCACTATCTCTATGACTAAAACAGTACAGCTTTGTGGCACCAGGATTGGCAGGCCGGCGACTTAAGCTGGTTGGCAGCAGATTCCGCAGGCATTCATTTCACCAGACGTTAATTTGGGCTGCGAAGTTGTGAGTGAATCTGAACTATAATTTTCTATTGACATGATTTGAACTCTGAATCTCTCAAGGTGTATGGCTTCACAACACTCTGCTCATCGAGGGACGAAGTCTCTCTTACCTTGTGGTGATTAAAGAAAGCATAAAATTTGAGTCGTCCTTACAAATATGACATCCTACGACTGGCTACTGATAAGTCATATGGTTTAGGGTTAGGTCACTGCATGCATAGAGAGACGAACTGCCAAACATCTCCACTCCATCTTACCTAATCACTGTTGCATATCAGCAGGAAAAAGATAAAGAAAAAAAAAAAAACCCATTTGTTTTTGTTAGTTATTTATTTTAGTCCTGCATTTGTTTGATTAATTATTTTTAGTCATTGTTGTTTAATTCAGCTGCACTTAAATTCAGTCAAGCTTTGTCCGAGTCTTTAGGAAATGTTGATCACGTGTAAATGACAGTGCAGCACATTCAGCTCACTTCATGCGTAGTGGTCTTTCCTTCGTGTCTTTGATCGTGTCTTAGTGGCAGCTTGTTACATGATAATGGAGTCCATATCATGGCTGTCGTGGGTGTCTTTCTCTTCTATAAATTGTAATGTTTCATTTCAGTTTTAATTAATTCAATTATAGCAATTCATTCAAGATTTGTGAACAGTAAAAACAGCTACTGTGCAAATTAATTTCTGGCATTCTTCATTTCCGTTTTCCCCTGTTTTCATTCTTTCTTTTTTTAAACACTTTCAATTGGTATCAGAGCTTTCTTCTTGAGGGATCTGTGTGTGAGGTTGTCTTGTTTGTGTGTTGCGATCATGGAGTCTGAATCAAGCTTCTCTTCAATTGCTCCATCAATTTTCGATGGAGACAATTATCATATGTGGGCTGTTCGTATGGAGGCTTATCTGGAAGCAATGGATCTTTGGGATGCAGTGGAAGAGGATTATGCAATTCCTGCACTTGCAAACAATCCCACCTTGACGCAAATCAAAACTCATAAAGAGTTGAAGACAAAGAAATCAAAGGCCAAAGCATGCTTGTTTGCTGCGGTTTCAGCAACAATTTTCACTAGGATCATGTCTCACAAGTCAGCAAAATCCATCTGGGATTATCTCAAAGAAGAATATGCAGGAGATGAAAGGATAAGAGGAATGCAGGTATTGAATCTTATTAGAGATTTCGAATTGCAGAAAATGAAGGAGTCTGAAACAATTAAGATGTATTCAGACAGACTTCTTGGAATTGCAAACAAAATCAGACTACTTGGTTCTGATTTTAGTGATTCCAGAATTGTTGAAAAATTGTTAGTTACTGTACCTGAGAGGTATGAAGCTACAATTACTACCTTGGAAAATACCAAGGACCTGTCAAAAATCTCTTTGGCAGAATTGTTGAATTCTTTGCAAGCACAAGAGCAGAGGAGACACATGAGAGAGGAGGTCAACACCGAAGGAGCTTTGTTTGCAAAGCATCGTGGAGGTGATAAAAGCAAGTGGAAGAAGAAGAAGGGTCAAGATGGCAATTTTTCTCATTCTGCCGCAGCCCATAACAGCAACAAGAAGGGAAATTTCAAGGGCAAATATCCTCCTTGTCATCACTGCAACAAGGAAGGCCATCCCCCATTCAAATGTTGGAGGAGACCTGATGCAAAGTGTGCAAAATGCAACCAGCTTGGGCATGAAGCCGTGATCTGCAAAGGGAAAAATCAACAGCAGCAGCAGGAGAGTGCAGCTCAAATTGCCGAAGAAGAAGATGAAGATCAACTCTTTGTAGCAACCTGTTTTGTAAGTGAAACCTCTACTGAAAGTTGGTTAATTGATTCAGGTTGTACAAATCACATGACCAATGACAAAAAGCTTTTCAAAAGCTTGATGCCGACTGAAATTACCAAAGTTAAAATTGGTAATGGTGATTACATTTCTGTCGAAGGGAAAGGAACCATCACCATCACTAGCAGCAGTGGTGTCAAGTTAATTTCTGATGTTCTTTATGTTCCAGAAATTAACCAAAATTTGCTAAGTGTTGGCCAGCTAATTGAAAGGGGTCTTAAAGTGGTTTTTGAAGATGGGTGCTGTCATGTGTTTGATGCTAATAGAGAGGAGATTCTCAAAGTCAAAATGAAGGGGAAAAGCTTCTTTTTTAATCCAATAAAAGAAGAGCTTTTAGCATTCACAACTGCAGCTAGCCACACGGAATTGTGGCATAAGAGGCTTGGCCACTGTCACTTGCAACGTATGCAAGCCATGAAGGAGCTCACGGTTGGACTTCCAACATTTGATGACAATTTTCAAAATTGTGATGCTTGCCAATTCGGGAAACAAAGACGAAGGGCTTTTCCACCTTCATCATGGAAAGCCACTCGCAAGCTGCAGCTCATTCACTCAGATGTGGCAGGCCCTCACAGAACTGAATCATTCGCAGGTAGCAGATATTATGTCATTTTCATTGACGATTTTTCGCGAATGTGCTGGATTTTTTTCTTGAAATTCAAGTCAGAAGTGGCTGGAGTGTTCTGGAATTTCAAGAGGCTTGTGGAAAACCAAAGTGGCTGCAAAATTCAGACCGTGAGGACTGACAATGGCACTGAATACACATCTTCGACATTCAACACATTTTGCGAAGAAGCTGGTATTGAACACCAACTTACTGCTCCTTATACTCCTCAGCAAAATGGAGTGAGTGAGAGGAGAAATCGCAGCATTATGGAGATGGCAAGAAGCATGTTGCATGAGAAGGACTTGCCCAAAAATTTTTGGGCCGAAGCAGCAAGCACTGCTGTGTATTTGCAGAACAGGATGTCCACAAAAGCTGTCAAGAACATGACGCCATTTGAAGCTTGGTATGGCTACAAACCTTCACTCAATTTTCTAAGAGTGTTTGGTTGTGTATGTTTTTCTCACATTCCACAGGTCAAGCGAGATAAGCTAGACAAAAAATCAGAACCCGGCATCTTCATCGGGTATTGCTCATCCTCAAAGGCGTACAAAGTCTATCAACCAAAGACAAGGAAGATAGTTGTGAGCCGAGATGTGATTTTCCATGAGGAGCAAAAATGGAATTGGGAGCCAACAAGTGAAACCAGTAGCAGCAAACTCATATCCATGTCTGATTTTCAACCAGCAGCAGAAGAAGAAGAAACAGACTTGGAAGATGAGGAACCAATTCGTGGAACAAGGCTGCTTCAAGACATCTATCAAAGATGTAATGTAGCTGTATGTGAGCCTGCTGATTATTTTGAAGCTGTCAAAAATGAAATGTGGCTGAAGGCAATGGAGGAGGAGATGTCAATGATAGAAAAGAACAAGACTTGGGTGCTGGTTGAAAGGCCGAAAAACAGGAAAGTGATTGGCGTAAAATGGGTGTTCAGGACAAAACTGAACGCGGATGGAACCATCAACAAGTACAAGGCAAGACTTGTCGTGAAGGGCTATGCGCAAATTTTTGGAGTTGATTACTCCGATACATTTGCACCGGTAGCCAGACTTGACACCATCAGACTTGTGTTAGCATTGGCAGCCCAAAATGGATGGAAGGTTTTTCAATTGGATGTAAAATCCGCCTTTCTCAATGGCAGCTTGCAGGAGGAGATTTATGTGGATCAACCTGAAGGATTTGCTGCGCAAGGACAAGAAGAGAAGGTTTATTTGCTGAAGAAGGCTCTATATGGCTTGAAACAAGCACCTAGAGCATGGTATAGCAAGATTGATGAGCACCTATCACGGCTGGGATTTATGAAGAGCCTGTCCGAAGCTACTCTTTATGTGAAGCATAAAGAAAATGATTTGCTTATTGTCTCTCTTTATGTTGATGATCTTCTAATTACAGGAAGCAACATTAAGCAAATTGATGGATTCAAAGGGGAGATGATGGAGATTTTCGAAATGACAGACCTTGGGTTAATGTCATATTTTCTTGGGATGGAAATTAAGCAAGGAGAGCATGAAGTCTTCATTTGCCAAAGAAAATATGCCAAGGAAATTCTCAAGAAATTCCACATGGAAGATTGCAAGGCTATGGCTACTCCAATGAATTCGAAGGAGAGCTTAAGCAAAGATGATGGTGCAGACAAGGTGGATGAAAATTATTTCAGAAGTATGGTTGGTTGTCTAATGTATTTAACGGCAACTAGACCAGATATTCTATTTGCTGTCAGCATCCTTTCTCGTTTTATGCATTGCGCTAGCGAGAATCATCTTAAAACAGCAAAGAGAGTCATTAGATATATCAAAGGGACTGTTGCCTTTGGTATAAAATTTACGAAAGGTCAAAATTCCAAACTGCTGGGATTTTCTGACAGTGATTGGGGAGGTTCTGTGGATGACATGAAGAGCACCTCTGGCTACTGTTTCAGCTTGGGATCAGGAGTATTTTCATGGAGCTCGAAGAAGCAAGAAACTGTGGCACAATCAACTGCTGAGGCCGAATTTGTTGCTGCAACAGCTGCAGCAAACCAAGCGGTATGGCTGAGAAAATTATGCCGTGACTTATACTGGAATCAATTGGAACAAACCGAATTGTTTGTGGATAATCAAGCAGCAATTGCAATCTCGTGCAATCCAGTTTTTCATGGAAGAACAAAGCATTTCAAGATCAAATATTTCTTTTTGAGGGAAGTGCAGAAGGAAGGTGAAATCAAACTCATTTACTGCAAGTCTGAAGAGCAACTTGCTGACATTTTCACAAAACCATTGCCAGCCAACCAGTTCGAATTTCTGAGGGAGAAACTCGGTATTTGCAGCTCCTAAAATATGGAGGAGTGTTAGTTATTTATTTTAGTCCTGCATTTGTTTGATTAATTATTTTTAGTCATTGTTGTTTAATTCAGCTGCACTTAAATTCAGTCAAGCTTTGTCCGAGTCTTTAGGAAATGTTGATCACGTGTAAATGACAGTGCAGCACATTCAGCTCACTTCATGCGTAGTGGTCTTTGATCGTGTCTTAGTGGCAGCTTGTTACATGATAATGGAGTCCATATCATGGCTGTCGTGGGTGTCTTTCTCTTCTATAAATTGTAATGTTTCATTTCAGTTTTAATTAATTCAATTATAGCAATTCATTCAAGATTTGTGAACAGTAAAAACAGCTACTGTGCAAATTAATTTCTGGCATTCTTCATTTCCGTTTTCCCCTGTTTTCATTCTTTCTTTTTTTAAACACTTTCAGTTTTGCATTTGATTTCTTTAACCTAGTCAAGTTCATTTCTGGAATATATATCCTTATTTCGGAAGTAGCCATCATGCTAGAAATATATATACCATCATGTTAGTAGCCATTCTCGTCTTTATTACAGGAATAATCGAGTATTGAATTTGAGCACTACACAGACAATTATTCTTCCAGCCACGCTTCAGCTCGAGAACCTCGCTTCCGAATTGCATGCAACAACATATGAAACTTTTGTCAATTACAAAGCTTCTGTCCATTACTTTCGTTAATTACCAAAATGTTTGTTTTCTAAACCTTTTTTATTCTCTTTTTAGATCTTATTTAAGCTATTTGAAGCTATCTCTACATATGAAACTTCTGCCTAGTGCCTATTTTCCTATTTCTATATATTATAGCAGAATTTTAGATTTCATGATTTGCTTGTTAAAGGTAAAAGGGTTTTTGGGGTTAAATGTTTTGAGTCTATGATTAATAGGCTTGTGAGAGTTGGGAGGACAACACAGGTCATTGGATTTTTTGAGAGAATGGAGAGGGATTATGGTTTAAGAGAGACAAGAAAAGGATTACATTTATAGTTTAGAAGTTGTGTGAACATGGGTATGCAAGTTATTCGAATTTTAAGAGTAAATGAAAGGCTACACCGGATGATTGTGTTGATGATTTTTGCAATTATTCCTATACATTGAGCATCATAGTGGGCTAGTTTGGCTCTACAAGTTGTCTATCATTTGCATGATATTTCCTTGTCAATTGTGTTGATGATTTTGTTGCAGCAGGCAAGGTTGTCGTTGATGATGTAGGGCATGAAGTTCTGTTGGTGGTAGGTCTCGAGGTTTATTTTTGGTTTTTTCTTCAATTCTTGTTGATGGTATATTGAGGGGAGGAGGATGACAAGAAAGAAATGATGGTGGAGTTGTGACAACAGATTTAGGAATGGTGATTGCCATAGAACTGGTGAGGATTTTTTAACTTTGAATCACAGAGAGGAAAGAGGAAGATGAGGCATCCATTTTGTTGCCTTCAATTTGTAATTAACTGCATTATAGTGCATCCATTTTGTTGCCTTCAATTCGTAATTAGCTAATGGCATTCATTTTAAATACTATGTTTGTGTGTTTTTGTGCAGCCACCCCCACTTTATGTTAGTATGTTTTTTGTGCCACCACAGTTGTGATCTGCGGCATCACTCAGTGAAGTTTGTCATGTGTTAAAATCTTTTTTTTTACTTTACATGTATTAGATTTACTATTACATTTATAAAGTGATCTTAAATTGTTTACATTATGTGTTGGAGATGTTGTGCATTTATTCTTAATTTGTGTGTAGATAATGATGTTATCTTCCTTGTATTAAATAGATGCTTTTATAAGTTTATTAATAACTTGAGTTCGATAGAATTTGAGTTAGATATAATGTAACATATCACCTAACACAATTCGCTTTTATGTAGATAGGCTTAAATTTGCTAAATTCATTCACCAACTTTCTTATAAGTGAGTCTGAAGATATTGTTTCTCAATCAAGTGATCCTAATCAACTTTCTTATAGCTCCATAGACTCTAATTTAATTATTCATGCAATTAAAAATATCACAAGTAATTAAAAACTTCTAACCAAAGAAAGATTGTTTACTGTCTGTATGGTTAAATACAAGCAAAGATTCAATTACAAGAGTTGAATAACAAACAAGACAATTTTGGGATCGAGTGCATGCTTACTTTATAGAGAATAGAGGAAACTTGAATACTCGTTCTCAAATAAGCATCTCAAGTAGATGACAAGAAATAAATAGAGAAGTTGGAAAATTTATTGGATTTATTAACCAAATTGAAAACCATTAACAAAGAATGACTGAAGAATCAAGGCTAATTTTCAATTTTTAATTTTAATTTCCATATTAAATTGTTTGTTTCACATATTTTTTTAACATAGTTTAATTTATTTAATTTGTTTTACTAGATTAATGATGCTCGGTAACGTATGCTTCATGTATTGACAACTGATTTCAACTACAATATTGTTGGGTTATCTTAAAAAAAATAACCCAAATGGCAATTAAAATATGCAAGTCAACATCAAGGGTCAAACATGAAACAAAAAAATCATGATAATGCAAGTCCAGTTTCTTCAACTCCATATACCCTTGATTATGTTAGTTTAGGAGAAGATAGTGAAGCATTTATTTCTCAACATAGACCAATTGGACAAAAGGTTGCAAAGGAATGACTTAAACGTAGACAAGGAAAGAGAAAGTTGGGGAGATAACTGTAATAAATCTCTTTCAACAATTCAAGGACACTTTAGTTGAAATTGAGGATAAAAAATAAGATAAAAAAATATGTTAGAACAACAAGCTATAATAATTAAACAAAGTCAAAAGAAACAAGAATTGGATAAGATTGAGAAAGAAAAGCAAATTCTAGAAATGGATACTTCTAATTTTGATCCAAATTCTGCAGCGTATTTTCAAAACAAAAGGTTAGAAATTAAAAAAAAAAATAGGGATTTTAATTTGTAATTAATTTGATTGAATTATTTGTAAGAGAATGTATTTTTAACTAATTATGTTTAAACTTATTGGTTACTTTATATATATATTGCTTAGTGTGTTAATTTTATTAATTCATAATATTATATCGTGTTATAAAATTGATATCAATTCAGTTTATTTTTTTAAGTTCTTCTAACACTCAACAACAATAAGTAGGATTAATTTACTTGAAACATAACAACCATAAAAAAAACATACAATTAATTGAAAATTATGATAACATAAGAAGCTTAAATCTAATTATCATTTACTCATTATCGTATTGTTCCCACAAATGTTCAATCAAATCTTCTTAGAGTTCGGAGTTTGTTGCTCTATCCCTGATTTGATTGAGTTTGAAGAAAATCACGTAATTCTGGTGTTTCACCATGTGACACTATTATAAAAGAACTAATTTCATGGTCAAATTCAAGGTTCATTACTCTTTCATCCTCAATAATCACATATGCATTATTATGCAATCTTTCATAATATTTACAAGGGTTTCCTCATCCAGTATCGTACAGGTCCATGTACTTTTGCAAAACAAGATTGTAACACCCTAAATGCCCGCTCCACATCCTTTCTTGCAGACTCTTGTTTACTTGCAAAATATTTTCTCTTTGCTCCTAATAGCCTTAGGATTGTCTTAACCAATATTGACCAATTCGGATAAATCTCATCTGCTAAATAGTATCCAATTGCATATTCATGTCCATTGATTTGTGTAATTGACAGGAGCAGCATGACCTTCAGCAAGTGCAGTAAAGATAGGTGATTGATCAAGAACATTGATATCATTTAGTGATCTAGGCATGCTATATCCAAAGATCTTCAGTCACCGTCTCTAAAATTATAGTAGATTCACGATAATGTCCAGTATATATCTCATGCCATATAGTTGGGCATTTCTCCCATTTCCAATGCATGCAATCAATGCTCTCTAACATCCCTGAAAATCCACGATGTTTGCCAATTAATAGTAATCAACCAATATCGGTCTCGTTTGGTGCCTTTAGATACCAATCCCCAAAAACTTCAACAATTGATTTGATGAAAGTTTTAAGACTTTCTATCGCAATGTTTTCCCCAGTTTGAAGATATTCATTAGTAAGATCTACAAGAATACCATATGCAAGTATCCTATGAGCTGCAATTACCTTTTAAAGACAAGATAAGCCAAGAACACCAAGTGCGTCAGTTTTTTGTTTGAAATATGGATTGTGAGCTTCCACCGCATTTGCGATCCGAAAAAAAAAAAGACAACGAGTCATCCTAAATCTCCATAGAAACTGACTTTCCATGAATTTAGCAAAATAATCATTATATAACCTTAATTCACCTTCCTTTCTATTACGATTGACAATTTTATGTCCAAAAACAGCGCTACGAGACTTTTTTCTCTGCCCTTGATTTATTGATTCTTCTTCAACAATCACTACAGTAGTAACTTGGAAGATGAACATGGGTGTGTTATCATCACAATCAAAAGCATCATAAAAAATAAAATTCAAACGATTCATGATGAACTTTAATAAAATAAAATAAGATTGGAAAGAAATAATGAAGACAAATGTTCAGGTTTATGAAAATATTTATAGATGAATTTATTTTCCCCAAAATTTTAAAATTTAAAATTTAAAATGTTGGCAGTTTTTTTTTCAATATTTGAAATCCTAAAAATTGAAAAGTTGATGGTTATTTTTTCAATATTTGAAATTTTAAGATTTGAAAAGTTGGCGGCTATTTTAAAAAAAAATTGAAATTTGGTGGGTTTTTTAATATTTTAAAATTTTAAAATGTTGGCGAGTTTTTCTTTTCAAATTTGATTTTTTTTATTTAAATAAAATTAAAAAATTAAAAATCAAAATGTTGGAGGGTTTTTTTAAATTATTTATTTAATTTGATAAATTACTCATATTAATTGCATATCATTACATAATTATATTATATACAAAATAATTACACTATATTTAAAATAATATAAAAAAAATCTTCTAAATAAATTCTACCATCAAAATACACATAAACCAAAAAAAACTATTTACATTATTTTAAGAAAATATTCACACTATTTAAAAAAAAAGATATTTTATATCTTTAGCTTTCTAAAATGTTAGGAACTTGGAACTGATTTTGTAGGGCCACATGTCAAGACGTCGTTACGTGTGCTTGTTTGCCTTCCACCAGATGTCCACCCAATCCTCTGTATCACTACATAGCGGAAGCCCAACAAACATCATCTTGTAATCTCCGCCGCAGCAACCATTTTCCATTCTCTCAAACCTCAAAGAACGTTTTAAAAAATGTCGAAAATTCCACTCGAAATCATAACCGATATTTTCCAACAACTCCCCGTCAGATCTCTCCTCCGGTTCAGATCTCTATCAAAGCCGATATGCTCCTTAATCGACGACCCAGATTTCATCAAGCTTCATCTAAACCATTCCGTCACCACCAAATCGAATCTCAGTGTCATCCTTAAAGAATGGGATCTTTTCACTGTCGATTTTGACACCCTATCAGCCGCTGTGGAGGTTAAGCACCACCCCCTTTACGCTGCTGGGGGCACGGAGGTCATTGGTTCGGTTAATGGGTTGGTGTTTTTGAGACATTCGGAGAGGAATCTTGCGGTGTATAATTTGTCTACGAGGGAGTGGAAGAAATGTTTTGTGGTAGAAATTAAGCCTCCCAGAAGAGATTGGATTGCTGGGTATGTTTATTATGGGTTTGGTTATGATTCTGTTGGTGATGATTATAAAGTGGTGAGGATGGCACAATTTATTAGAGAAGATGACGGTGGCGATGGAGGTGATGGAGATGGTGTTGGTGGTTTGGACTGTGAATATGATGTCAAGGTTTATAGTTTGAAGAATGATAAGTGGAAGAAAATTGAGGATTTGCCAATTCGTCTTAGGTTATTAAGCAAGCAGTTTTTTCATGTTTTGCATAGGAGAGGGTATGGTGTTTTTGCTGGTCATGCTTTGCATTGGATTGCCCCTCAAAGGCGTCAACTTGGTATGAGAGATTGTGTTCTTGGGTTTGATATTAGGGATGATAAGTTTTTCGAAATACCGCAACCCAATTATGAGAGCAAAGGTATGAACTTCCAGGTTGATATTGGGGTTTTGGAAGGGAATTTGTGTGTAATGTGTAATTATGAGCATGTTTGTGTTGATGTTTGGGTCATGAGGGAGTATGGCTTGAAGGAATCTTGGTGCAAGATGTTTTCTGTTCAAGGGATTAGGTGGATTAGTGCTTTTATGTTTTTGAGACCGTTGATTTATTCTAAGGATGGCGGTAAGGTGTTGTTGGAAGTGAATGATGAAAAGCTTGTGTGGTATGATTGGAAAAATAAGCGTGCCAAGGTTGTAAAGATTCGTGGTGGACCGAGTTCATATGGTTCTGAAATGTATGCGGAAAGCCTTGTTAGGATCAATGATGGTGACCGAAACGGCTGGAAGGAGCAGCAAGAGATAGATGAGGAGGAGGAGGAGAAGAGGAAGGCAGAGAAGAAGAGGTAAGACAGGATGAATTTTTTATGTGTTTGATTCTTTTGGGGCCATTTAATCTTATCGTCATCAATGGAATAGAAATCCTAGTAATGTTCATCGGTAGTCTGTTAAATTTTTAATTTTGGTTAAAAATAAATAAAATTGTAGTCATGGTCATGGACTCATGGATGGTGTTGTTTTCTCTCTTTAAGAGTTAAATCGTTTTGCCAGATTATGTTTATTTGAGTGGCAAGTGATGAAACGTCAATCTACGTTTTCAATTTGGGTGACAGCCATTCTAACAGTTTATGATTGGTTATCTAGCAATATTTTTTATGCAAGTTTTTGTGTTTATATAAATTCTTATTTTGTATTGTTCTGTCAAAGGTTTCATGTGGTCCTTTGTTTGTTTTGATTTAGCACCTTATGTCAGTTGTGTCTCTCAGGGATAATTTCCTCTCTGTGGGGTTCAAACTGAAGTTGTAAGACCGAAAGAGAAAGAGGATGCCCCACAAAGGCGAAATGAAAGAAGGTGAGCTTTTTAGTTTGGCACAGTGAACTAATGCATTCCTTCTGCTGTCTGATTTAAGCAATGTAAAGATAAAGGCAATTTGATTTTAAGTTATCATGTTTCAGAGGACTGATAGCTACTTCCGTTTCGCCAGATATTCTTGCTCCTCTTTTTCTTTTCTGTTTGGCACAGGTTTGATACTGAAGACCCACACATGCCAGCTTGGAGACAGAAAATGTGGAGAAGAAGGCTCCAAGCAGTTCATACTGTGCCTTATGCTGAAAGTACCATACAATGTTAGATTTGGTTTTAGGACATTCTGATAAGTAAAATCAGATACTTGATGCCTTACCGGTGCAAGATAAACTTTAGAACTCATGTATAGTGTTTCGAGACAGATGCTAGTGTATTTACCTTTTGAAGTTGTAGGAAACTTTTCAGAAATGATGAAATGAAGTCAATAGCCTACAAATTTATGGGGTTTTGTTTCGCAAATTAATGGGGTCTTAATGTCTATGACTCGGTCAAGTTTGACAGAGGCATCTGGTAGATGACTGAATGTGACATGAACATTGATTTGATGTGGAAATTTGTTGTCCTTGTGTGGAAATAGCAATTCACCTGTACTATGCCATGTAGATTCATTTTGGGGGAAGTGCTTGGGCTATTGGATTTGAGGAAGATATCAAAGGACTCACGAGGACCATTAGATCCCAATCCACTGTCCTGGCTGTGAAGCAACCATTCTGTTATGTGGAAATGGAATCATGAACTTTCGCATCTGATTGTGTCCTATAATTGAACTTGGTCATTCCCTTCCCATGCTGTTTAATTTGATGTGCTTAGATAGTTATAGGGCAATCCAAACTTGAACAATGTCAATTGCCAACCCCAATAGCTCAAGAGACTCATGAAATGATTGCTTGTTCAAGAGGCAGGGCAAGCTATTTTTTGCAGTTGAAGCGAATGCTGCTATTTTCTTCAAATGCAATCCATCCCGTAGAGCAATAGATCTTTCTTTCATCATGCACTCTGTATTCATCAGACCCACTTCAATCTCTTTCTTTTCTATCTGGGCAGGCTCCAATTGTTTTTTTAAAGTGTATTTTGCTTAGAAATATATTAAAATAAAATAAAAATTATTTTTGATATTAAACACATAAAAATGATTTAAAAACACAAAAAATGATTTAAAATAAAAAAAATTAAAAGTGATTTTGATACAAAATGTCAAACATAGCTTAAAAGCTGCTTTAAGCAAAGTACCAAAAAGATGATCCACAGGTAATGTATCATCTTCCAATTTCCCGCTTTTGATAATGGGCATCTTGCAATTGGATGAATCAGCTTTTCACGCTCAAGGTTTCCTAGCAGTATTCTGTCCATCCTCCAATTAAAAAAAAAAAAAAAAACACATAATTGCTGGCACCTTGGGGTCAACCTTATGTTTGGATTTTGAGCATTTGTGGATGTAAAAAATCCACATACACACGTGTGTGGTTCATCGTTATCTATCGCACCACGAGATTAAGCCGTCTTTATCTTCTTCTTCTTTTTTTTTATCAAAATGATATTTAAAAAAGAAAAGTCAACATATTTTTTGACTATAATTTATCAGGATGACCGGATCTTTGGTCAATAGAGTTGATAGTCAATAATTATTTTTTGTACAAATCAAAACAATTAAAAAAACTAAAAATTATACAATAAGCTAAAAAAGTTGGGAAAATCACTGTAGCTTCTGAGTGTTTCTACTGTGGACTGCAATAGTAACCGGTTCGGTCCGGTCCGGTTCGTTTTTTAGTTTTACCCGGTTCGGTTCCTTTTTTTTCCCAGCTGTTGCCTCGGTTCCGTTTCTCTTTTTTTTTAAGGTTTTCACTCCTTCTTTTCTCCTGGGCGACGCCGTTTCTCTCCTTTTCTCTCCTCTCCTTTCCTTTTCTCTTCTTCTTTTCTTCTGGGCGCTCTGGGCGGCGCCGTTTGCTTCCTTTTCTTTTCTCTACTTTCATTTTCTCTTCTTCAACCAGCATCTGCACCATGGCTGAGGTGGGAGTTCTTCCTGGGTGTTTTCTGAGTTTCTGAAGGAAAGGGGGCCACGAAGAGTTGGGAACAAAGTTTCAGTAGGGAGTTCGGGCCTTCATCTCCAGGAGAAAACCTTCGAACCGAATCGAGGTAGATTTTTTCCCAGCTATTGCCTCGGTTCCGTTTCTCTTTTTTTTTAGATTGGGAGCAGAAATCACTAATGCAAGGAAGACATTGAGGTGTATCTAAAAAGATGTAGATTTTTTTCCTGAGTTTCTGAATAAAAAAGATGTATCTAAAAAGACTGGGAGCAGCTCTCGGCCGTTTGCTGGCGAGAAGAAATGGGTAAGTTGCAATTAACATCTTTTTATTCCATCTTCATTCCATCTTCAGTTATGTTGAGTGTTTTCTGATGTTGGGCATAGATATCATAAATTGCCGAAAGAGGTGAATAAGTAGATAATAGATTTGTTTTGTGCAGTTAATATGCAATACACACACAGCACCTCAGAGGCACTATGCTTTGGTTTTTTTTTATCGATATTGATGTTTATTTGGGCTGTGATTTTTTTATTTTTTTTTTCTTTTGCTGCGTTGCCTTTTCTTTTTATTTTGTCCTCTATTTCTATGAAACCATGTATATAAAACCAAGTGTTAGGGGAATGATATATTTTCCCCCAACTTTATGCTAAAAATGTTTGGAAGCAATTGTCCAAGATGTGATATTTTATTTTTTAAAGAACAAAATATATTAACTATGGTGTTTGTTTGTTTTTGGTGCCCGCAACGAAGTGCGGGCAATCCAGCTAGTCTAAAACTATATAGTATGTTATCGTAATTTCCGTTGTATACATGGTACTATGAAATTATTATAAAATCACTCATTTCTGCAGCATATAATACTTCAAAGCATACGTATTTTATAAATAAATCATTGACTCTTACATGTGTAATTGTACTGTCCACCCATTTTACAAGTTGAGAATTTCAAAAACAAAATCTCTAGTCGGTATCTCTCATTTTGATCATTTTCGGTTTCCAAAGTGAAGCCATGAAGTTTATAGTAAGACAATAGGTCAATATTTTTGCCAAAAGAAAGTACAATAAAAAATCCAAAACATATAGTATTATAATAGAAAAGGCAAAGGAACTAATTATTTTTATTAGAAGCTGCTATGAGCCCTGGTTAAGGATGTTTTTGGTATTGTTTTTGTTTTTGTGGTTGAGGTTTTAAAAAAACATTTTCATGAAAAACATTTTTAATTGCGGTTCATAATTGAAATTGAAGAGTTTGGTTAAAACTGTGGTTGAGTTTGAGGTTGATAGAAAACAATTTCGTGTGTTTGGTTATCATGTTTTTCATATTGTTTTTCATATTTACTTATATTTTAATTAACTTTTTAGATTATTTTAATATTAAAAATATATTTTTTATTAAAAAAACTTTAAACAGAAAATATAATAATAAACCATATATTACCCCCCCCCCCTCCTTTCCAGTCCCCTCTTTCAAATAAGCAGTTGTTAGCTCCTCTCTCTCTCTCTCTCTCTCTAGAAGCCCCTCCAGTTCCCGCCCCCCTCTCCAATAAGCAGTTATTAGTTGCTTTTCTTGGACCTGCATTTATCTCATTTTATTTCGTGAGACCCATGTCATATTTCTGCTTTTCAAATTTAATCAACCACTAGAATTAGGAGTTTTATTTGCAAACCAAAATTAGATTTTTCATAGTAGTTAGATCAAATGGGCCTCCCTTTAAGCTTTTGTAATGGATTGACGAAATGCATAATCACTCGTACAACATTAGACATTACATCATCCTTGTAAAGTTCTTGAGAGACATGAAAGCTGAGAAAATTCCCATCATCCTTAAGCGACAAGACATGGTCTTAGGTTCTGGGATGGAAGATAATGATTAGCATGATTTCCTGCAACACATAATTCATGGGGGCACAATATATTTCATTGTTCTTCTAACTCTTTGCTTATTTGGGAAACTTGTTGGGTTCTTTTAAATTACTTTTTACCATGAAACAGGGGGAATAATTGAGTACTATCCAAGCTATAGTCAAAGGAGTTTTAAAAACTTGTAAGAAACATTGAGAAAAATACAAATTTTAAGGTCCCTACACAAGTTCATGAACTATAAGTGAAAATGTTGAGAGTTTGTCATTATTCACGAAGTAACTATCAAATCATAAGTGTTTCTTATTTTGCTAGTCTAAGCGTGTGTTTGGCATTGCAGTTAGTGTGTGGTTAAAATTGGAAAAAAAATAATTTTATGAAAAGTGTTTTTAGTTGTGGTTCATAATTGAAATTAAAGTGTTTGGTTAAAACTGTGGTTGAGTTTGAGGTTTAATGAAAGAAAGTTATGTGTGTTTGGATATCAAGTTTTTTCATGTTGAAGGACACACACACACACACACACACACACACACACACACACACATATATATATATATATATATATATATATATATATATATATATATATATATATATATTATTTTTTAAATATTATAGATTTAATTATCATAATAATAAAATATAATTGATGATTCAAGTAAATTAGACACATGTATATTCTCCCATCAAACTACTTGCAATTCCATCACGAACTAAATTCATACGTGAAGGCCTCTACGATCCCTTGTTATTTTGATCGATGAGCAACATATGGTGTTATATCATCAGGAACAAGATATGCGATCAATACCAAGTTTTAGGATCTTTATCTACATATTGTAGAGATATAATTTCAATGTCAAATTCAGTTGTAAGTTTTTGATCCATAATCAATTGAAAAACAACACAGGTGTGGAGTGAAACGAAATCACGCATCTTTCTCTTTTATCAGGGTTGATCTCTATCTACATATATTTTTTTATTTTTTTTAAATATGATTTTTATATTTAAAAAAAAATCGGATTGGGTTTGACCCAACTAAATGGGCCGGCTTAGCCAAGTTGGGCCAAAAGGCCCAACTCTGCTGGACTTGGGCTGGACCGAGAGCAGATCCAACCCAAGAGATAAAATGATGCGCTGCATTGGAAGAGTGAAATGATGCGCTGCACTGGAAGAGTTAAACGGTGATCTACAGTGTTCATGACTTCTTAAAACGTGAACAGTGCAGCGTGAAGCAGTGTGAATTAATTCACGTGAACAGTAGCAGGGTGACCGAAGGTAAAGAGAGGCTCAACAACCGATACCAACAGGTAAAGGAGGTTGAAGTGATTCTTCCTGTGGTAGTGGTGTCGAAAATGATGGCCTGCAGTGGCCGGAAGAAGCTTTGAAAGGTTGTTGTTGTTGGGGCTTGATGTTGCTACTGGAGGTCACGGTGGAGCTTCCGCTGATTCTCCGGTACACCTTGAAGATGAAAGTAAGGAGAAGTTTGGTCTTCTAACTGTACACCATAAGGAGAAGTTATCTTTCATGGAGGTTTGCCTGTGAGAGAGAGAGAGACCAGTAGTAAGAGAGATCATGGTTGTGCCGCTTGAGAAACATCTTCAAACTACTTCTCCAAAGCTGAGGCTCGAGCTCAGTCTTTTGGTGGGTCCATGACAATTAAAATTGTTTTTAAACTATAATCAAACAGTTGCAAATTGTGTTTTTCTTAAACGCAGTTTGTACCGCATTATCAAACGATCACTAAAACTATAACAAGGATAAGCTTCTAATTATGTAATTTTTTAATGGATTTGATCTAAAGACTTCATCATATGTTGAACCTTAAATGATATTTCTTACAAATTAATTAAACACCTATTTAAATAAATTGCTAACACAGTTGAAGGTAGGTTTAATTTACTACAATTATTAGAGTACATTTTTCTTGGAAGATTTGTTAATAGGCCATGAATTTGTCATCTCAAGAAAGAAACTTTCAAGGGTTCACTAAACTACCCATTACAAGAAATATGAAAGACTCTGAATTATTTTTATTTTCTTAACTTTATTTTTTTTCATAAAAATAAATTTTAAAAGTCAACGTATACACACACTAACAGTGCACACTATACCCGTTAATAACTACCCTTGAAGTCCATACTCTCGTTCTTACTATAAAAACACAAAGACCTTTAAAAAATAAAAACAGTGACTTTCTCAGCCTCACCAAGTCAAGTCTCCCTCTTGAAATGATAGCAGAAATCCTCATCAGATTACCAGAAAAGGAACTTCTTTGTTACAGGTTTGTATCTAACCCATGGTACACATTAAGTGATGGTCCAAACTTCATTAAATTGAATTTAAATCACTCTATGCACACAAGTTATAATCTTTACATCATCATTAACTATTTCACAAGTTCACTACATGGGTTTTGATCAAAATTTAAGTTTCTGTTAATGGGTCTCTTTGTAATTCTAATGTTTGGATGGTATTGCTCTACGGAACCCATCAATTGGAAAGTACTGTGTGGTCCCTGTTTGCCTATTGAGCTGGAGAGGTATTTTGGGACTAAATCTTGTAGTGTGTATGTGATTGGATTTGGGTATGATTGTGTGTGGGATGATTATAAGGCTGTTAGGATAGCGCAGTTTGGAAGTGGGGGGAGAGGAGTTAGTCTGGGGTTAAGGTTTATAGTTTGAGGGAGCAAAAGGAGGTTTCTGTGGTGTGATCTAAAGATGAAAGTAATTGAAGCTGTTACATTTTTGGGCGATTCATACCATATCGTGCATAAACATTCAACAGAAGCCTTGTTTCCCCTGTCAATCGTCGCATCCAAATTAGTGGCAATACGGATCAGGAATTGGAGAACAGGACAGGCCATAAGAAGAGAGGAAGAGATGAAATAGTCAAGATTTTCCTTCCTCTTTGTTGCTACCAGAGACCAATGTGTTTTTTCTCTAGGTTCTTGTCCTCGGCTAGAAATTCTGGGTCCAGGATTATGAAATGCGTGACATGGCAGCAAAAACCTGCATTTATTTTTGCTACTTCTTGTTGGCTCTATCAACTCATCATTGTGAAAGTTTTTAGTTTCATATCACATATATATCATCAATGCATATATACAAGAAATATATATTGTGTTGCAAAGATGGTTCATTGATCTGTTCTTACATTCAAGATTGTTTTTTTAATTGGATTCAGTTGATTTACCAAAGGCTGGCTTTGAGTATAGGTCTGATCCCCAGTGTTTGTCTCTACCGATCAGTAGGTGAAATACCTGAAGGTTATAGGCTTGTCTAAGGCTGTATTATATGAAATCAGTAAGATTGTCTCAACTAAGGTTTACTCAAGGGTCTGCTTCGGTGCTGCCTTGGCTAGTTACAATTTTGCTGCTACTGTCATCAATTTCTCTGTATGATAGTTGTCTTTTTTCTTTTTCTCTCTACCTCTAAACCCTCTTGGCTATTTTCATTTTAAGTGTTTCTTCATATCTCTCTGTTAGTTCTTTCTGCTATTTGATTCTTTAGGTGGTAAGGAGAAAGAAAATAATATATATATATATATATATATATATATATATATATATATATATATATATATATATATATATATATATATATTGAGTTCAAGATTGAATTCTTGCAACGGTTTGCTTTGTATGGCTGTAGCAAATAATCCACACCTCACCAAAGACAATATCTTAAAAGTGATCAAGGGATTGTGATCAGAAGGTTCTCTTAAAAGTGCATACATATTCAAGAAAGTTTATTTGGTATGATCTAAAGACTAGAACATATGAAGATGCAGAAATACCTTGTTATCAATGGCGATTTGATGCCTAAACTTTTGGTGGAAGCCTAGTCTCTCCCAAATTGAAGACAAAACGCATCAAGAATGTGATATAAAATCTTGATTCTCAGAATTCATGGAGCTTCCACAGCAGGTGGCCATTTTTTCTGAGGGTTGTGTTTAAACACCGGTTGTACCGGCGTGCCAAACAGGCGTTTAGATGACTATCCTAAGCATTCAATCCGTGAAATGATAGACTTAGACTCAATGAATTCTAAACCAAAGTTGTCAATACCGTTCCGGTTTTTCAATTGGAATGGAACGTTCCGGTTTCGGAGCGTTCTGGCGTGCCGTTTCGGTGTCGTACTGTTTATATATAATTAATTATATATATAAAAAAAAAAATATTAATTTAACAAGTATAATTAAAATTCAAGATAAATTAACTTTAAATTATACAATACAAACACAAAGTCAAACAAACATAATCTCAAAATTAGAAACATCTCTAAAATTCCAACAATAAAATTATTTTTTAAAAAATAAAAAATAAAAAATGAATTTAATTATAATTAAAAGATCCAGAATATTTGAAATTTGAAATTTAAGCTACTTATTGTATGTTTTTCAAGTAATTCTATGTTTTTTTATGGTTGTTGTATTTGAAATTAATTAATGTTACTTATTGTTTTTTAATGTTAGAAAAACTTAAAAAAACAAAATGAACACATTAAGAAATAATCGATAAGTTCAAACATAATTAATTAAAATACATTCCATTACAAATAATTCAATCAAATTAATTACAAATTAATACCCCTATTTTTTATGTTAACTATTATTATAATAATTAATAATTAGTATTATATAATAATTAGTATAAAAACCAATAATTAGTATAAAAAGTAAAAACCACCCCACCCCGTTTGTCCCCTCCATTTCAATAAAAAAAAACCTACCCATCCTTTCTTCTTCTCTGGCCGCCGCCGCCCCCTCCACACCAAACACACCCATCCAGCCTCTCTTTCTCGGAATCCAAAAGAATGGCCACCATCACCTCTACAGCTACTCTTTCCTTTCACTCCCATAACCCCATCAAAACTCTGTCATCATTCTCTCTCTTTTTCAAAGTTCTTCTTCATAAACCAAAAAATCCCTCCAAATTCCACTGATTAATGGCAAGTAACGTATTCTCACTACCTCTTCCTACACTCATGCCGAACAACGCTGTGTTTATCTCTTGATTTTTATTTTTTATTTTTACTAATATATAATATATGGGTTGAGTTCTTCTTTTCTTTTCTGTTTCTGATTTTTTTTTTTATTTTGATCCCGGGACGTTCCGGCCGGAATTTCTGGAAGGGGCTGGAATGAAAACCGGTGCGAAAATGCGTCGTTTCGTCCCGATTTTCTTACTGGCATGACATGTTCTGATCGTTCCGGCCGGAACGACACGGAATTAACAACTATGTTCTAAACCACTTTAATGTTGAGGAATGATATTGAAAAAAAAAATAACAATAAAAATGAGAAAAAAATATGATAGGAGAAAAACTTGAAGAAAATGAAATTGAAAAAAAAAATCTCAAATTAGAGAAATTAAAATTAAAATAATGAGTATTAGATACAAAAAACCAAGAAATTAAATGAGGATGGGAATGAAAATGAATCTTACTTTTATAAAATATATAAATTAAAATAAATAATAAAAAAACATGAACTAAATCCAAAGAAAAAAACTAAAGAGCTGATTTGTAAAATTAAAAGTCAAAGTGTGAAGATAGGTGGAAGAGAGAGAAGAAGAAAAGGTGTTGTCGGCGTCTGACTCTGCCGAGTTGTCTCTAACCCCAACTCATTACAGCAAAATTAAAAAAAAAAAAAAAAAAACCTATGCAATTTCAAAACTTCCCTTATCCCCAAGGCCTCCAGATTTTAATTATAAAAGTGATTAGGTCTTTCTCATGTGCGTTTAATCATTAAAGACGATAAATCCCTTAATAAAAAAAGAAAGAAAAAAAAATGTCATTAGTTATCCTTGATCAATTTTAAAATGTCTACGTGATGATCCCTATGCAACCCTTAAACATTAGCATACGAGGGTTTATTTCAGAGAAAGATGTTAAAATCTAATAAATTTTCCAACCCTAACTACGTACTTGGCTCGAATTTGTGAGCTATATCAAAATAAATTTGATTTTTCAAAGTTTAATCTAATTTTTTAGCTCTTACGGGTGTTTTTGAACAAATTTGAAAAATAAAATTATTTTTTATTTTAAATTAAAAAAAATTGGTGTTTTTAGATTATTTTCATGTGTTGTGTTGATATCAAAAATAATTTTTAAAAAATAAAAAATATATATTTTAATATATTTTTAAATAAAAAATACTTTTCTAATTTTAGAAACTTGATACGAGACTTTTTGCAGCAATATTGATCTAGGTTTTTTTCTCAAACTCTTTTCGTCTCAACACCTTCCTCAATTCCCTTTCAATATCAATCTTATTAAACTTACTTTTGTAGAGCTTAGTTCCATAAATAAATAGGAATGTTACTGCTGTAACAAAGCAATACCATGCTCACATCAATCGTGCTCCCGAAGTTGCTTCGCTACGACTCTTTTCCATATTGCAAGTTAAAAAAGTAACAAAACTCTGCAGTACTGTTGATCATATGGAAAAGCTCGATGCAACTTGAGTTTTCTTTTCAGAGCACAAAAGTCGCGGAATAAAGGAGCTAAAAGATTTCAAACCTTGCGTGACAAGGAGACACCGACTCAAGGAAATTGATCATTAGGTCCTAATTAAGAAGCATTAAAGCCGATGGATTTCATTTTGATTCCTGGTATGAACGTCCCAACATGCAAGAAAACGAAAACCCACCATAGTTTACTAACAAGACAAGCTTCCTCTTCAAATTCCAGAGGGAATCAATGCAGTAGCGTGATGAAACTACCGGAGAATGTCATAGCTCACATACTAAGTTATTTACCTGTCAAGAGTCTCTTGCTTTCCAAGTGTGTCTCCAGGCTATGGTGTTCCCTGATTGAGAGTGAGTATTTCATCAAACTCCACCTCAGAAACTCTGTCCATGATAGCAGCGGTGCCAAACTTGGCCTCATTCTTCAAGACAGGTGCTTCTTAACGCCGAAGATCTTCTCAGTTGCCGACGTTGGCTCGCCGTATGAATGCGTCGAGCTCGGAGGAGGCCCGTTCGGTTACCGGACCAGATTACTGGGTTCTTGCAATGGTTTGCTTTACGTTTGTCAGTCAGACATGGAAGACAGCGTGCAGTACAAACGATCAGGGAAATACTACGTCTCGCCGAAGATAGCCTTGTGGAACCCCTTAACCAAGAAATCGCATATCCTACCCCTCGCACCTATTCAGGTTACGTCATGGAATCCTCTCTATGGTATTCTTGACTCTCTTAGAGTTGAATATGCATTTGGAAATGATTCAATCAACGACGACTACAAGGTTTTGAGAATTGTACAGCAGATTATTAATCCTGGAATGGCTGATCCTGACAAGTTTATCCTTAAAACTATGGTTTATAGCTTGAAGGCTAATTCATGGAGAGAGATTGTTGCACCTAGTTATCTTCATTATATTGTCAGTCGAGAATCTGTGCTGATCCGCGAAGCTTTTCACTGGTTGCCAATCCAAGGGCATGGATTAATGAATATTGTTGCGTTTGATATTCGAAGAGAAGAGTACTGCACAGTGCCACTGCCTAACTTAGAAAGTAAGTCTTCTCCTCGCTGCAGGAATCTGGGTGTACTCGGACAGTGCCTCAGCTTAGCCTCCAGCAGCGTCCATGATGTTGAGATTTGGGTGATGAAGGAATATGGAATGAAGGATTCATGGGTTAGATTGCTGCTGCTTGAGCAGTCTTCTTCACTGTGCTACAGGTCTGGCCCGTATGATCTGATCCCTTTAGCATTTGTAAAGGATGACAACGATGATCACAAGGTTCTCCTAAAATGGATGTATGATCGAAGTCTCATATGGTATGATCTGAAGCTAAGAACATATGAAAATGTCCAAATTCACGGAGCTCCATGGCTATATCAATCCTATATTTTTGTTGGAAGCCTCGTCTCTCCTCTACCTCCAATAATGCAGTAGCAAAATATTGATGGCAGGATACCTCAGGAATGTGAAAACTAGAGAAACAAGAACAGGAGAAGAAATAGCCGATTAGGGTCTGTAAATCTTCTTTGCTTTCCTTTCTTTATCCCGGATTGTAAGACAATTCAAAAAATTTGTATATGTTTGTAACTAGTTTTTGGCTATTTACAGTTGCTGTGAATGCTGACTGGTGATGGTAGTTACAGTTTTGTTCATGCCAGGTCCAATCCCTGCATGAGCCTCAGCTTCTACTGATAACGTGTTCTTATGCTCGTGAAATCCTAGGATGCTTAAATTACATGTTCTATACCCTTAGGTTTCTTATATTTCTTTTAAAAGTGATGATGTTAGATCCCTTTTCGGAAACATTGCCTGCCAATTAAGGATTAATTTTCCCCGTACCTTTCTTCCCTATTCTTTCATGTTCTACACCCTTAGGTTTCTTCCCTTTTATTCCATATCGTATCTCACCTCCTCCATTTTATTTGATGAAAATTAAGTATAACGTAGTTAAATGATGCTAGAGATGAACAAATTAACCGACATATCACAGAAAATTCAAGTTCCTTGTAGAAGCTGGGGATTTGATACTTCTGTAGCAGGCAGCTGTAGGACTCAAATCAATTAGGACCCTGAAATGGCTCTGCAACAACATTCTGCACAATTACAGGGGAGGCTCAATGCAGTTTCTTGATTTCCATCCAACGATTAAAGAGCAAGAAAATCAATTCTAGTAGATCATATACTCAATAGAAGAATGCATGCCTTGAAATTAGTGTTTGCCGACACCTGAAAATACAGGATACTGTTTTCGCGTACAAGTTATAATTAATTTCAATAAAAAAACAAAATTGAAAAAAATTAAAATTTTTATTTTGATGCTTATTTTTTTAATTTTTAATTTTTATTTTTTCAATTTTTCTAAAATAGTCCATGTATTTTGGACATGTTTATATGTATATGTTCTTAGTTTTGGTTTTTTATTTTTTTATTTTTTTCTTTTGTTGAGGTTATGTTTTTATTCAATACAGTCCTTAAATTTTAACTTGTATTGGTGATCATTTAAATTTCTTCTTTTTCTCCCTTTGTTCTTTTGTTCAGTTTTCTATTTTATTTATTCTTCAAGTCCAATGATTTTTAAGGCTTATAATATTTATTTTTTGGTCATTTATTTTATTTTTTGTTTGCTCTTATGTAAAAGTTTTTAGATTTTTTTTATTCTTCGGGGTAATTTTGTTATTTTTTATTATTTATGTAATATTAATAATAATTTTTGAGTTTTTTTTATTCTCCCGGGTAATTTAATAATTTTTATTATTTTAGCAATAATAATAACATTATTTTTATGTTTTAAATTCATGGTAATAATAGTGACATTACTAATCATAATGATAATAGCAACTATAATTTATTGTAATGGTTATACTGCTTTATGGTGTTAATAATTATGGCTTTAATGATAATAATAATAATAACAATAACTCATAAAATAATATGAAGAATATCAATAATGGAAAAAAAATTATAATAATGATAATAACACTAATTATAATTTAAAAGATATTAATAAAAATATTAAATAAGAAGTTAAACCTGGGCAAAATGGTGCTAGATTTTTTAATATTTAAAAACAATATTGATGGTGATAGATTTTTTTTATGATGATGTACATTTAAGCGAAATAATCAAACTAAACAAAACTTTTATTAGGTAATGTTAAAAAAAACTAATTATAAGAGCTTTTTGTGTTTAGTAATAATGTTAAATAATATAATTTAAAAGAAATAAGGTAAAAAATCAAAGATATTATTGAGTTACAGTATTTTTAATGAATACAACATTGAATGATAAATTACTAGATTTGAATCATTATCATAAAGAAGCAGTAAAAAATATTTTTTCATAAATACAACATCGAATGATAAAATATTTTAATTGTTATTCTTATTGTTATTCTTACGATTGAAGGTAAAAAAAAATATTATTTAATTTGAAGAACAAATGAAAAAAAGCTTAAGGACAAAAACAAAATTTATACTATTACCATTATGATTATAATTATTATAATCACTTGGATTATAATAAAATTTGTTGTTTAATATGAAGGTTAAGTCATACGGTTTTAAAGAAATAAGATAAAAAATTAAAAATAATATTAAGCCATAATTGTTTTTTCAAATCATTAATCCGGGATATAAGATTTGAAATATTATATGTAGAGAAATTACAAAACTTAATTCTTAATACATACAAAACCAAATGATAAATTACTTGAATTATTATTCTCATTATTATTATTATGATTAAGAGTCAAACCAAACATAATATTAAAAGCATTGAATTTTATTTTATTTTTTATATAAAAAATGAAAATAATTGTAAGACAAAATTAGTATTATTATTATGAGCCATTACCAGACTATAAAAAATAATATAAGTTAATTTATTATTTTCTTTCCTGTTTGCCTAAAAAACTTTTGATTATTTAGTTTTTTTTTTATATTCAATTTATAAAACACACGTAGACAAAACAGATGAAAAAAACACAAACACAACAGATCACTAACAACAAAACATTCACTATATGTGCATAAGAGAGAGTTTCACTCTCATTTCACACCATCAAAGCTAAACTTACTATGTTTTTAACGCAAACTATATTTAATACAGAGATAAATAATAATAAAAATTAAAAATGAAAACTAAAATTATAAATACATAAATATGAACAAAAAATAAAAACATATCCTAGAAAAAACAAAAAAAAAATAAAGAGATCAAAACTAAAATAAAAATTAAAAGTTAAAATACAAAATAAAAAATTATATATATTGAAACAAGACAAAAAAAAAAATCATATTCTCATGGCAAAGAGCTCGTGCATATCTATACGTTATCTTATCTCATGGGCTAGGGGTAAGTGTGTACGTGGATAGATGGAGCCTGGAGGAACCGATTCAAGGAAACTTCCTATAGGACAGCAAAACACTTAAAGTCACTTTGACTAAAATTGTCATTTATTTATAGGAGAGTTAAGGTTAAAATTTTATTTTATTTCCTTTTGTTTTTTTTGGAGTTGCTGTACTAGGGTTGGATTAGTGTTTCAAGACTGTAGTACTATTTTCATGTTCTTATTATTTATTTTTATTTTTGGTAGAAAGGGACCTTTTCCTCTTTCGTTTATACAAATATATTTAGGTTAAGAGAAGGACCTACATAAATTGGACTTTACTGAATGAGTCTCAAAGTCTTATAAACCATTTTCATGTGGATTAATCGCAATTTTATTTATTTTAATATAAAAACTAAGTACAATTAGCATTTTGCATAATTAAGGCAAGTAATTACGAACTTGTTCTTCCAGGATAAACATCATTTTTTGTCGTGTCGTTAACATGTAGAACATAGTTTTTTCTACGTGGGATCCATTGATTATTATGGCCCGACCAAGCACGGGTTTGCAGAAGCAAGATACATTTGTTTTTGCAGATTTGTTTTTACGTGGAACTCATTAATTATACAATTTAATTTCTACACAGCAACCATAATTGTTTTTGCTGGTTTTCAAGTGGGATCCCTTCATTGTGCATTGTAATATAAGAAATAAACATATGCAATAACAATTTCCACTATAATTTAAATTAAATATATCTTCATTAAACAAACAATTTTAACCCAAAATATATTTTACCTTGAAGTTACAAAGAAGAGACTTTCTAAAAAAAAAAAATGTTTTCAAGCCACAACCACAAGAACTAAACTACTATGATAGGATCGTACACACTCCTAATTTAGATCCCAATTACTTTATAGCAATTGAATGTTTGATTAATAATCCAAGTATAGGGTTGAAAAACTTTAAAAGCTAATTGCATAGATTAGTACCTTGTATGTTGGTTTTATCCCTTGCATGTTGCTTTCAAAGGGTTTTTTCATGAAAAAAATAAAGAAAATAATTAGATTTATTAGTGGGGGAAAGTTAGGAAGAAAAGAATGACAATAGAATCTATTGCATCATATCATATCATGGATTTGAATGAAAAGAGGAAGCAACTTGGAAGTAGGTCAAGAAATTCCATGAAGATCCATTTCCTTTCACACTTTTGAGTACAAAAATAATATATATATTACTTAGTCTTATTATCTTTTAATTAATATAACAAAATTCAAGGCCTAGAGTATACTTTTTTAATTTTGAAAAAAATACTATCTAGTCGTATACTTTGGACTTGATTTGTTGTATACCTCTCAACCATATATAATAAAATTTGCTAGATTTAAAAGGCATTATATATCATAATTTAATAATTTATAGTTGTCATTAACAAATTTATTAAACTCGGCTTGTTTCATGATCTAGATTGAGACGCACACTAAATATTATTCTGATTTTTTTTTTTAAAAAATCAACTTGAATAAACTCGATGCGGCATAGTTTGATATATTTGTTTTGAACATGTTCCTTGCAACAATTATATAAAATGTGTTAATTAATCATTATTTCTTTTATTTGATCTTTTATGATTCTTGAGAAATATGTTGTGTGATATAGCACTTGGTTTACTATTGGAAGAGAAATTGACACCATTGTTCTTTACTTCCTTGCAAAGCAATATTGCTTAGTTGGATGCTTTGTGTAAATCACAAATTACATAGCAGATGAGGCACCTAAACATAAGTCAAAAAGTTGCCCTCACTTTTCATTTCTCCGTGAAAAATAAAAAGCTTCCCTTTCTTTAATTTGTTTTTCATGCCTCACATGGTGATTTCTCTTCCTAAAAACAGGTGGCTAGGCGTGCATCTTCCCAAAATCGAACCTGGATTAACCTGCCCTGCCGTATCGTAAATTAACTTGTTGAGTTTTAAATAAATCTTTTAATTAAATTAAATCGGATTAAGTTTTAAAACTATAGTATATACAATTTATCAGAAAACCAATGAGCTGAACCGCAGCTACCCATCTCTCAGGGTTACTTTGGTAATTAACCACACAAGAACATCACTCACAATAATATATAAGTGCTCATAATACTAGCGTAGGATTACCAGTCTCTTTGTTGATGACGGCTGTTAAAAAACCACACAGAAAAACCGAGCCAGAGACGACACAATTCCCGTTCAGTTCCTTCCTCGCCGTTTGCTTTTTCCTCGTATCAAAACCACGCCGTTTCATCCTATCCGACAGCGATCTCATGCCTTCTCCCCCACCTTAAAAATTCTCAGGTCGGGGAGAACACAGTCATCATCGTTCATCAAATGTCACTTCCCCAATCTCCCACCGTTGATTTCCTCCCTCAACAGCGCTCCTCCACAGTTGATCACCGCGGCTCTTCCAAACGCAAACTTGACGATGTCGATGACCACGACGCCGTTTTCTCTGACCTAATCTCCGTCAGGATGCGTAAAGACGACACCGAATCATCCACCTGCAACAACCTGCAACAACCTCCCTCCATCTCCTCCACCAATCAGCTCTCCACACGTGTCTCCGAAGCCTCCACCTCATCATCAACCACCGATTTTCCCTCCACTCCCTCCCCTCTCTGTCGGTCTCAATCGAGGCTCCAATTCTTCATCAGAATGATCTCCGACGGCACTCACATTGTGATCACCGCGAATTTAACGGATTTAGTCAAATCACTCCATGAACGGATTCGCCTGATGACCGGAATTCCGGTGATCGAGCAGCGGCTAATCTACAAAGGTAAGCAGTTGCAATACGAAAACAAACTCTCCGATTACTCTATCGAGAAGGATTCGATTCTTCATTTAGTTGGCCGAATGCGTAGCACTAGGCACCCCCGTACTTGTCAATTGATCAATGATATGGTTTCCTACATCTGTCGAATTTGCAAGTCTGTTTTGCCGTGTGGTTTTCATCCATATGTTTCAAAGCATATAAAAGAGTTGATGAACGAGTTCTTTAACTTGACGCTGGAGAATGATAATGAGGATGCCTTAGGACATTTGGACGTGTTTCTATCGAATAGTGCGCCAGCTGCGTTGGTTACACTCTATGTTTCGAGTGTTAAAGGGAATAAGGAGTGTGCGGAGGGTGCGATAAGGCATTTTTTGAATTCGTGTAGGATTTCGTTGCCAAAGAAATTGCATTTGCAGTGTGTGCCGATTGTGATGGAGTTTTGCAATTTGTTGAGGAAGGTTGGGAGTGATGATCCATTGTATATTGTGTGTAGGAGTTGTCTTGGTTCGTTGTTGGAGAATGGTGGGGGTGCGTGTGGGTCGAGGTATCGAGGTGGGGAGGAGGAGAAGGGAGTTATTTTGCAGGAGATTTTTCCATTTGTTAGCGAGCTGGGGAGTAAGTTGCTGAAAGATTTGATGGGGAGCGTGGGGCCATCGGTGGCTGATGTGAAGGATTTTTCAGCGTTTTTGGTACCATTGCATAGTATGATTTCAGAGCAAGAGGAATGTAGGGGTCCGTTTTCAATGCCTTTGAACATAAGGGCATTTAATTATCCATTGTATGTGAAGGAGATTGAGCAGCTTCATGTTATATTTGTTGATTTGATGAATATTATGGAGAAATGTCTTGGGAAAATGCATGATTTTTCAAATCTGAAAACGAATGGAGAAGGTGAGCTGAATCATACAGGTTGGTCTCAATATTTGGCTATTTTGAAGGAGTTGAATAACATTGCTAAACTCTATAAAGGTGCTGAGGAAAAGTTTTGGACAGTTTTGAGGCATAGAAAGGCTTCCTTGTGTGTGCTGATTGTTAGATATGCAAAAAGAACTGAAGATCATCAGTGGCTTCTTCAGAACAAGGATGTGACTGGTTTTGAGTCTAGAAGGCATTTGGCTTTGATGATGTTCCCTGAGGTGAAAGAAGATTACGAGGAGCTTCATGAGATGCTCATTGATCGGTCACAATTGTTGTCAGAGTCATTTGAGTACATAATGCATGCCGACTCAGATGCACTGCATGGTAGTCTATTTCTGGAATTTAAAAATGAGGAAGCTACTGGTCCTGGGGTATTGCGGGAGTGGTTTTTCTTGGTTACACAAGCTCTATTTGATCCTCAAAATGCTCTTTTTGTGGCATGCCCAAGTGATCGCAGAAGGTTCTATCCTAATCCTGGTAAGCTTCTGCTGCCTGAATGCTATCTGATTTTCTCTTTTCTTGATTGAATATAGGGTCACCAATCCTGGTAACAAAACAAGAAAACCCTTATCATGAATGCCTTAAATGCTACAGGGTTCTCACTTTTCTCAATTGCATATAGTTCTTGATGATACGAATGCTAAAACAATATATTGGATTGCCTTGTGTCTGTTGTGTCTCACTTACATAGAGTTTGGAACATTGTTGCATATATTCTCACTGGATAATAAGAATATACTCGGAGGAACAAAATGTGCAGTTCCTTTAATCTATAGGAACTTACATTTAATGTGTAATGATGTTGTATCCATCACCTACAGCCATTCAAGTAGCACTTGCTCTTCATTTAAGTTATGTTGCTATTGAGTGCAGTGAGCTCATCTGGAATTGTTTCACCCATTTTATTTTTTGAAGTCAAAATTAGGATTGAAGTAGTGTTTTTTGATTGGGGTGAAACTTCATGTAATAAACCGTTCATGTTTTTCTGAGAGTAGGATTTGTTTTTTGAACAACAGTTGCAATTAGGTTCATGAATGTTTTATTCTGTTTGTTGTATTTTCTCTCTTCTCAACTGAATATTTATTCCCGCATGATACTGACCATGTAAACAACACGTTATATTGTCATGTGTCTAATGTTTCAGATTGTGGGCTGAGTGTTTGTATTAATTTACTCTGGAAAGTAAACATTCACTGAATGGTAGTGGAGAGCTCCAACAGTTTATATGAATTGACATTGATACATGCTGATGCTGTATTAATCACTTACATCCATTGGACTATTATTCTTCATTGTTTTGATATATGCTAGTGTGAGGACATCTGGAAGTGTTACACCTAAATCTGGAGAATTTGACATTTAATATTCAATTTTAGACATAGTCATGATTGAATTAACATTTTTTTAGAAGTTTGACACTTTTCTTACACCTGATGTAATGCCGGGTGGCTTAACATGGTGAATCTTCTCAGTGACCTTAATCAAAGATATTTTGCTAATATTGTTTGGTGTTTAACTGTAGGAGAGATCAGTCACTGCATTCTTTAAGTGTTCTTTCTCTAACATTTATACGCAGAAAAGTCATTTACCATGTGAGTTCCTGATGGATGTAGGATAAGGGCATTACTTCCTGTAGGATAGGCTCACTAGCATAGGTATGTTAAGGGAAAATTCCTGAACCCTGTGTGTCACAAATATTTTATTGTGAAAAACCCGAGTCCCTAAGGTTATTATACAAGAATATTTCTCATGTATCTACAACTTTGTTACCTGAATTTCGTGTTTCACTAATATGTTATTGGTTCCTTTTGGGGGATTGGCATGTCTAATTCTTCCACTGCATTAAAATTGCAAAGTGTTAGTTCTGAAATACCTCTTCAAAGAATCATCATTGAGGTTTGTTATTGCGTTCTGTTTCTGGACTTGAATTAAGTTGCATCATCTTGCTTGGATTCAATTGTTGGCATGGATTAGCACTAAAACAAAAGGGGTGTATTTTTATATATGTGGATTTCATTGTATTCATTTTATGTGCAGCATCCAAGGTGGATCCCATGCACCTTGAGTATTTCACATTCTCTGGTCGAGTGATGGCTTTAGCTTTGATGCATAAAGTGCAAGTCGGCATTGTATTTGATCGAGCATTTTTCTTGCAATTGGCTGGGATGCATATTACTTTGGAAGACATACGGGATGCAGATCCATGCTTGTATAGCAGTTGCAAACAGATTCTGCAGATGGATCCTGAGTTCATTGATTCAGATGCTTTGGGTCTGACATTTGTTAGAGAAGTTGAGGAACTAGGATCCAGGAAAGTTGTGGAACTTTGCCCTGGTGGGAAAAGTATTGTTGTAAATAACAAGAATCGGGAGAAATATGTTGATCTTCTCATTCAGCATTGCTTTGTCACATCCATCTCTGAACCAGTATCTAGATTTGCACGTGGTTTTGCTGATATTCTTTCAATATCTGAGCAACAGAAGCTCTTCTTCCAGAGTTTAGAGCTTGAAGATCTTGATTGGATGCTATATGGAAGTGAAAATGCTATCTGTGTGGAAGATTGGAAGGCACACACTGAATACAATGGCTACAAGGAAACTGATCCTCAGATATGCTGGTTCTGGAAGGTATGTTCTTGCATGCTTATGTTCCTGTCACATCTCAACTATAAAGCTTCTCTCTTTTACCATATACTTTGCTCTTTCTTCCCATATTTCTGGACTTCATGATATGTGCTCTAATCTTTATGTGCTGGATAATATATTTCCTTCGAAAAATACCTATCTGCAGATTGCATATCCTTACCAGGTGTACTGCTGTTTTGCTAATTAACTAAAGCCAAAATACTATGTGAATGCAATTCTTTCTATTGTACAAAGCTGCAGAAAATAGGACATGTGAGGCTGAGTGCCATTTCACAATTTTACAGCTGCGTCAGTTTATCTCTTTGGTCAATTTCTTTGAAGCTGAATGATGTGTGACTTAAGCTGTTGACATACAATAAATAGTGAAGCAATTCAAAGTGCTGTCCATGTTTGTCTTGTCAAATTTACAACTCAATCTCAAATGCTCAAGGTTGTGCCATGAATTCCTCAACATACTGATGATCTCATGGTTAAATAAGGAAGAACATTAGGAACTTGGTTTGGGTTCTCGAAGATCACATTAAGAGTTTTAAGTAATGTTATTATACGAAGTTTTGTGTTGAAACACATGGTATTCATGCAGTCATTTACATGAATTCAAATGCCATAGTGTTGAACATTCATGTTATTTTGATTGCAAATTTGCATGGAAGGGCATGAGATTGTTGCTTTGGAATTAGAGTGTGGTGGGTATGGTTAGGATGTCATATTTACCTTAACAAGTGTGGCATATTTGGGAGGGGGTACAGCCAGAGTTGAACGAGTGTAGATTTTGTTTCAATATTATTTATGGTTCATTTTTTCTGTGCATGTCTGTGTGGTTGGTCGGGGAAGAAATGTTTTAGATAAGGATACAAATTGAAAACCGCAACAAAATCAGGGATCCATGGAAAATAATTCAATACTTCATCTTGGAAATCAAAGCTTGAATTAAGTTTTTTAATTTTCAATAACATTTTGTAGTTGGGAAAGGGTGGGCCCTGGGAAGAGGGATTCATTTGTCAACAAACACTGCTTTTGAGCAAGCTTGTTATATCCATTTTTGAATTCTCTGTAACTTTTTGGGTTTTTCTTTTGTGTCAGATGGTCTCTTTTTCCCATCAGCAGTGCGGAGTTGGCCTTATTTATTTGTTAGGTGATAAAACTGAGTGTATGGTTTCCTTCAGTTTTTCTGTGCCATTAATGATAGAATGCCTGTTTCTTGGTATGATCCAATAGGTTTCGTTGTAATTTTCCAGTTACTTGAAAGAAACTAGTCAAAACCAAATGCAGTCCATGGTGAGAGTTGGAATGAGGGTAGATTTTGTTCTCTTACTTCCTTGCTTAGTGTGAGCTGTGCAAAGCAGAAATAAGATGCATATTGTTTTGGAAATCAGCCTTAAAAGCTTATCTTTGATAACAATGCGTGGTTGGAGTGATGCTCATTGTCAAGGCACTGCCTTTGAGCAAGTTTGTCATGTCCATTTAGGCCTTTAATTGGTGCTCTTCTCTCTTTAGACCTGTGTTTTTTACAAGTCCTATAACCATAGCTATTGTTGAGTTAACCTCATTAATTTGTTCCTCATCAAAAACTGAGGATGTGGGTTTCCCTTGAACTTTGATTTATCACCAATAGTAGGATGCCTGTTACTTGGTTGGTGCATTATTTTTTATTCATATACTTGGTGAATGATACTCAAGGTATTTGAAAGAAACCATTAAATACACGTGCACTCAATGGAATATTAAAGCCTTTTGCCCACTGAGAGAGCTAGATTAGCACACAATATATTTAGGTTTATTCCTGAAGTCTTCATAGTATTAGTGATATCTTTGGTCTTAAAAATATTCATGCGAATGTGAAAAGCCAGTTTTGCTTGTATTTGCACTCCTGGACATCAAGTTCTTACCAGTCAGCTGCAGCTGAGACAGTCCCACCTCGGTTACTTAATAGTAAAGTTCTGTCAGAGCAAAAGCATTGCTTGTTATTTTATTTATCTTGTGCTTGAATATTTTGCAGATTATTGGGGAAATGTCAGCAGATCAGAGAAAGGTTCTGCTCTTCTTTTGGACCTCGGTGAAGTATCTACCTGTAGAGGGTTTCCGTGGTCTGGCCTCACGACTTCACATTTACAAGTCCACAGAGCCTCATGATCACCTCCCTTCATCTCATACATGCTTTTACCGATTGAGTTTCCCACCTTATCCAACCATGGCTATTATGCAAGATCGCCTCTGTCTCATCACTCAAGAACATGTTGGATGCAGTTTCGGCACGTGGTGATGCACTGGTCACTTCCACTTCAAGGGTAAAGAGGGATTTTTATTGCACATAGATTTGAAGTCAGTTTGTACAGATAGGTTTATGTTGTCAGTTTCATTAGACTATGTAAGAGAGTCCCGTAGTTAATTTATGTTTCCTCCAGTAAAGTTGAGATGCCATTGCTCTTTTTGTCCAACTATTAGTATAGGTATAGCATAAATAATGCTGGGGGCTAGAAGGAAGAAAATCTCTATGCTCCCATTGGACTTCCTTCATCAGTAACAGTAGCTGCTTTTCATGTCATGTAAGTACACAGATTATGCAATGACATCCAAGTTCATTGAAAGTCCAAAAATGGTGGAAGATTCAAAGGTTTCTCTTTGCAAAAAATCTGTAAGTTTTTCTTCTGTTAAGCATCTATATTAGCGCGCTTTGAATCAGTCGAACTACTCTTCCCGTGCTTCGATTTTCTCCCCTTGAGATGAAACACAGTGTTAGCTTTCGTCTAATTTGTGCTCTATCAACTTAGGGTTTCATTTTTGTTAATGATTCTTTGTGATCCACAGATTATTGTGAATCCTCATCATGTGAAGGCACATGATGGAACAGCCTTTTCCCCCCCATGAAAGCACCTACAAATGTAGGTCCATTGCACATTCCCGCGTTTAGATTCAATCAAGCATCTAGGTTTTTGTCCTTTGCCTTTGTCATGCCTGATCCTGTATGAATCCCGTGCTGTGACGCCGGGCTTATCTCTGATATGTCGTTTCCTATTATTGAATTGCATGATGAAGCAGGAGTTAAAATTGACTGATACATTTCTCATCGTTGTGGCACCAAGTTACTGTCACCATTCGTAACCGAGCCACCTAACATTTACATATCTTTCCATTGGAAACGAGCCAGTGTAGACTTGTCCTGGCCTTCACAGATTCAAGTCCACATGCCCTGTCATATTAGCCTCTTCTAATTTGTCATGTTGAAAAAAGTAGGGGAGGGTTAATTGGGGCCTAATTATTTCCTAAAAACCGACTTTAAAAAGCTACATGAAGTGCATATTTCATTAAAATTACATTATTCGAATGTTGCCTGGAATGTCTTGTAGGTACCTATATATGTAAACATAATAGTCCTTGTCTAGATATTGTGATGATGCATATAAATCTATTCCGATCTGATTCGACATGAGCTTAACTTGCTGTCGATCATAGATTGTAAATGCATCACCCTATCCTACTCTCATTTATTGGCGTTTTGTGCAGAAATGACATTAGGTTCTGTGCTTTCGAAATGTGTAATAAGTTTAATTTAAAATAATAAATCGATGGGCTTTAGGTGTTTTTTTTGCTGGTTTTAATAACTTGTAATTATCGAAAAATACGTGATTTTCAATACAAGGGATAGGGGTACTTTAGAAAATCTTTTCCATCTGAATTGCCAAATACACAGAGCAAATCCTGTAAGAACTAGCAAGTGCTCATCAGCTAAACATAAATATAGAATATGATTTTTATTATCAAGCCTAGAGATCACATCATCACACCATTTCAAAACCATTACAACCTCTTGGAACCCGCATGGACCCAAACCCCATGCCATCATGAGTCATGGCTCATGACCCTCACACTTCAGTAGCAGCCATTCTCGTCGTGTATTCTGACCTGGGCTGGCAACCTGATGTGGATCCAAGAGCTTAATATTGACTCTATAGCTTCCATACCCCATAATCCCACCCAAAACCCTTTTCGTTAACCATAATCATAAATCAAAAAAGAGAGAAATGAAACAAAACAGAGACCTCATGAGGACTTCGACAGTGCATCCTAAGAGAAACAAAGACCCGATCACTTCATAGAATCTATTCACTCAACGATCTCCACTGGAACTTCTGTGCTGGTTGTCTCGGCAGCTGGTGCTTCGGCTGGCTTCTCCTCTTCTGCTGGCTTCTCTTCCTCGACTGGAGCTGGAGCTGGAGCTGGTGCTGCCTCCTCCTTGGTCGCTTCTTCTGCTGGTTTCTCCTCCTCGACAGGAGCTGGAGTTTCTTCTACTGCTGGGGCTGCAACCTCTTCAGGCGCAGCTTTTGCTGGCTCTTCTACAACTTCCTTGGTCTCAACCTCAACTGCAGGTTCAGCTTCAGGTTCTGCGGCCGGAGCATCAGCGGGTGCTGCTTCGGTTGGTTCTTCGGCTACTGGCTCAGCGGCAGGTGGTGCGGTTTCTGTGGCTGTCTCCTCAGTCTTGGTCACCTCAGGTACCTCAGTCTCTGGGATTGCTGGAGCAACTGCGACCTGCAACAATAATCATACTGATATTTATCCCAAATTGTATAATCCAATGGAAGAAAGCTAGAAGAAGGATTCTTTTAGATTCTTTTTTTCATCCATTCTATCCACAGAAGTAGTTTCCTTTATCTGTAGAGCTCTTGCTAAGATCATAAAGAAACCTGGAGGTTGATTAAGAAAAGAAGTTGCAATAAACTGTAAGATGGAACCCTCTCCATCACAATCGTCATAAACAGAAGGATCAGATGAGTTGTAGCTTAAAATAATGGATCGATCAATTACTTGAGCTAGAGTTAGAGGTAGAAACTTGATCATCATCAACATAACAAGAAGGTTATGAAACTTGTTTGATCATAAAAGTAGTGAACAGCAAATTAAACTATAACTTCAGTGAGACGATAGTAAACAAAAGAGCTAATCAATTAACACAAGTCGATGACCAAATATGATTGGAAAACTAAAATGAGACTGAGGGATTAACACTTGAGCAAGATCAAGATGGGTTGTAATAACATTCCACAAAGAAGTATTTTTGAACAGATTGTTACCTCGACAGTGGCCATTTGGATAAAAGATAATGGGGTTTGAAGAGAGATTGGAGAAAAAGGAAGGAGAGTTGGTGCAGGCAAAGTAGAAGGATGCTTGCTTATGAGCTAGTGAAGTGAAGAGATGATCAACGGGAGAGCTATTTATAGAGAGGTGAAATGCATCGGTTGATAAAAGAATGAGAGCATGAGATCACAGGAAGCATGCCCACTCGAAGAATCTTTCAACCTAGACACCTCATATTGCTGACAAGACACAGTAGCATGTCTTCCTAGTTGTAAATATTTCTTTTTCAATTTTAAGTATAATTGATATAAGGATTTTTTATATGATTATTTTAGTAACTAGGATTTACAAAATTTGATCCAACAATGAGTTGGCAATGCCATATGATGGAGGCCATTTCTCATATCATCACCATCCTATCTTTCTTTCGAGTGGGTTCCTTTGTGTGTGTGTTTTTATTTTTATTTTTAGGTAGGGCATAATGTAGGTCAATTACTGCTTAAATTATATGATCCATTCATGCTCTTTAAAGGATCTTCTGTTAATTGGTAATATTCTAATTAACCATGAATTCTTTTTTCATTTTTTTTGACATTTTAGTTGAATATTTTTTCACTGGTCGATCATGCTGACATCTAAATCGATTAAAATTCATGTTTTTATTTATTTATTTATTTATAGCATATGAATTGAGATTCATATTCAACCTGTATATCTTCATTATTCATGTACAAATATCCAATGTCAAACATAGATAAAATAAAAGGTATTTGCAAGGTTTATTTGCTTATCATCCTGAAAAGATTAGAAAACAAATTCCACTTTCTATATATATATATATATATATATATATAGACACAATGCAGAGAAGGTACATGCAAGATTCTACCAAGCAATATTAGTAAAGAAAAATAAATTCTATAATAATTATTGAAATAAAAACAAATGGTGTACACACTATTGTTCTAGCTGTTGCAAACCCTAAAAGACAGAAATGGTGTCTCCTCCATGAATTACGGCTCCTTGGTGCTAATCTTCATGATAATAAAAACCAGTGGCGTACAAGAAATGACAGATTTATTTCATATTTTGACATAATCACATGCCAAGCAATATATTTGTATGTACTTATGGAGTACAAAATTAATCTTTCCCATCGAGAACATCAAGACATTGAGCCATCCACGTTATAGTTGAATGAAGATCTTGTCCATAATTGTTTTGTTTAATTATTTCCAATTCTTCTAATTGAGTAAACTTATATAAGGGACAAGTTTTAATTAAATTATATTTAATATATATATATTGATATATAAATGATTCTTTTCTCATATAATTTGCTTTTTAATCATCTTAGTATAGATATGAGTTATTATATAGAAATTAATGGGATTTATTTTGTTCAAAAGTAAGTTTGTAAACTAAAGTTTTCATTTAAATAAATAAATAAACTTTTTTTCCAAAAGGGCAGCACCACTTTATTTTCAAATTAAATGAAATTTATTTTATTTGAAAACAACAGCAATCATGCACTTGCTGCTGAATAGTAAGATTTTTAAAAAAAATAATAATTGGAGTCGTTGAAAAAAGTAAATATTTGGCGGCAGCTTTGGCATCTACAAACACACACAATGATGGTAGAATTAGCCTTAAAGGACTGCTTTTCGCTGTTGTGGTCAATTTTTTTTTCCATTTTTTAAGGTTTTTAACTATCCCTTTCCCCAAACCACAAACATTTTCATACTGCAGCATCGATGTGGAGCCAGCCAACAATGGTGTCTAGGCCGGTGCCTGAAGTGGGGCCCTTCAATCACCACCTATCATCATTACCGTCCAAATGTCATCATGGCCCCGCACAAACAATTTTCGTGCCATGGTTTTTATTTATTAATTTCATTTGGTTTTCATGTTTTTGATTTGATTGAAACAAGCTATTAATGAAAATTATAAGATTTTGCATAGTTGGAGTTTTAGAGAAAAAAAATAAACAAACAGATGCAAAAAGGATAAAAAAAAAAAAAAAAACTGTTTAGTTGGGGAGATATGATCAAATACATAAAAATAAACTTGGATTCTAAAATAAATTTTTATTTTTTTTAGATTTGAAGAAATTTTATTTTTTATATACTTTTTGCGGACCCGGGTTGAGTGGGTAAAATCTCAACTATCTCATATTCTTATAAGATAAACACGTCCTGATTCGAATCCGAGACATACAATGCAAATTTGAAGTTTTTTACTACTATGTTAGCTTTTTGAGGATATTTTATCCTTTTTAAACCATGAATAATAAAAGTATATATATATATATAATCATAAATTATCCCTTCATGGTTTATGATTTGATTGAAATTAAATATATCGATTGAGATTTATTTTATTTTTATTTTTCTAAAAAAAAAAAGAGATTTTTTAAATACGGTACCAGAAAGAAGTACCAACCATGGACCATGATTTTGCTTTCTTCTTTTTTTTTCCTCTTTATAACAACCCCTTTTATATAGCATTGGAAACCGACCTTCCTTAAATAGGGCTTTGGTGGGCCAACGTCCACATGCTTTCCAGGTAGGACTGTCGTGATGTTGGGACCCACTTTCAGCCGTCTGATTTGCCACGCTTGATAACAGTCAGTGATCTGATCGTGTCTTCGTATAATGCTAATGCCACACCACCCCTTCTCCTTTCTCAAGGACCGAAATAAAAATTAAAACAATTCCACGTGTACTCCCCACAAAAGACCTTGTCTTGAAAATATGGCGTTTTTTAATCCTGTATTTTAGTATGAAAAACTTATCTTCAAATATATATCATGGATATGCATGATGTATTTAAAAAATACTTATTTTTTTTCCAATTTCAAGAGTATTATAAGACCCACTTGTGTCGACTTTTAAAAAAAAATAACTTTTAATATTAGGCTGATTGGATATTAAACTTTATAATTTATTTTGTTTTTATATAGATTTATCATGGTTTCTTTATATGAGTTTGATAAGTTAATCTAGGCCGACTTAAATTATTATTTTTATTTTATTTTTTATTTAAACCTTCAATGTTGATTTGATTGAGAATTGAAATTCATAATTTTTTTTTTATTTACTTTTATAGACATCACAGTCTTATAACCAAGTTGCGGGTTAAGCTGATTGACCTGAGTTTTTTTTTTTTTTAGTTGAATTTTGTTTCGATCTCATCCTTCAATATTAGTTCTACTAATAATTAAGCTTCACAATTTATCTCATCTGATAGTATCAGATGATTTGAAAGTCTTGATCAGCATGTACATGAAATTAAATTAAGATGTGATGCACTTTTTATTTTTCTTTATCAATAAATTACATTTTCCTCCTATTTTTTTGAAATTTGGATGTCTAGCTTTTTTTTTAAATAATAATTATAATGATCTTTAATGTTTAACAATTAGAATATTTTAAGGTCATTCCTTTTTCTTTCTGTTTTCAAATTTCAAAGGGTTAGCAAGATGGTTAAGAATGTAAATTTTTATTTTTGACTCGCTATATTTAGATCTTAAAATCTTTATGATATGATGAATATGCGTCTTTAAAATCACTAGGAAAATAAATTGTTTCAATCAATATACGTCCCCTCAAAAGACCTAGAAAATTACATGCATATTTACATATGTATATGTATAATTAAATTTATAAATTTATTGTATATTAGAAAGTGTTATATCCGTAAAGACCCTTTACTAGAGTTAAATATTTTTTAGGTTATAAACATGATATAAAGACAATAAAAACCCTTAACAATTATCAAATGACAAATAGACAGAGTAGAATACTATTTTACTGCTAAAATGCAACATTTTGAGAGTTTTCTAAAGGGTAAAATCATTATTTCACTGTTTCAATCCACGAAAAACGAATGCATATCTATAGTGAAAATCTCACACCTTTTAGCTTTTTTTTTTTTAATAATAATAATAATTAGGAAAAAAGATACCATGTTAAACCAGTGAATTAAGAAAATCATCGTTACGTTACCAAATTTGTAAATTGGATTATTGACTCCACAAAGTTTAATAATCTAGTTTGTGTTTAAAATTATTTTTTATTTAGCTAAACTTTCTAAAAAACAGATCGTACAATGATGTTGCGATACTTTTTTTATATCAAGATAATCATATAAAAGACATGTTAAAATAAATTATCAACTCTAAATCCTTGTAAACACATCATATAGGAACTAGATTAAAAAGAAATCAATTAACAAAGGAAAAATGGTGAGAAAAAAAAACCACCATTGTGAATTAGTTTGTAATCCATAATGCCAATAGGTGTGGGAAAACAATGTATTCCATATATTTTTTTAGTTTTATACTTAATAATTGATTTGTTTTTAACATATTTATTTTATTTAAAAAAAAATGATATACTTAAATGTGTGTTTAATAATCCAGCGCATGATACTTTTTTAAATATTTTTTTAATTAAAAAAGCTGTTTATTTTATATATTACATCAACACATCATCTAAAAAGTAAAAAACAAAACAAAACAAAACAGTGAGAGCTAAAAAACAAACACAACTAATTAAATAATATATTGCCCATAAAGAAAATTTTATTAAAAGAATTACAGATAGGAACGGCGTGTCATCTTCACGTTGCCTATACACGGACACACTGTAAAGTGAGAAAGAAAAGGTGTTGAAAAGTAAATGTGCGACCCCATGAGAGGATGAGCAGCTAACCATGGCTCCAACGAGTAGGAACATGGCACAGTGGATGGCTTAACATGGGACAGCTTGGCCTGACCCAATGGCTTCTTATTATTCATTACATTAACACCCACGATTTGTAGACAGAGGAAGGAAGGTGAAGACCGTGCAGTGAATCATTTCATTGGGTTATCTGTGGGGGCCATAAGTCAAACACTCTATCAATCAGTGTTGTTAATTTTGTTTTGATTCGATCCGATCGAAATGATAAAAATATTTTGTACTAGTTAAAAAAATTTCGGTCCATTTCAGAAATTTCACTCAAATTTCAGTCAGAATGTTGCGGTTTCGGCCAAATAGTGTTTTTTCAATCATATCTCTTAATCCAACTGTGAGATTGAGATAAAATTGTATAAGGAGTCTCTTGATATATTTAAATATATTAATTTAAAATTAAAGACCTTGCGAGATGAATGAAAATATTCTCATAATATTATACATATTCATAATTTTGTTCAGAAAAATCATTTTATTGTGTCATTTTTTATATTAAATTACACAATTCTAAATAATTTTATATTTATCTTTGAGCTAATTTTTTTAATATATACATATAAACAATACAATCCCGAAACATTTCGAAACCAAAACATTTCATTCCAATTGAAAAAACAAAGCACAAATTGAAACGGAATTGACAGCCTTTCCTTAAACTATGCTTATGAATTTTAGACAAAACCCACAAACAATAATACTTGTTCAGGATTAGCTATATAACGGATTTGATCTCCGTCCATCAGAAACCCAGAATCTAAATAGCATATAAGCTTCGAGCATCACCTCTCCTCAAAAAACATTTTCAAAACAAAACTCATTATAACGTGTCCATGCATGCAATATATAAGAGCAAGATCCAAGAAGCTTCGAGCATCACCTCTCGTTCAGAAACCTGCAGTTCTTCCTTCTCTAAAATCAATGTGAAATTTGCAGGCAAATCATGTAAATGAATCTCGTTGATATGAAAGGGAGAGCACGAGAGTACAGTACAGAGCTAAATAATTGCTCCTCTAGATATTGACATTGCAGTATAAATTGGAACGCTCAACTGGAGAGGGACGTCCACTTTTGAGGGTGGCCCAGGGATGTAGCTTTCTGCTGCTAAATTTTCTGCTATATCTCAGCAATCCACCTGGTCCATGGAGAAAGTGTTTGATAAAGAAGCGGGGCAGCTCCGACAGGATACATCAATGAAGTTTCAAAGTAACAGAGGTTTCCACCCACCAACAAAGAAAGTCAGCTTAATCTGAATCTGTTTATCTTTTGAATCTTTTAAAGTTTCCACCATATCTGATGGCTATCAAGCAATAATGTAATAATATACAACTGTAAACCCTGGAGAAAAAGAAGCAAAAACCATAGGATTGCTCAACGCACTAGATAAAGGCATCACTAGCTCGTCCAATCACAGAAAAAAGAATGAAATGATACAGAATCAAGAATTATCGAAAATGAGCATCATAACACACTACCTGGTAATTGGTTTCATTGTCAAGTCATTAATATGTTTCAAATGTTCTTGGAGAGCAAGCTGAAAGATATGCGTTTACAGGGAAAGTATGGTATTACCACCAGCAGTGCGGAAAGCTTCTCCAATGGTTGTAATAAAACTTTGAATTCAATCTAATTGCTACAATGATGGATTCCCAGGTTCTTATAATTGTTAGCCAACGCACTGACAGCAATCAAGCAAAATTCCAATAAGAATCCATGAAAGAAGAAGGAAGCCTTGTTGAGCATAAAGCCATTTGGCAGCTGGCGCTTGTTGCCGAAGTTCAGCTCACAAGTTTTTTCAACACTGCTTCAGCACGCTGCTCGAATTTTGGTAGGGCCCATTCATGCTGAATTATGTCAAGGCCATCTTTCTCAGCACTCAAGCTCTGGGGAGAATACAGATAGATAAGATTAGCAGTCAATAGTTGTTGTATAACATTATACGTGTGTATATATATATATATATATATATATATATTCACTGAGTTAAAATTTGAAAGAGAAGATGTATGTTAAAAAATTCTCGAGGTACATCCCATACTCGACCATATATTTAACTGATTACAAGGCAAGGCCAGTGGACATTCTTGCCCGTAAAATTTAATTTAGATTTATAAAGTACACATCAGTCCCAACAATTCCAATCCCTTTGGAAAATGCAATATATTCACACCTTTCCAGATCTTCAATTCCCTGGTCTAAAATTCAACAGACAAAAACAGGGATCAAGTATGTTGTCGTGGTCCCATAAGAAAGATTCTCAACAAAAATAAATCTAAACCCTAATCAAGCACCAGACATTTCTAAAGTAGCAAAGAAAAACAAGCCAACGCTGTTCAGAAAAGCTGGTTAGTAATTATGGTGACATGCTTAGAAAATTTAAAACAAATTAAAGTAGGCATCATGGAATGCCCCACAGCTCCACCTGAGGAGCAAAAGAGTGGCCAGGGCTGAAAAATGGACAGCTCGAAATGGTGGCAGCAGTCATAAGAGAGGCTAGCCAAACAGAGAAAGAGCATTACAGCCTTGACCTGAACCAGGCAAGGCCTGACTTTACAGTGTTGACCTCATTATTATGAATCAAATTCCACATTATGTTCTGGCTTTCTTTTTTGCATGTGCAGTGGGGGAAGGTAATTGGGGGTTCTGTAATGAATTTCCACTGCTATTCTTTTGGCATTCGCTTGAATTGGTGCAAAATGATAGAGGATCAAGACAGTTATCCAGAACTGGCCAAACCCAACCCACCATGGCAAACCTGGGCCCAGTACTGAGAAAATTACGTTGGCCAGGGGCAACATCCAGGCTGTCATCTCCTTTACTCAGTGTCTTAAATATTCCTGACTGCAATATTCCTTTTACAATCCACCAATCAAATCGGTCTAATCACAACCCATTCTCCTCATAGTGCTAGCAAAAGACTTTATATTTTCATAGAAAGTGGGGGCAGCTAATAATAAAAAGAGCTCTATACACAATACCAATCACAAGGTCAGGTTCAAGTGCCATTTGAAGCCCTTCAATTGACAAAGTTATAGTCTTCTGAAATATAAGTGGGGATTCATGGCTAATTCTATCATAGAGAAATCTAAGAACCTATATCAATACTATAAGGACTTTCTTTAATCCCAAACCATTCTGCTATTTGGTTTTTCCCAGAAAAGAAAAAAAAATTGAGGAGAAAAAAGGCAAGCTGCATAACAGACAGTTGAGCTAACTGGACCACATAAGATTTCAATATGATAAGCAACGCTTGCAAGTGATAGTAATGATAAGGTGCGGCCAATTACCTACAACATCATGGTATTTTTGGACAGTGGTGACAACAGGCAGGACACAATAAGGAACCCACCCAGATATCTGTTACCTAAACAACAGCACCAGTGATTGCGATGACTGTAAAAAGAAGCTATCTACTTCTAATGAACCCTTGACAACTAATGAAAGGACATGGCAGTCTTGCTTAGTTGGTACTTGGTAGACACTAGATACCTGTTACCTAAACAAACCAGCACCAGTGCTGGCAACAAGTCTATATGGAAGCTGTCTACTTCTAATGGACCCTTGAAACCCCATCAGCCATCAACAACTCATAAAAGAGACTTAGTTCATAGTTGGAAGACACTTGTTGCCTCTAGCACCACTAAATCACCAGGTCTAAATTTCCAGTTGTACTTATAGAGGTATAAATTGTCCAATTTGAATATGATACAACAGTTTCTTAATTCTTTTTACACATTTAAATAAAAAGAATTAGTTTGTTAAAATCTAAATAGCCATTGCAATGGGAAAGCATGATTCAACTCCCAATCATCTCTACTCAAATCTGAGTTGCTAGTAAAACCACAGAATCTAAAGATTTAACATGCTTTTTCCTTTTTCACACAATGATGGGAGCAAAGTTAAATGAATGACAACTACTTAACTACAAAGCCATATAGCCCCAGTGACAGTATCCATCTATTCCGGTTAGCACAACCTTGGCAGTGTCAATCAACATGTTCTCGATTTAGGTCAGTAAAATAGAAACCAGCAGATCAATACACAAGGGCAATTCTTTAAACACATAACAGTCAGACTGCAATCAATGTAGTAAGGACATTATTATTAATAACTACATCCGTTCAAAAAGATCATGTAAGGTATACTAATTATAGATAGCAATCAAAAAGGACTGTGAAAAGATCTATAATGTTTACCATTTAAACAATTTGGTTTTTCAAGCTAAAATGCTCATCAGAGAACCAGTTAAGTTTGTACCTTGGTTGGATCAAAACCAAAGCCACCCATTTGCATCATCCGCTGGGTATCATCCATAGCTGCATTAGAAATATCGTATTTGAGCGTCTAGAGAATATATCCAGAAATCCTAAAGTACACAAAAGTCCAATTTATGCTTCTGGACTCTAGCACCAACGATTTTGCAAGAGAAGCAGCAGTTCAAATCTCAGACAAAATAGATGTAACAACTACAAAGATTTAAGAACTAATACTAACCATTTTCTTCACCCAGAATGAGACTAAATAAACCCCTTAATCCAAACAAATTAAGGAAATACCTGCAAAAGAAAGGGTTTTGGACAAATAGAGATATTAAACTAAGAGCAAGTCCAGAATTCTCTAGAAAATGTTTCTCAATTTTTTTTCAGAATACAATTTCTTATGCATGGACAAAGTCAAATACCATGATCGACTGCTGACATAGCTAACATCCACAGTGCTCAGATCAATCCCATTTTGTAGCATAGATCTGAATCTCTGAGTCAGTGGAAATGGTATCTTGGCTGCACGGAATAAGGGATCAAAACAAAGTTGTAAAGATAAAATCCAGAAGGAATTTAAGATCAACAAACATTATAGACTAAAGTTATTTATTTAATGTAGAGATAAGCCATATTTTGGCATTAAGGACCTGAAATGTAGTTTAAGAATCAGAAGCTAAAAAGAGCAGCAAAAATAAAAAGACTCACCTGCAACAAATCCAGAGAAGAAAAAGTTGACCCATGCAAAGGTAAGAGTCTGGCCAGCAGGAAAAAACACAAATCAATGTGCTAAATTATCTTGTTTGAAAAGACACATTAGAGAAGCTTATAAGCTCTTGAACTGTTAATACCTGGGGTATAATCATAGAAAGGTTTTTCTTCATCATGTCCATGGCCATATTTGGGTCAGAGAACATTTGTGCTTGTGGATTTTGACCCTGACCCTTGGGAACATGCAACAACCCATTTTCCTAATGAAGAGTAATTAACTTTTACGTTAGCATCTTACCTACTGGAAATGGAAAAATTCAAGCTAGCATCAGAATTATGACCCTAAATAGCTCTCACATATCAAATCTGAGGTGCAACAAAGCATGGCAACATACCATATATCTAAAACCCTCCAATACATAAAAAAAAATACAACAAGAATCATGTCAGACCTGCTTGGAAATTGAAAGAAAATGTAGTTTCAAAAACAAAAACCAAATCTCAAATCTCTTTTACACTAAAACAAAATTAACCACAAAACATAACCAATTTAGATACTTCCACAAACAATCAACAAATCCAACATTCAATCACCCTAAACCAAACAAACCAGAAAAATAAAAATAAATCAAAACCTCATTGCTAAAATAAGCCCTTCGAGCTCGAAACGACTTAGCAGGTATAAAGTTAGCTCCAGCTCGCAAGTTCCTTGCTCTCACAACAACTTGCCTGCAATAAAATCACAAAACAGGCAAGCTTTAATACAAATAAGATAAAAAATCTGACATACGTTTTCAATAATAAGTACAATCACTAAAACCACCAACAATAGCATGAAAAATAACAAAAGAACCAGAACTTAGCACTAAAGAGAAAATTTATGACATGGGTATTCAATAACAGGCCAAAAATCACCAAAACCAGCACAAAAACAATCTACATCACAAAAAGAAACAAACTTGAGCACAAAACAGAGATTTTGTGACATGCGTTTTCGATAACTAACCCTTCTTTAACAACTTTAGCATCTGGAGTTGGCTGAGATTGCATAAGCTTTGAAACAAAGTAACGAAGGATCCCGATAAGAATCATCACGACTGTTAATGGGATCAGCACCCAATCTCTTATAGCTGTGTCTAGCACTAGATCTTCTGCCATTGCTTTCTTGATTGGACTGACCCCACTAAAATCAGACACAAAGTTCTGATCTTTCGAGTGACTAATGTACAGTCGTTGCTCTGTAGTTCTGGTCTCTGGTTTGTTTGTGATGGAAGGAGTAGGGATATGAGCGTCTTTGTTGGAATAAATCAGGGGTGTTGTTGTCTCTTAGAGTAGTAGAGATTCAAAACGCAGAGTTTCCATCCAGTTTTGATTAGCTGTTTCATTGCTTTTAGAAGTGTTGTTTATCTAAAGATTAATAAAAAAACTATTTTTATTATTTGTTAAAATTATTTTTATATTAATAAATTAAAATAATTTAAAAATATTAATTTAAAACAAGATAAAATAAATATTTAAAAAAAATACTCTTTAAATATAAAAACAAACCTGCTTTTAAAGTTAAATTACAGTTAATTTAGGTAATGTGATTGGTTGAACAATAATTTATTCGAGTAGCCTAGCCAAGTTTATATAAGACTTCTTCAAGTCAGATTTTTTTTTTTAAAAATTCTTACGTTTGTTTAAGTTCTTTTAATTTTAATATTAATTTACTCATTGATTATACCTGCTAAATTGAATTAATAACTCAAAGCCTAAACTAGTTGTATAATTGTGGTTTGGGCTTGTGAAAGAGGTGTTTGTTTATAATATTATTTTTCTAAAGTTTTCTTCTATTAATTAGATTTGAGGGTTTACGTAAGTAGTTCAAAATGAATGTTTTACATGATTTTCATGCTCTTTAATCTTTTTGATGAGATTCAAGTTAAATATACCTAGGAAAGCTTTTATGATATGATCATATCAAAATCATTATAAATTATAAATAAAAAAACGTGAATTTAAATTTTTTTTCAAGTTAAAAATAATTTAAAAAAAAACCCCTTACTAATGACTTGTTTTTTATTATTTGATAATTATTATTATTATTATTATTAAGTTAATAATCTCAAAAATGGTGATATATAAATATTTTTCTAATTGTAGAAACAAAACTTGTCTAAATAATGTTTGAGGGTGTGTATCAAAGGATTTTCTGATTCGTATTACAAGGGCAGCCTGTCTTCTCAATGGAGGTTTTCTGTTAACAAATCATCTCATTTAAGAGTTTAAGTTATTAAATAAGATTTTTATAATATAATTTATATCATTCTCTAACACATTCCTTCAACTGAAAACTCTTTGGCTTGAAACTTTCACAGACCTACGTTACCTTGTGCTTGATTTAGGGTGGTGAGAATTGAACTCGTGTTCATTGGGTTCCCCCCCCCCCCCCCCCCCCCAATTTGATAAAAATCAAATACAAGGTAATGTAGGTATGTGCAAGTTTAAGCCCAAAAAGTTTTCACTTGAAGAGGTGTGTTAGAGAATGATATAAATCATATTCTGGAATCTCATCTAACAACTTAAGCTTTTAGATGAGTTGGTATCTTGACATGGTATTAGAGCCTTGTTGACACAGCGGTCACGAGTTCGAATCTCACCACCCCCATTATATTTAATAAAAATCAAGCACAAAGTAATGTTGATATGTGCAAGTTTCAAGCTCAAAGGGTTTTTTCACTTGAGAGTGTCTATTAGAGAATAATATAAATCATATTTTGAGACCTCACCTAACAACTTGAACTTTTAAGTGAGACGATTCATTAATAAGTTCTTATAATATGATATATATTATTTTTTTATTGGTAAGCATCTCAAATCTTAAATCAATTGGCTGAGTATAAGAACATAAAAGACAAATGCAATCAGTCACATACAACAAAGTTCGGTGAAATTGTGATTCGAAATAGCTAGATTTCGGCATCTCCTTGAACTCCTTCTGCTCATGTCATATGGAACTATCCAATACCACCCCGTCCTTCCGAGTCTGCTAGTTACTTAATTTCTGGATAAGAAATTAACTGCCAAGAAAAATAGCAGCTTGTAACTCTGATGGAATACCTCCAAAGTCCTCGAGTTAATTCATATGAGTCGATGTCAACAAAAGGCTTATCATATATACGAAAACATCTTATAACCTTGTAATCATCTTCTTCTTGAAGATAACCAAACCGTAACAAGGTGAAAGAGTTCTAAACTGTGGCGATATTGAGAATAGATGGAGTTTGAAAACCCCATTAGAGAGATTCAAGCGAAAGTTATATGGATAGTAGTGTTGGTCCGAAATGCAAAGTATGCCATTGCTTGAACCAGAAATTTCTACGTTATCTATGCTTAATGAAAAAGGAAATGGCAGCCTTCTTGCTTTGCTCCATTCTTCATCTTCAACACAATAAAGCTTGGAGTCAAGCTTCAGGACAGGATTTGGGTCTTCAAATTTTCTATTCGGATGCTACTTAACAAACCCTAGATTGCCAAGGAATGCCAACATTGACTTGACGGGGCAGTCTAGCAAAAATATCAGTGATGATATCACAAGGAATGTTAGTTGCTGGTGGATGCTGCTGAGCTTGGTGAAGAAATTTTGGCTACTGGCATGTTGTCAGATTAGCTATATATATATATATATATATGCGCGCGCTAAGAGTAACTCCCATGCAAAAAAAATTTTTACTCATATTAATTTTTTATATATTATTTTAAATATAGTGTAATTATTTTATATATAATATATTTATACAATTAATATGAGTAATTATACAATTAATATAAGCTAAGCTGTGTTGCAAATCCAACTCTTAGCTTTCCAGAATTAAAGATAGTGGTAACGACCCATGAAAACATTTCTCAGTATCCTGAATTGCCCAAGATCAGTAGGTGAGACTCAAAGAAACATATGATCATCTATGACTATGGGATAAAGGTTATTAAAAAATAAAACATGTTTTTAGAACCATTAAAAAGGTCTGTTGAGAATATTATGTTTAAGAGAGGTCCACGAAAGGAGATATATCCAAATTAAGTAGTAAAATCGATGATGCACTAGGCACTGAACCCTGGTTATGGCTTTTTTGTTTTACTTGCTATAAATAGTAGGTGAGACAGGAACAACCATTTTAGTTGTTACATGCGTTGGAGATGAGAAAAATGAGCAAAAATACTAAAATGATATTTTTTTTACTTTGTCTCTTTTAATAGCACAGGTGTTGGAGTTGCTAGATGGGAGTGCATATGAGCAAAGGAGGAGGAGGTCTCATTGGCCATGCTTTCATTAATAAAAGATATCTGAGTAGATTCTGATCGATCCACTATTTTCTTGACAAGATCATCGATCAGGAACCTCTTTAGATTACTGCTTGAAGCAATGAAAGTATTCCTTCAAATTCTTTTCTTGCAATGAAACCCCAAAAAACAAAGAATTCTTTTCTTGCATGTTACTTAACCTTTCCTTATTCCAAAGGTCCCTCAAAATAATTCTACATCCTCAAGACTTATGTTTATGATCCATCCCATGCTTATGATCTTCATCCAATTCAACATTCCAATGGCCATCGTCTCTCTCCCCGCCTTGTTAAATGGAACTAGACTATTCGTCTCGAATTCACCTCCAAAACTCACCCCACAAGCAAGGAATTCCTACAATCTTGCTACTGATCATAAAAATATACGTACAAGAATTTGTGCCTGTGTTGCGAAATGCCATCCACAATTCTTGCACCAACCTTTGATTGAAACTAGCTTCTCTTCAAGACATAGAGGCTTATTTCCACTGGTTCCATCCAATGCCAAGACATCATCAGGATCAGGAGAGGAAGATAACCCAGCTGTAGAAACAGTTCTCAAGCTTTACAAAGCAATTAAGAACAAAAATATCAGGGAAATGTCTGATATCATTGGCGATGAATGCCGATGTGTTTGCAATTTCTTCTCCTTCCAATCCTTCCAAGGGAAACAGGCATGCCCCTTGAGTTTCCAACTTGCTAAATACTTTTATATATCTAGAGTACTTGTAGCATATTTATATATATATCTGTGATCCCTTTTGTTTTCCTTTTGCAGCAAGTGTTGGATTTTTTCAAAATTCTGATCAAATTCCTGGGAAACAATTTTGAATTTGTCGTGCAGCCTACCTTCCATGATGGACTGCATGTTGGTGTAGCTTGGAGACTAAGTAATTAAATGCACTTCCTTCTATCTCTCTTTCATGGTTTCTTATGAAAACTCCATTAATTAATTCTAGTATGGTAGTGAAACATTGTTTAAATAAGTTTGGGATGAAATTAAGAACCAGATAACATGTTAGGGACACAAATGAGGTTCTACTTTTTTTTTTGTTTTCGATGATGATTAATTAGGAGGGCTCCAAGTGGAGACCTGGGGTGGGGACAAGGTTCACGACCAACTGGAGCAAGCTGGCTATGTTGTCATTGCCATCTCTTCATAGGGAAACTATTCCTATCATTTTGTTTTATGGTTTGGTTAATTTATTTTGCAGACTGGAGCAAGACTCATGTGCCTTTCGGAAAGGGTTTCAGCTTTTACGTTCTCCAAGTCTACCAAGGGAGGATCATCATAAGGTGTGTGAAAGAAAACATCTCCACAAAATTATCCATGGACCACGAATTTCAAAAGAGAGAAACACCCATTTAATATAATATATAAACCGATCATTTTATTATAACTTTCTATTAACACGATCTAATTGATATAGATGCTTGAGCTTTCCATTTATCCCATCTCATGAATGACAGACACTGTATATATATTACAGGAATGTGGAGATGTTCATGGAACCAATTCTTCATATCGAGCCTTTTAGGGTGGTAATTTGCGATCCCAGCTTCTTGTTTTCTCCTTCTGACATATGATTTACAGACACAGACCCTTCATTTTCTCTTCTTTTGCAGAAAATGATGGGGCTCGCAATGAGCGTTGTGGACAAGATGAGCTCCTGCAGATTGTCCAGAGATAAGGTGAAGTGATAAAACGTTTGAGATGTGATATGGCTCTGTAAAGCTTGCCTTCTGGCCTTGAATTATTAGGTTAAATACAGTGGTTGATGTACATAATCTTCTCCTAATCTCTAGGAGATCTGTTCCTAATTACATGCCAAATCCCGTGTCATTAGGATACCTGTTATAGTAGTATTAGGATACAAATATGATTTCCTATTTGGTGTATATTTCATAATACCCCCCCTCAAGTTGGAGCATGAAGATCTCGAATGCCCAACTTGCGCAGTAGAAATTCATATTGCTGTTTGCCCAAGGCCTTCGTAAATATATCCGCGAGTTGTTGTGACGAAGAAACAAAACTGGTCGTAATATCTCCAGCAATGATGGCATCGCGAATAAAATGACAATCGACCTCGATATGTTTCGTGCGTTCATGAAAGACAGGATTCTGAGAAATATGGAGAGCTGCTTGACTATCACAGTGAAGGGTCATAGGATGAGGATGAGAAATTCCGAAGCTTGAAAGAAGAGCTTTAAGCCAAGTCAGCTCACCTGTAGTCATGGCCATAGATCGGTATTCTGCTTCAGCTGAGGAACGAGAGACAATATGTTGCTTCTTGGTTTTCCAAGATATTGGGGAATCGCCCAGAAAAATTATCCAACCAGTGAGGGAACGCCGAGTCAGGGGACATCCGGCCCAGTCAGCGTCACACCACCCATGTAATTTTAAGTCACAGTGACTACTAAGAAAGATCCCTTGACCCGGATTGCTTTTAAGATATCTAACCACTCGCAAGGCAGCTGCCCAATGTTCTTCCCGTGGACATTGCATGAATTGGGATAGGACATGAACACTATAAGATAATTCAGGTCGAGTAAAACAGAGATAGATCAATCGTCCCACCAGGCGACGATACTGTTCCGGATCACCCAATTCTGCACTCGTGGATAAGGCAAGACGGTGATTTTGCTCTAAGGGAATAGGTGTTGGTCGTGCCCCAAGTAGCCCGGCCTCGGAAATAATGTCAAGCGCATACTTGCGTTGGCAAAGTACAAACCCATCAGGACTGCGTGCCACTTCTATCCCCAAAAAATATTTTAGACAGCCAAGATCTTTCATGTGAAAGCAAGCACTGAGATAATCTTTGAATTCCTGTATGCCAGTCTCATGATTTCCAGCAATGATAAGATCATCAACATAAACAAGAACGCTGAGTTCAATTGCTTCTCGGTGAAAAGTAAACAGTGAGTAATCTGAATAAGACTGCTGAAACCCATACTTTGTCAAGGCACTGGAAAGTTTGGCAAACCAACAACGAGGTGCCTGTTTCAACCCATATAATGACTTCTGGAGTTTGCATACTTTCCCGGTGGTCCCTGCTCGAAATCCAGGTGGAAATTTCATATAAACCTCTTCCTCAAGATCACCATGTAGAAATGCATTATGAACATCCATTTGATGAACTGCCCAATTCTTAGCAGCAGCCACAGCAAGAAATACTCGTACGGTGACCATTTTAGCGACGGGAGCAAATGTTTCTGTATAGTCAAGTCCTTCAGTCTGATGGTTGCCGAGAATAACCAATCGAGCCTTCAACCTCTCAATAGTACCATCAGAATTATGTTTGATTTTGTATACCCATTTACACCCCAAAGCTTTCTTTCCGTCTGGCAAGTTCTGAACAACCCAAGTTTTATTATGTTCAAGTGCTGAAATTTCTTGTTGCATGGCTTCTCTCCAACCTTCATTTTTCACAGCTTCGGAGTAAGATGTAGGTTCTCGCTCAGCTGTAAGGGCTGCAAGAAAATTTCTATGTCGCACAGAAAATTTATCACAATTCACATAATGTGCTAAAGGATAGGGTGTACCTGAGGAATGCTGAGGTATGGATGATGAGAGAGATGGACTTAATTTTTGTATGGTGTTCGTGACATAATTCTGAAGTCGTATGGAGGGATACCGTTGACGATGTCCTCTGCCCAATATTTCTTCCTCCTCTTCTTCTGGGTGAGCAGAATCTGTGTGGACAATATCGGTATTTGGCTCAGATATTGAATGAGCTAAATCCAGCATACTCCCGGATATAAGATTTTCTGGTTCCTCAGAAACGGTGTGGATAACTTCGTCATTGGAGGACCTATCTGTATCATTTGCGAAGGGAAAAATTCCTTCGGAGAACACAACATCACGAGAAACAAAAAACACTTGTTTGTCCAAATCATATAGTCGCCACCCTTTTTTCCCATAAGGATAACCAACGAAAACACATCGACGACTTCGACTTGCCATTTTATCCCTCGTTGTCTCATGTGCATAACACAAAGAGCCCAAGACACGCAGGTGGTGATAAGTTGGTGCGACACCGTATAGGACTTGGTAAGGTGTCTTTCCATTTAAGATCAAGGAGGGAGTCCTATTGATTAAGTATCCTGCTGTCAATACACATTCACCCCAAAATTGAATAGGGAGGGAGCTTTGAAATCGTAGCGCTCTAGCTACATTCATAATGTGTTGGTGTTTCCGTTCTACCCGCCCATTTTGTTGTGGAGTGCCTGTGCAAGAGGTCTGAAAAATAATTCCTTGATCGAGAAAATAAGATTTCAGACAAATAAATTCAGTCCCATTATCGCTTCGCAAAATTTTAACTTGTTGATCAAATTGTCTCTCCACCATAGCGAGAAACCTTTTAAGCATACTCGAGACCTCCTTCTTATCAACAAGTAAATAAATCCACACCGCACGAGAAAAATCATCAACAATAGTCAAAAAATATGAAGCACCACATGAAGAAAATGTTCTGTAAGGTCCCCACAAATCACAATGAACAAGTTCAAAAATTTCTGAAGTCTTATTTTCACTAACGGAAAACTTATCTCTTCTTTGTTTTGCCTTTTGACAGACACCACAAGTTTTACTCAAATAATCTCCATGCTTGCTAGAATCAATTCCGGGAACTAACTGTGTTATTCGCAAAGAGGGATGTCCTAGTCGCTGATGCCAGAGATTGAGAGACACTGTATCTTTAACCTTCATTGCATGCACCCGCGGTATCCCTTTAAAGTAATAAAGTCCATCTCGTCTCTCACCCGCACCAATCAGCATCCTCGAAGTGGGGTCCTGTATAGCACATAAATTTTTAGTGAATAGGACAAAACAATCATAGTCATCAATTAATTGCGACACAGAAATTAAATTGCAAGTAAGTCCTGGAACATAAAGAACATTTCCAAGACACAAATTTCCCCCGAGAACGGTCGTTCCCTCTTTGGTGGCCACGGCACTACTTCCATCTGGCAGTCCTACAGGACACTGATTAATTATTCTCACATCATGAAGCTCCTCAATTGTTCCGGTCATGTGATTCGAAGCACCTGTGTCAAGTATCCAAGCTGAACCGGTCAAATTTCCATACAATGCTTTTAGCTTACCCGTCATTTTATCAACTATATGTTTCGGCTCCCCCAATATTTCAATTAATTTTGTCCATTGCTCACTGCTAAGCCCCTGCAGCGGTGACTCGTCCCTTTCGCCCGTGCCCGTGACAGAGCTGGTGGTGGCCACGGCGTTCCCGACGGCGTTCCCGATTAGAGTGGCGTTGGCTCGGTGAGGACCTCTGTGGGTTCGCCCACCTCCTCTGCCACCAGATTGAAAGCCCGATGACCCTCTTCCACGGCCAATCCCCCTTCGCCCGTCACTTCTGGGTCTCTCTCCCCACCAATCTGGGTATCCCTTCAAGGCGAAGCAATTTTCTGTTTCATGGCCATGCTTGTTGCAGTAAGAGCACAGATTGCTTCCCTTTTCTCTTCCGTCGAGTCGAGTCCGAGCAACCATGGCCATGATTTCTCCATGCTCGTCTCTGCCCCGAGCGATGTTCTTCACTTGTTCCTCTTGGGTGAGAATGGAATAGACTTTGTGCAGTGAGGGCAATGGGTCTTGAGCCAATATGTTGGAACGTGTTGTCCCGTACCTCTGCTCATCCAGTCCCATGAGAAAAAGGTGCACCTTTTCTTCTTCTCTTTTCTTCTCCAGTTCTGAGCTTAGATTACATATGCACCTCCCACATTTACACACGGGCAATTGCTCAAAATTGCCCAATTCATCCCATATTTTCTTCAGCTTCCCGTAGTAGTCCATGATTGTCATCCCCTTCTGTTTGCATTCAGCCAATGTGGATTTCAATTGTTGAATCCGTGGTCCATTGGTGATGCTAAATCTGTCTTTGATATCTGTCCACAAATCCTGTGCAATCTCTACATGAGATATGGTGGATCGTAGTGTCGGTTCAATGGTGTTCCGAATCCAGGACACCAACAATGAATTGATGGTCCACCAGTCTTCCAAATCCCCTGAGTCTTCTCCGGGTTGAACAATGGTTCCATCAATAAACCCAAACTTCTTTCGGGCTCTCAAGGCAGTCCGAAAAGAACGTGCCCATTCTTCATAATTATCCCCTTTCAATTGAACCTGAGTAATTGTAAACCCAGGATTATCAAGGGATGTAATATCATATGGTGAAATTGTTTTTCGTGTCTCACTGGAAACACTTTTGTTGGCAGCCATGGATTCTGTTGTATTGTCGGCCATGAATTGGCAGAATTAGGTTTCTTTTGGTTGTTTGAGTTTTTGGTTGTTTTATGGCTCTGATACCATGATAAAACGTTTGAGATGTGATATGGCTCTGTAAAGCTTGCCTTCTGGCCTTGAATTATTAGGTTAAATACAGTGGTTGATGTACATAATCTTCTCCTAATCTCTAGGAGATCTGTTCCTAATTACATGCCAAATCCCGTGTCATTAGGATACCTGTTATAGTAGTATTAGGATACAAATATGATTTCCTATTTGGTGTATATTTCATAATATGAAGAAAGCTGTGGTTGTTATAGTTTTGCTGGCCGTCATCTTGATCTTGTCAATGCCAGGGATGTATTAGGAGGCCCCATGAACTACATAAGATGCATCTTTTGTTTTCAGTGAGTGTAATATGCGGTAATGTGCCCAGAGATGCTCACACAGTTCTGTAACGAAGCAGATATTATTTGATATGCTCGTGTGCAACAGCATAGGATAGTCAACTTTAAAATAAAAATAAAATATATATATATATATATATATGTATATATATAGTTATTAAGCTCGGTTTAATTTTGATGGACAGATGAATGATCTGATACTCGGACATGGTCGGGATTTTGTTTTAGATATTAATTACTTGTTTGTCAGTATGTTTCAAACTTTTTGTGAAAAAAATAAATTTTTATTTTTATTTTTTATTTTAAATTATTTTTTTATAATTTTAGATTATTTTGATATTTTGATATTAAAAATAATTTAAAAAAATAAAAAATATTATTTTGATGTATTTTTAAATAAAAAATATTTTAAAAAATAATCGTAACTATACTCCCAAAGAGACACTAAATTGATCAAGATTTAAGTGATTTTACAAGTTTGACCCATTTAATCTATATAAAATCTGATTAAACTATTTTTTATAAAAAAATAACTAATCATATATTAGATGATTTAATGATTTTAAATTTAAATTTTATAGTTGGTAATACCACAAGTAATCAAAGTTTATATATGATCATATATTAGTCGGGATAGGTGGAAATGACTCGCATTGAATAGAAAAAAATTAGCTTGGAGACATGTGAGTTCATCCGACAACCTCGTTGAAGGTAAACAAGGCGCAAAAGCCATATTTTATCCATTAATTTAATGAAAAAGGGAATGTACATGGTATAATAATAATAATAAAAATAAAAAACAATATAATGAACAAGTGATGTGATTCCCACTAAGTGGGGGGAATTCCAAGCAGAAACAAAAGAGGAAGTAAGGCTACTTCCATTTTTTAAAAAACAATTTCAAAATAATAATGCAAAGTGAAATGCTGCATAAATCCTTAATTAATCTAATATTTTATTTTTCATGTAATTTATTATTTTTAATTACTACCATGAAGATTTTAAAACAAAATCATTTTAAACTATAAAAAACAAATGAGAAACATTTAAGGATTGCAGTTGTATCTAAATTGATTTGAATTAATAAACTGTTTATACTTATTAATATATCTTTCCAGTAACTAATTTATCTTTTTGTCGTGCAGTTAATAAGGCACCCCCATACACACGTTATAGATTGCTAACTTCCCACCAAACTGCATCTCTCCCTCTGCCATTATCTTTTCGAACCCCGCATTCACATTTGGTCTCGGTTTCTTTGATCAATAAAGTAATCTCCTTCCATCTCCTTTAAAAAAAATCCCAAACTTTGATAAGTTTTGTTCGATTCTGATCTCAAGGTACAATTTTCAAGATTTTGGTTTTCTTTTTGTACTGTTTTGATTTTCTGGCATCTTTGATTGATTTCTGAAATGGGTTTTGGAGATTTTTGGACTCCATGTTGAATTTGGTGTGAAGTGTCTATTTCTAAAAAGATTTTGAGCTTTTTTAGTTGATTTAGCGTATTTTGGAATCTGGGTTTTTCTGTGGTTGTTTAGTGAAATCGGCACATTATAGTTTTTTTTATTATTATTTTATAAAGTTTTAAGCTTGTTCTGTTTTTTCTTATGATGATTTAGAGAAATGGGAGGTTTTTGGATTTTATAGAGTTTTTTTTTCTTGCATTGTAGCTTCTTGAGTGGGAAGAAGATGAAGAGGTTAAAGAATGAACCTTCTAGTACTAGGAGGTTCAAGCTGTCGCATTTGTTGTTGGGTATAGGAGCATTGTACTTGGTGTTTTTAGCATTCAAGTTTCGACATTTTTTAGAGATTGCAGCAATGTTGAGTGGGGGTGATAGTTATGCTGGATTGGATTCGTTGTCCATGGTAAAAGATGTTGACGATTCAGATTTAAGCAAATCGTTTTTTAGCTCGGTTTATAAGGATACGTTCCACCGGAAATTAGAAGATAATCAAAACCAAAATGCACCGATGATGCCCAGTAAGGAACCTTTGGAAGAGGAGAAAAGAGGGGCGACTACAACTATAAAACCAATTCAGTATCCTTATGGTCGAAAGAGGCGAAGGAACGCAACTGTGAATTTTTCACTATTTGAGAGAATGGCAGATGAGGCTTGGCTGCTTGGATTAAAGGCATGGAAAGAAGTGGAAAATTATGATGGGAAGGAGATTGGACAGAGTTCTTTATATGAGGGGAAGATTGAGTCATGTCCGTTGTGGGTATCCATCAGCGGAGAGGAGTTGGAGGGAGGAGAAAAGTTGATGTTTCTTCCATGTGGTTTAGCTGCAGGGTCATCTATAACCATTGTGGGAACACCCCATCATGCACACCAGGAGTATGTACCCCAGCTTATAAGGTTGAGGAATGGGGATGGCACTGTTATGGTTTCACAGTTCATGATTGAGCTGCAGGGGTTGAAGTCAGTGGAGGGGGAGGATCCACCAAAGATTCTACATTTAAATCCTCGATTGAGGGGAGATTGGAGTAGGCATCCTGTCATTGAGCATAATACCTGCTATAGGATGCAATGGGGGACGGCTCAAAGGTGTGACGGTTTACCATCCAAGAAAGATGAGGACATGCTGGGTAAGAGCTACCTTGTTTTTTAATAGTGTTGGTTAGCTCATTTTCCTTGTTTGCCTCTGTTTGCTAAGTCAATTGCAATTTGGAAAGATGATTATTTAATGTATACTTTTATTAAAGAAAGAAATTGTTGGTCTTCTGTTCTTGGGTACCAAGAGCACAAACAGCTTTGGAAATGAAGGAGATAAAGAATCTCCTCAAGAGGTGAAAGAGATGTGGTTGCCGTACTAAAATTTTTACACAATTCAGTTAGAGCTAGGGGAAAAAGTGAAAACTGCATGTAGCCCTAATTCACATTAAAAATTGTGTTGGTGACCATTTACATCAGGTTGGTACTTGATCATTGACCCCTTGATTCCTATTTAGTAATGCTTTAGTTTCTACTGTGATAGTACATGATTTTTAGTTAATATATAGTCATAGAAATGTCTTAACTGAGATGCAATATTCAGATCTAACTCTTATTTTTGTTTTCTTCCCCTGTTTTCTTATTAAGCACCATGACATTGTTTCTTTTATTGATCTTAATTTCTGCAGACCTTCCTTTTCATGTAGATAATGATGCACTAGCCAGAATTTATATGTTAGCACTTTGCAGACACATTCCAGCTTTCCTATGGCTGGTCTTGCATAATAACTTGCTAATGAATGTGAACTAGATTTGAAAAGTAGGTTCAGAGTATCATTAACCTTAGAATAATTTTCTCGTGGGTTTAAATGACATAAAGGTGGGTCAGAGTTGGTGAAGAGTTTTTGCTGGTCTGGTTTGTGTTACAATGTATGATTTCTGAAGCATTTGTCTTTAAGGTCATGCTTACCTAATAGTTATCTGTTTAGCTTCCTTGTTAATAACCACATTTAAGCCCACACCCTGAAGCTCTTCATGAATTTTGATTCTCCATACTCTATTTTAGAAAATTGAATTGCATAATTTTTCTAATGCACATATTTGGCAGTTGATGAACATTTGAGATGTGAGAAATGGATGCGGGATGATAATGTGGACTCAAAAGAATCCAGGACAACCTCATGGTTTAAGAGATTTATAGGGCGTGAACAGAAACCTGAAGTGACCTGGCCATTTCCTTTCGTGGAGGGAAAATTGTTTGTCCTGACCTTGCGTGCTGGTGTTGATGGATACCATATTAGTGTTGGGGGCCGGCATGTGACATCATTTCCATATCGTCCGGTAAGTTGATATAGATGAGAAAAAAAGTGATTGTTATAACCTATGATCGTTCTTTCTGTTTCTCAACCTTGGCCTTGTGGATTTGGAAAATAATATTTGCATATCTGATGCACAATGGGCTTTGTAGCTGTTCCACCCACCCACTTGGGAGAAATAGCACTTTCAAAATATTTGTGACATTCACATTTTTTTTATGAAGATTTCCATGAACTAACCTTATCCCTGTTTATCATCTTCTTAAGTTTGCCCTTTTCTTGATTCCCTTTGCTTTCCACTGGATTTCTTTGGTGTAGTTCCTGTAGATTTTGCAGTGCATAATCTTAATAGTTGTGTTTCTTAGAGTAGAAGTATATTTTGCTCAATTATATATTAAGCCCAAAATATTTCCTATAACTTTTTTCCATGGCTTTAGGGATTTACCCTTGAAGATGCAACGGGATTAGCAATCAAAGGAGATGTGGATGTTCATTCAATTTTTGCCACTTCTCTACCTAGATCACATCCAAGCTTCTCTCCTCAAAGAGTATTGGAAATGTCAGAAAAGTGGAAAGCTCATCCTTTACCAAAGAGACCAATTCAAGTTTTTATTGGGATTCTATCAGCTACAAATCACTTTGCAGAACGCATGGCAGTTAGAAAAACTTGGATGCAATCATCAGCAATCAAGTCATCAAATGTTGTTGCTCGTTTCTTTGTTGCAATGGTAGGATCTCCACATTTATTTCTTAACCCTCAACTTTATTGTTTTTTTAAGTCACAATGTTTAATTTTATCACCAGTCACTCAATTATTCCCTGATTTGAGAAACATACTTTACCGATTGAATCTTCTATGTATTCTTTCATCTTCGATGCAAGTTCACCATAGTCTTTTTATCTATTTCTTTCTGTTAACATTATCCTTAAATAATGCCATTCAAAAAAGTGACGCCGGTTCAAAGGACTGCAATAAAAATTTCAAAGAAAGTTGAAATTGCATTAAATGATTTGAAATTGAGGAATTTAAGTTGAGCAATAGTTGTGGGTCCACTGACACAATTAAAAGCCTACCCCACCTTTTGTTGTTGCTTGATATAATTTTACAAGTCCTGAGAGCTTGGATGCTGGGATCCATCTTTTGTGTTGAAATATAAACAAGAAAACACAAGAAGGAGCAAGAAAAACAATATCCATGTACATGGGAGAATTGTGAACATTCAAGTGTGTCTTTAATTGTCAAATTATTTATCCACTTAATGAAATATTGTACATTCTGTAAGATGGACCTTTATTTTGGAACAGAGGAAGCAGAACTATGGTTATTTACTATTCATTTCTTTTTCCATTCATCTTAGCTATCTGTTATGTAGACTTCATACTCTAATTTTTCTTTGTACCTGTTCATGAAAATCACAGAATCCAAGGAAGGAGGTGAATGCAGTGCTAAAAAAAGAGGCAGCTTACTTTGGTGATATTGTGATTGTACCGTTTATGGATCGATATGAGCTTGTGGTTCTTAAAACTATTGCTATTTGTGAGTTTGGGGTAAGTCCATGCTTCATTCAGTTGGCATCTTTCATTTAATCTTTTAAATAGGATCTTGAGAACTAGTATTTGTGTATTTATGTATATCTCCTGAATATAGTTTTTAACACATCTGAATGTGTACTTCATGCAGGTTCAGAATGTTTCTGCTGCGTACATTATGAAATGTGATGATGATACATTTGTTAGGGTTGACACTGTCTTGAAAGAAATTGACCGTACCTCACCCTCTAAGTCACTTTATATGGGCAATCTCAATCTATTACATCGTCCTCTAAGAAATGGCAAATGGGCAGTTACTTTTGAGGTATGTCATGTGAATTCTGATTTCTTAAAATCCCTGGCAGCAGTGTCTTAGCTTATATTAATTCAATTGTCTTCTTTTTCCTTTAAAAAACAAACTAAAACGTTATAATATCTGGAGACGGGGGAACAAAGGAAAATTATTAGAATCTTTACAAAATGTACATCTTAGCAATCTCTTCTAGGAGATCATATAACCTGAACATTCAGAAAAAGTAACTAAAAAAGTTTTAATTGCTTATCATCTGGTACACCATCCTCTATTTTACCAGAAACAACCTTGGTGATACTGATCATGGCACTTTTGAATTACTTGACTGAGTTTACCATATGAATTAACGAGCTTCTTTCTCATCGAAGGAGCATTCTTGGAAATACTATCTACACTCTTGCATTACTTGCAAGAGTTGCCTACCTTTGTCTTCCTTTTTACCCTTCTCCTTTACAGTTTTTTACTGCATTTGATATTCATGGAATGGAATGGATATAGGTTCAGAAACTTGTTCAGGGCATAGAATGGCATAAGACAGCTTTGAGAAGGCTGCTTGTGCTTCTTGGTTAGAGGTGATAAGGGTTTTTTTCTTGTAGTTAAAGAATTCTAACTTCGTCCCTAATCTGCTATCAGAGGAGTCATCCTTAAACATGGTTCTCTTTTTTTTTTTTTATGATTTTGGTTCGTCAGGACTTAGGGGCTATGTTCTAGTTAAGCTCCTTTCATGAATCAAATAGTCCTGAATATATTATACATGTTGTTGCTTTGACTGGGAGTAAAAAATGGAAAAGAAACTAGTATTCTAGATGTGGTTCGCAATGTTCCTTCTCTTAATGAATTCAAAATTTTGATTTCTGTGTTTCTGGATGAGTATGACATGAATGATTTAAATGTTTTTCTATGTTCACTTCATTCATGCGAAGCTTATTGCCTATTGTAACAGGAATGGCCTGAAGCAGTATACCCTCCTTATGCTAATGGACCTGGATATGTAATTTCTACTGATATTGCTAAATTTGTCGTTGCCCAACATGGCAAACAAAGCCTCAGGGTTCGTGATACTACATTCTTATTCTTTTGGAGGATGCTCTCCCTTCCTCTCCTTCTCTTTTAGCAATTCTTTGACATCTATCTTTCCAATCAGTTTGTAGTATAAAATATGTTAATTTCATTGCAGCTCTTCAAGATGGAAGATGTTAGTATGGGAATGTGGGTTGAACAATTCAACGGCTCCACCCCTGTCCAGTACTCCCACAACTGGAAATTTTGTCAATATGGATGCATGGAGAACTATTATACTGCACATTACCAATCCCCAAGGCAGATGATCTGTCTATGGGACAAGTTGGCAAGAGGTCGGGCTCAATGTTGCAACTTTAGATGATGGCGGCAGGTTCCTTACACTGGTCGAAACATGTTCATATTCTTGTCCTTATTTCATGCCTGGACCCTCTGGTCAGACCACCTTCGCCGATTTTGTGCATTTAAATGGGCTCTAGAGATGGCTGTTTTTTAAATGCAGCCTTTCATTTTGGAAGAACACTGTTTTCATTTTGTAATTGAAATGGCTTCTAGCCAAGGCCAAAACACCTCGGCTTCAACTAGAGAAGTGTATATATCCTATCTTTCTATAACAAGTATCGATTCTGTTGGCGCAGAAGTGAGAAAATCCTTTCGCCTCGTTACATGCTTCTGTTGCAATTATGGGTTGGAACAAATTATAAAGTTCAAGCTGGGTAGCTGCAATATCCAGTTGAAACTTTTACAATAATTTTGAAATGAATTTTGTGCTCAGTGCAGTCTCTTTTAATCCCCAATCAAAGGTGTTATTCCCCGTGGTGAAATATCCTACACTGGACCTGGATTTTGATTTTCAATTCAGCAATTCCAAAATTTGAAGGGCTAACTTTTTCGAAGTTGTGCACATATTGCTAGTCATTCTTCAGTGTAATAATTCCTTCAACGTTTTGTTTATAAAGGTTTGGCTTCCTCTGTGTGTCGTGTTTGCTGAGGGTGGACAAGCTGACAGGTTTTTAGGTATCACTTCCTGTGGTGCGTGCAAAAACCTGTCAGCTTCTCCACCCCCAACAAACACGAAAGGGAAGACAAACAGTAAAACTAAAACAGTTGTGGATAATGTGATTAAAGGAAAGGAGAAAGAGTGCTTGGAAGCAATATTTAGTTCGAATCCCCTTGTTCCACCTGATGATAATTGCAGACTTGTTATCAGTCAGCAGCCACCGAAAGAGAAAGGGAAGACTATGAAAGGGAAGAGGTATAGCTTGACCTTTGCTTTACTTAGACTCTTGGAATTGATGATTGAATCGCGAAATGCTTGCTCTTTTGAGTGGATTCACTGTTTATGATAAGAATTTGGAGCTTTAGAAAGTGTTTTGTTTCTGTCTCTGAACATAACAGAAAGAAAGAGATCGTGAAGAAAGAAAAAATCTCTGCTAGATAATAATATAAATCACATCTAAAAGTTTAAGTTTTCAGATGAGATGGTTTCTTAACATGGTATTAGAGACTTGTTGACCTAGCGGTCACGAGTTCGAATCTCACTACTTCTATTCTATTTGATAAAAATCAAGCACAAGGTACTATAGACATGTACAAGTTTCAAGCCCAAAGAGTTTTTATTTGAGAAGATGTGCTAGAGAATAATATAAATTATATTTTAAAACCTCACCTAATAGTTTAATTTTTAGATGATATGATTTCTGTATTTTTCTTCAAAAGTAGAAACTCGATTCAAAATTGTCCCAGAACGCTTTTTTTCCATCTATTTCTCTCTTCAACCAAAAACCTTTCTGTTTTTTTCTGTATATATTTCTTCTATCGTAGAACACTAACTAAACACAACCTTCATATCAGAGGTTACTAGAAAAAGAGGTGCTGTGATTCCTACAGCAAGTTATCCAATCAAGGATAATCCACTCAAAAGCATTTTCATGGAGTTTTGAGACTACAATGTGCTGCAGCATGGTTGACTAGCACTTCTACTTCTCATTAAGATTGACTACTTTAATTACATGCATGGGAACAGACATGTGGAAGGTAAGATTTCAAACACCATCATTTAGTTTCTGCAACTTTCCTTGAGGTTCTGCTACCAATGGTTAGCGCAGTAATTAGCTAGCAGGGAGGAACTCTTAAAATCTTATGATTTTACAAGTTAATATATATTTAATATTAAATTAAATTAAACTTAAAAACTAGTAAAATTAGATTTGATTCGTGCAAAATTGATAAAATCAGTAAAATTGATCTGATTTTACGAGTTTAATAAATTTATGATATAGAAAACCAAGGGTTTTGAATTATATTTTATTATATTTGTTAATAATTTTATGAGATCAAACATATCTTTCAAACTATTTATTGGATGTAGTTGATATTTATAGGGAAATATTAGATACATGAGAATATATTTTGTTAAATTATTAGATTAAACAAAGTTCAGAAACATATTATTTTAGAGAGTCCAAGTTACTAGATGAATCTTGACAAATTTGTCAAAATAGACATTCATATATTGTTTTGGACACATCTAAAGTTACAAATAAAATTTTATTGCGATTTTAGATAGGAGAAAAACTAAATTTCTCAATATTTTCAAATATATATGATAAACTCAGTAATTTATTCATACTAGAAAGAACTATGCGTTTTAAATCATGACTAAAATCTATCAATAATTTATGAAAAACAAAGATTTAGACTACATGGAAGAATTTTAGAACGAAAACTTTGTTTTTATTGTCATATTTTATTTATTTATTTAATGTTGTAATTTTTTCCTAGCGCATTAAATATTGTTTAATAGTTTATTTTAATTATTAGATTTATGCTAGTTAATTACTAATTTATACTCATTAGCTTACAACCTAAAAAAAAATTATTATTACTTGTTATGATGAGAATAATCAAGTTATCACAAGGTTCTTGTATACTTATTATTATTTATTAATTTGGCAACAAAAAAATTTGACTTTGATTTTTTTTTATGTCATTAATTTCTTGATTTATACTATTTATGTTTTTATTTATTTAGAACACTAATTGATTATAATATTGTTAAATCTATTTATCAGATTTTAATGTAATTTAATTTGTTAACTTAAATTATCAATATATAGTAAAAACAATATACTTGCAATTTTATAATTCAATTTTATATTATATTTTTAGTGTAAAAAACAATTTTAACATCATTGTTTGTGTATGAGTCATCAATGAAAACCTGAGAAGTCGGCACAAAAGACAAAATGTCTAAATCACTTCTCTGATTCTGTTCGACTTGAAACCCACTCTTTGCCAGCTTTCCTATCTTAGCATCAGTGTATTTATTTCCAGGTCTAGATAATAGTTACCAGACCTCATCCAACAACTTGTCGAGAAAAGGATTGGGGTCCCAGGTAAATTCTAGTCACTGCAACAACGTTTTGATTGTGAAGTTTATATAAGTTCATTAAAGATCTAAGGCTGGTTAATGATATTTGACTTCAATTAAAAATCCCATTCAAATAAGGTTTCAAATCCTAAATTTCCAGCATTAATCCACTGAATCAGGTTTAACAACTATGATTCAGCCTATCTATCAGGTGCACTCAGACCTTCGTTAACTCCTGAATTTCACCAAATTAGGCTGCTCATTATACAGTGTCAGAAGTTTGACAGATGCTGCTCCTATGATCTACGTTATGATAATCAAAATCAAAATTCTGTGCTTTGGACTTTCCTCTAGTTCCAGTTTTAACTTTTAAGTGAAATCTCAACGAGAAAAGCTTAACAGTTACCTCTGCTTCGTCTTTTTTCTCAACTTTCTTTGCCTGTGATGGTAGCCTTAGATCCTGGTTTTTATGGTCTCCTGATAGGCTTTCCGTAATGGAGGAAACGTCCAAAGCTGAATAAAATTTATGGTGAATGAGAAAATAAATTGCGACATGATATAGATCTGTCAGAAGTTATATATAATCTGTAGAGCACATGCCTCCATGAAAGTACATTGCAAGCAGACCACAGACAAAAGAGGGTACAAAGTCAGTTGAAGTAGGAAAACAACTGCCAATATGACAGGATACACATATTGGTCTTTTCCAAGTTAATAAGATTTTACAATTCGACTGGTTTCCTTCATTCTACTATGAGGGGGCTAGGCATTGGGAAGTCAAACTGGCAATAAAATTAGCAAGAAAGCCTACTACATCCAGGTAATGGCAGCGTAACTACAAAGATAACCCCTGCCATTGACCGTTGTTACATTTTCATTCTGATCATAGTAGAGTAAATCACCATGTCATCTAATCACAGTAATTCACAAAGGACAGGAAAAAAAAAACCGAACGATGAACAAAATAAGGTTCTTCACTATCTGTTATACTATCAGAAGTGAGCAGGTGGTCATTGTTCCATGCACCTACAAGTAACAAGAAAGGAAAAAAAACATCTGGTTACTTGTTTGGTATACATCAGATTGCAAGTAAATTTATCAGCAATTTAAGAACAGAAAAGATAGCAGGCACACATAAAGTCTAAGACTCAATGGATGACGGAGTCCAAAAACGTGCATAATTCAAAAGGAAGCGTAGACATATAAAGGGGAAGCAAAAGGGATTCAGGAACAACAGAAATTCTATAGCTAAACTACTCGGATGATGATTTACAACTAAGCAGCAGGGTGATCAAATCAAACATGGAGAGAAATCACTAACGGGAAGAAAGTTAAGCTAGAAGAAACCTGTACTTTGAATACCACCAAGGGGCTACTATGGTTTGGTACCGAACTTGACATGTTATTTAAGGTGTCAGATAAAAGGACAGAATAGAAAACAGAAAATGTGTAAAAATGAACTTCTGAGAATTTTACAAGCTTTAAAAAGGCTTTAAATAGGTTGGTGCAGAAAACTAGTCCAACTCTCAAGAAATGCATAAAAATAACTCAGTATTATATACCCAATCAAAAATAAAAAGAGAAGGAACTCGTATCCACCCATTGAGAAATTCAACATAATACAAGAAGTTTTATAATCAGTTTTTTTTTCCACCAACTAAAACACAAGCACAGGAGCCACACAGCAATATGGGAGCTTGTCAAACATACAAACCAGTATTCATCACAGAACATCATGACCGTTTGAACAAATGATGTCGTGCTAACACCTCTCCTACCCCCACAGCAGATATGCTTTCACATCCAAGAAGATCATGAAGCTTTGTATCACATTGTATCACCATTGAGTTTAACGGATCCTAAAAGCACATGAAAACCATTGAGATTTTACATTAAAGTTAACTTATCTATAAAAGAACTGAAGCGTTCCAACATCGATGCACTACAAATAAGGTTTATTGGACAAAAAAGGTAGTATATAATAACAGATATTTATACAAAACAAAAGGTATATGCTGGAAAATTAATTGAGGGAAAGGATGTAGTAACTTCATGTAATCCCAATATGGAAAGTCGTGTGTAGGGAAAGGGATGAATATATACACTCGTTACCCACCTCCAACTGTTTTAGCTTTATGTACTCCCAAACACGTCTCAATGCTTCTGTTTGGGTCATTTCCCTCTCAGTAGCCCCCAAAAACTCAGCAAGTACTTCAGATATTACCACAAGAGGTGCAGCAGGTTCTTTATTTTCAGTTGGGGTCTCAGCATCCACCTTCGCTCGCTTGGCTTGACCAGATTCCTCTGTGCAAATATTCACAAGAAACTCAAAGTCACCACATAGCAGCAAAAATATGCTTTACTGTAATGATCATATTACATACTTGATGGTTGAAGTGGGATGATATGTTTAGCTAGCAGTTTATTCATCTTAAACATATCAGTGCAGTCAGTCTCAAAAACCACGCGCAAAGCATCATCACAAATTATCTTCCTCTTGTTACTTGGATCCTGGAGGTTGTTTTTCCTTATGTAATGCCAGAGTTGCTTCACAATCTGAACACAAACAATACACAATTCTTAGAAACAATAATCACTCCATAAACAGCACAGCCAAACTAAGAAACGAGCCTGGTCAGAAGCATACCTCGGTCCTTGGCAAGGCTGGCTCCCCAACAACGGCCTGAAGTTCAGGCGAAACACCACACACTTTGTTTAACCCACCAGGTCCACCTCTTCTTTTGGATCCAACTGGAGTACTGCTGCAACGAAGTAAAATCCAACACTATTCAATCTCATGCTTTTACCTGAAATTGAGCCCTAAAAAACACAAAAATCGGGAAATAACAAAAAGTCCTAAGCTTTTACCTCTCTTTAGCCACTTCATGAGGAGCAGCCCCGACATTTTGCACATGCTGCGTCTGCCTCTGCTGCTGCTGCTGAGCTTGAACCTTAGGTGGCGGCGCTGGTGGAGCCGCCACAGCTTGCGGCTGCCTAAAGTTAAGGTCCTGGGGAAAAACCTGGTGCTGCTGCTGAGGATGCTGCTGAGGGTGGTGGTGAGGGTGCAGGGCAAAATGGGAAGGGTGAAATTGTTGATGCTGAAATTGGAGGGCAAAATGGTCTTTTGGGGTCAAATTAAGAGCCTGTCCTTGCTGGAATTGATAGGCTTGCTGTGAAGGCGATTGATAGGCTTGCTGTGAAGGCGGTGGTGGTTGTGGCGTCAGTGGTGGATGAGGGGTGGTGGTTACGGAGGAGGAGGCAGTGGTGGTGGGGTGGGAGCGGAGGAGGAGGTTAATTTGGTCACAAATAAAAGCAGCTTTGTGTGATAAATCTAACCCTAATTTAGCTTCAAGTTGCTGTACGATACCGTTTAATGAAGTAACGGTGCTAGGGTCTGATTGCCGCAGCACCGTCTCCACTCCTTTGGCTATTTCCTGGTCCGTCACCATGGCTTGGCTGCCTCTCTTTCTTCACATATATTTTAACGGAAAAAACGGACACAAACGGTAACTCTATTTGTCTTTCTCCCTCTAAAAACTTATCTCTCTAGAAAAATTCTCTGTGTCTCTTTCTCTCTCTACATTCTCTCTGTCTCTCTATCTTTATAATTCCTCGAAAGGACGGAAATGACCTCGCGTGTTTGTAACCGGAAAAGACGTTTTGCCCTGTGTAACTGCTTGGTGGGTGGGTTAGGGCGGGGAGGGTAGAGTGGGTATTTGGGAAGCTCACTCTTTCTTGAAGTTCCAAGCTGTCGTTGTGGGTGTTTGAAATGACGGTTTGGGGTTGGGGTGTCTGGGGGTGTGGAGGGTAAAATGGGACGATTCGCAGTTGGGAGTTTTATTTTATTTTAAAATTTTAAAAGGAAGAGATAAGAGAGAGTGTGGATAATTAATGATCATTATTGAAAATCAGAAATGAGATGATGAAACACATTTGCTGGTCCTTGCTTTTGGGTTAATTTACGGTAATGATTTCACGGTTAACCCAGTTAATAAAATTAAAATTAAAATTAAAATTAAAATATTGTAGGAAGAGGAGCTGAACTCTTGAAGGGCAAATAAATAAATAAATAGTTATAGTGATTAATAACGATGATGATTTGTTGAAAAATGAGTGAGGGTGTATTGGTAATTGAAATTTGATTTTGGAATTAGGATGATGGATAGTTTGATAAGAATAAGGAGGGAGGGTGGGTCAACAACATGAGAATGTTGATAAAGACTAAGGAGTGCCACATCAGTGCTTTCCTCGACAACATAACTAACCCATCTACTACTTTTACAACACCTTCTCTTGCAGCAACCATGGTTTAAACCTACGGCTAGGACATGATCTCGAGTAATTTAATATAGGTTTTTGGGTATTGTGTTTTAAAAGTATTTTTAAAAAAATAAAAAAATATATATTTTAAATTAAATGTTTTTTTTATATTTTAGGTCATTTTAATGTGTTGGTGTCAAAAATAATTTAAAAAAAAAAAATATTTTGATGTATTTTTTAACGAAAACTCTTGTGTCTATTTGAAAGTATGGTTAAGGTTGTTTTTGAAAGTTTTTTTCTTCTTTCAGAAATGCATTAAAATAATATTTTTTTTATTTTTTAAAAATTAGTTTAGATATCAACATATCAAAATAACCTAAAAAAAATAAAAATAAAATTATTTTTTTTCAAAAATATTTTTGAAACACAGTGCTAAAAAATTCTAAGTTTCCATAAAAATAAAAATAAAAAATTGACTATTTATAAATATTTAATTGACCCGAGTTAACTCGAATCAATCTATTTTACATGCAGTCCAAAACTTGCTCCGGATTGATCCACGATTTAGAAAACATGATAGCAAAATCATTTTTATTTTCCAAGTGTAAGAAGTAATATAGTCAAAATCTTACCTTACTTTCTTTATTCCACTTTTCATCACCATAATTTCATTTGAGTACCGAATTTAGGGATTAAGTGGAGAAAATTACTTTTATTTAAATGATGTTATCTTGTTAAAAAAAATCTCAAAATTACCATATAAACCAAGTGCATGCCATCGAACTCGTAGAGAAAATTACAAAAAAATATATTAGAAAAATGGCATTAAAATAAATAAATAAATAAATATGAGAGATGAGTTGAGATTCGGGTGTCACAATCGTATCTTTGTGACTAATGTAAGCAATTATGTAACATCGCAGGTGTAAGAAGTTGTCAAAATGAGATGAAAAGGCTATATAACTAGCAGCATAAATGGACAGGGGGGGGGGGGGAGGATATGAGTTCTTTTTCTAGGGTTTGAATAACTCATACGAACAAGACAAACACAGAAAGAAGAAAAGAAACAGACTGGAGATAAAGGGCATATAATGATGTAGACTCTGTTATCCTTTCCCTTCTGTTGGCTAGACTTTGAGCAAAGCCTGTCTGTGGTCCATCTTCTATGGATCTTTCCTTTTTAGCATTCCAGAATTATATTTTTTTAATATAAAAAATATTAATTATACGAGGGTTCTTTTTTAATATAATATAAATTTGGACAAGATAATAAATCTGTGTAGAATTCTTGTGGAGTACAAGTTTTTTATATAATATATGAATTTTAAATCGATATAAATTTATCTATTTAGTAGGTTTCAACGAACTAATTAGTATAAAATTATCATCATCATTAAAAAAACAAGAAGACTCAGATATCTGAATTATTGAATTCGTTGTATTAAGATTAGTTCATTTTATAAGTCAATTTAAATTAAACACAATAAATAAAATATAAATTGTGAAAATACCTGAAATAATCAAATAACAAAACTAAATAGTTAATTTTCGATCTATAAAAAGAAAAAAACATAAATTCAAAATTCATCCCTACGTTGCTATCATTATCATTACTATAATAATTAAACTTATTATCAACATTACTGCCCAAACAATTAAAATTATTAAATTATCTTGAAAAATAAAATAAAAAAACATTTATACAAAAAACAAAATCACTAAAATTGTTTTCTCTTCTGTTGGCTAAACTTTGAGCAAAGCCTGTCTGTGGTCCATGCTCTATGGATCTTCCTTTTGTCTTTCCTTTTTCCTTTCTTTTATATAGATAACAGCTAAAATTGTCACAAGAAAAAAAAAATACTGTTACAAAAAAGTAAAAAAGAAAACAATACAAAAATAATTACTAAAACTATCATTATTAGTGCTTAAAATAATCATTGTGTCCATCTAAGGGCAAATATGATATTTCACCGTTCAACATGAAGGTAAAAACCTAAAATATCTCTGGTTCTGAGGGTTAATTTTTTTAGTTCTAGTGACAAAACAGTAATTATATTGTTTAAATCCACGATAAACATATACAGTGAAATATCGTCGTGTTTTTTTTTGTTTATGTGTGTGTAATTGGGATAGTCAACCGCTGCAGCACACGAACATAAAATTAAAGCAAAGCCATTGGAGAAAACCTTCTCGATACTATCTAGATAGAGTGAGGTTGTTGAGTAGCCATTGAATAACACCACCTGCTGTAAAATCTTATTCTATCTATTAGCTTTGTTCAGGAAACTTTTTAGAGATTAGGGTGTTGATTTTAAGTTTATAAGCAAATTTGTTCTCTAAAATTATCATCTTGAATTCAAGTTTTATGAAAAATACTGTAAAAACAATGTTTTCATGAATATATTTAGGTATAGTACCAAAAATCCGTTCCCGGGGATAGCGTGGCGGCAACGGCCTTGCTCTTGTATTTGCAAGAGCAAGGTTCGAGTCAGGGCGCGTCCTAGTGTCGCGAGTCACTCCTGTCCTGTAAGAGCCTGCAACAGCCGGGGTTTTTCTCGCTCTCTGAGCCCACAAAGTACGCTTTTCGAGTAGAGTGGTTTCTCCTTGTATTAAAAAAAAAATACCAAAAATTCAATAAATATATACGCATGATCTATACTCTTAATAAAAGGGGAAGCTAAAGACCTGATGTTGCAAATTTGGGGTCTGAAAACAAGACCAAGCCTAGTATTGATTTGCCAACATAGGTACATGGGTTACTACAGAAACTCATGGCCCAAACTTGGATTTTGAGCTCTAACTATATTGTCCTAAAAATTACTAATGGGCTTTCCAATTGATATCCCCAAGCCCATGTTCTCTTCAGCTCTATCACCTTCATGGCTCTCAAGCTGTAGGCAGAAGGGGAACACACCACCACCATGGCACAAGTTCTTCACATAAACCCTCTACTTTCCTCAACCCGAACCGAATCAAACTGTACCCGATCCTCATCCAGAACCAGAAGCAAGGTGTGAAGCAAAGCTGTTCCAGTACCCTGTAAATGCTGCCAGAGATGACCCTACTACAACCATAATGATTCAGGGATTGCAATAAAAAAAAAAAATTCAATTTTTTTCAAAAATATTTTTGAAATACAATTTCAAACACCCATTTACTTACTGTGGTTCTATCTCCCGAGGGAAACAAACGATGATAAATTATCTTGGAGCTGAGGAGCAGGTGGGGTAAACGGCAGAGTTTGCCACCGTTTGAGGTGGCTGCTGATGTACCGTAGTTGACCTGGGGTAGATATCTCTGACTTCCATCGTGCTTGTGTGGTAAATTGTCAGTGTGAAACTAGTTCTTGGCTCCATCAGCACCAGGGATAAGGTCCAAGCAAACAGTCCAAAATTGCCACAGGATTCCATGGAGGTGGTAAGAAGTTTAAGCCGAGGTTCATGCATTTGCTGACCCATCATGCTATGGAACATAATTTATTACATCAGTTAACAGAGCAGACTGTTGTCTTACAGACTCTTACCATCACTGCTAAGTACAGTTATCAAATTTGAAATTATTTTAGATTAAAACATATATTTTTTATAAAATTTGAAACAATCAAAATTTTACTTATTTATTTAAATTCATAAAGTATATTTTTTAAAAATAATGTTTCCTTGAATTAAAAAAAAAAATTATACATTTTACACAGTGGTCCTCCTGGAATCGACTCAGTGGCCTTAATAATTAGTGGGTCACATACATTAAAGAAGTGCGAGCAATGCAATGCAGAGATTCTCCTTGCCACCCAGGCCTTCTTGTATATCATTGAAGACCATGTTCGACGTACGTCTGAATAATGATTTCGGTTGATTAAACTGAGTTAACTGGAGTAAATTTGAAATATCACTGCTATAATATTTAATAAATAAATAAATAGGATTATAAATTGATCTAGATTAATTTCATCTTGATTTAATTTGAAATCTAATCATAAATTAGATTATGAATAACTATATATATTTCTTCATAAAACCAACTACATCAATAGGGCTAAGCTAATGAAGATCATCATCATCATCTACAAATTCCCATTTCCATTTCACAAATACAACTTCAATCAGTCCTTGTAATTTAACCTAAAAAACTTTCTACACTAGTCTTGATTTAGTTAAAAATTAAAGTGATTTAATAAAGGTTGGTCCACGACTTACTAACATAGAAACTTATTTCAATTTCGGCTGAGTTAAAATCAATAAATGTTTTTTTTAAAGAAAAAATATATATTTTATTGATAAACAATTGATCCGAGAGCTTAATCGACTCAAGAACCTTGTAACCAGGACTCTTTCTTACTTTCGTGGACTATGGTTTTTGTGTCCTAAATTCATAAGAAAATGTACAAATTACTTGGACTCATTTAACTGGTTTGACTATGGATAAGCCTATAATCTTTTTGACAAGGACGAGGAAATGTACATACAAAAAATCTAAAATCAAAGTACTAAGAACTGAGAGCTTATCCAAGAAAAACAGAAGCTGAACCGAACCAATTATTAACTACCAGAATCCTAGGCAGCTTTTTTTTTTTTTCTTTTTCTTTTTCTTCTTCATGTCCCAGTCAGAGTTTCCATTAGAAGGAGTCAAAGAGGAGGTGTCTATCGTCCAGACAATTTTAGGCTGTCTTAATCTCACGTTTCTCTCTCTATTTGTATTTTTTTTGGTTATGCAATCAAAAGGATGCACTAATTTTAAAGCCCCCATGTCCTTGAATCAAGGTATTCGTGGATCCCTACTGAAGGAGTGACCTTCACGATCTTGACACCTCTCTTTTCTTATTTTGCCATTGTTGTTTAGCTGAACACAATTTTAGGATCACCACATGACTAATTCTTTTTCCCTTTGTTTGAACTTTCTAAAAACTGAACTTGTGTCCTTTCTCTATCGTTCTTTCTTGTCTTGTTAGTGTGTCTTTTTGTTGTTTGAAGGGTTATGGTTTGTGGGTTTCTAGATTTTGTCTCGTGTTAAGCTTTCTAAGATTCTGTGACCTTCGTTCTTTTGTTGGTGTCTGGTTTTTGTGTTCCGTTTCTTTTGGGGTGATTCTGTTTTGTTTTGTTCTCTAAGGGAGACACATACAGGCGCAGACACAAGTACTGCTGTTTCTTTTGTTACTGTTGATGGGCTGTTGATATCTTTGGAGGTTGGTGTGGATTCAAATTCTAAAACCATGGTTTTTGATGAGAAGAACAAAGAGGAAGTTTCTGAGACAGCAGCAACAACAAAAACACCTCCAAATGAAGAACATAATGTTGATGAACCTAAAAGTGGTGGGATTAGTAGAAAGATGAGTGAGAGTTCTCTTTATGGAACTGATCAAGAAGAAGAGGATGATGAAGAAACTAATGAAAGGAAGATTGAGCTGGGTCCTCAATACACACTCAAAGAACAACTTGAAAAAGATAAGGTTCGTCTTTCTTTCTTTCTTGTTTTCTCTCTCTGTGTTTTCTCATTCCTGTTTCTTTTTATTATTTACTGCTCCATTTTTTGTTTTGTTTATGTTCAATATTTTTCTTTTTTGCGGGGTTTGAGAATGTAGGATGATGAGAGCTTGAGGAGGTGGAAGGAACAGCTTCTTGGGGCTGTGGATATAGAGTCTGCTGGAGGTAATCAGATCAATCTGCTTAAACATTTTGAAAATGTGCTAATTTGTAGTATAGTTTAGATTTCCTTTGCAATTAGTGGTAATGGAGCTATGTTTTATGTGGTCTGTTAATGATTTTTGTGTGTGTGGATTTACAAGTCTCTGCATTTTGTCTGCTGTGAAAAGAACAAAACTCACCTGAGAAATCCTAGGAATTAATAATTTTGTTAACCAGGGTTGATAATTTATGGATTATTTTTCAAATTTTGGTTTCTTTTCCCACAATTTATAACAATTGTGTCTGAGCTCATGTGTTATGTTAGATCATTCTTTCATCATCTCCATTTATTCAAGCTTGCTATTTCATTGATTAGATTTTTAAAATTACTCTGTTAACCTTTTTGATTTTTGGAAGAAATTTGATCAATTAATGGCAGACGAAGTTTGTTTGGATATCTCATATTTTCTTAATGGTTTTATAACAATGTAGAGACTCTTGAACCTGAAGTTAAAATCCTGAGCCTTGAAATCAAATCCGCCGGCAGACCTGATATTGTTCTTTCAGTTCCTGAGAATGGAAAGCCTAAAGGCTCATGGTTCACCTTAAAAGAAGGTAGCCGCTATAGTCTGCAGTTCACTTTTAAGGTTAAGAACAACATTGTTTCCGGCCTCAAGTATACTAACATGGTTTGGAAAACTGGCGTCAGGGGTAAAAGTCTCTCCATTTATCTCTTCCAATCTCTTCGTCTCTCCTTTTCTGTGAAATAATGATTCCCCCCTGTATGATGATTTTTCATAATAGTTGATAGCTCAAAGGAGATGATCGGAACCTTTAGTCCTCAGGCAGAACCTTATACTCATGAAATGCCTGAAGAAACTACTCCATCTGGTATGTTTGCTAGAGGATCATATGCGGCTAGAAGTAAAGTAAGTTCCACCAGTTCTTCTTGCTCTTCACCCCTCTGATATCTGATCTTTTCATGCAACAGATGTGTTGGTTCAAAATATATGTTCATCAACTGATCTTTTCTCAATGCATGTGCACACGAACTATGCACATTCATGTTTCATCTGTTCTGCTGATTCATGTGATAGTCCTTGTGGGGGCACCTGCATTTAAGAGCATGGATTTATAAAATGTTTTTGCAAAAATTCAATGAATCTTAAATATGCTAACATTAAATCTATTACCATTTATAGACCCAACAATTTAGGTATTGTTTCAGACATCCTGCAAGGCCTAACTTAATCTGCTTCAAATGGACAAGCAGAGTAATGTTCCTATCAGTTAGTTCTAGAATCAAGTGTCATAATTTATGCATGTGAACATTTTAACTTCTGGGTCATCCCTTGATTAGTTATTAGATTTCAAAGATAATTATTAGATCCATCAAGAATTTTTGGTTTGCACAGGCTGCTACTGATTCCCTTTGTATTCTTCTTTCTGTGCTCCAGTTTGTTGATGATGATAACAAGTGCTACTTGGAGATCAACTACTACTTCGACATCCGTAAAGAATGGCTGCCATCAAAAAACTAAGAGTTTTACTATTACCTTCAAGTTGCAGCTTCTATATAATCGTTTTACAAGTTGGAATATGCTTCTGATGTTTAACTTATCTTCTTTTTATTGTCTTATTTATGACTCCTATTTAAGACTGGTCATTTGAACAATGAAGAGAGGATTTGAAAATTTGCAGCTAGATATTCATTTGGTGGTTGCTGGTTAATAAAATTCACCATTACCTTAAATTGAACACTTCCTTTCTTTCTCTTGGATCATCATTCCATTAGTGCATTCTTTTTCTCTTTTTGATTGTTGCTTTTGCTTTCAATGTTGGCCGAATCTTTCTACTTTAACTGCCTTTCTTGTTCTTTAGTTGGAATTCTTTTGCAACGGTTCCATTTTGCACATTTGTTGACTCTCACTCTAGTCTTAGAACTACCATGTTTTAAATGGATGTCTTGTGGGGGCGATTGGCTAAACTTTTTAGAGACAATGTTTGGTGGGACCAGGAACCTTTAATCATGGTGGGGGTGAACACAACAGCAATTGCCTGGACTGTCAAAAGGAGGTACTGTAAGTGGAAAAAATGATAGCTGTGATTCAAGACATTCATATCCTTGCATCATGATCAAAGCCATGCAGCTCCTTTTCCACCTGAGAATTTGAATATTTGGACTAACAATGCATTATTTTACTATTTTGGAGATGATTAATGCCGTGATTTAAGTTGGAACAACAACGGTGTTATTTTGCAGTGGCATCTGCTACTGGTCTTGTTTGAACACCACGATGGATCCCACATATTATATGCCTATTGAGAAACCAAAATTCGCCGTGTCCGCTGGTTTCTCTGGAGATGAAAGTTCAAATGATGGTATTGATCGAATAGTACCAGGGTTTTGAATCAACAGGAAAGATGTGGTCGGTGTATGAAATCTTAATCAACATACCCATAAAGAGTTCAGAAGTGGAGTCTGTTGCTGGTTATTTTAACATGAAATCTTTCCTTTTAAGTTGTTTTTTGGAAGCTGAACATCCACTGGCATCTGATGATGTTATTGATAGAAACTTGGTCCACAATATCTCCTTACCGACTTCAAGAAAAATGTGGAATAGGAATCATTGCACTTTTGATCAGTATCTTTCAGATTCACATCATTCTACGTAGTACTTCTTTGGGTTCTGTATAATTCAGTATTTACTGGCTAGCTGTATTGTATTGGATCAAAACAATCAATTAACTTGGCAGTTCTCTTTCAGAAGAAGGTAGAAAATGGAAGTTCTAGTCATTTCTAAGGAAATCCTGAAACCTTCCCCCGCACGGCACCTTCCTAAGAACTTACAAGCTCTCTGTTTAACTCACCGTCCAGTGAAAGTTTCTGCAAAGCCTCTTTTATCACCGGAAAAAAGTCCTCACAGACATCAACTTGATTCTACCCAGTTGCTGGACGGATGGAAGATGATTTTTCAATCGACGGCAACGATGGTGGTTCGCCGTGTTTATTGAAGCCTTGGTAGGTGGCGATGTAACAAAGGTATTTCAAGAAGCAGGCATAAATCAGCTACAACAGCTGCTAGCATGTAGCCCCTTATGAAGCTAATTAAGAACTGATCAGGCAATACTAGCAGTTCAAGTAAATCACTTCAATAGTAGGGGGCTGAAAATTTTTATTTTCATCTGACATGAGTTGCTGATGCATCAACTATAGCAAGCTTTGTTAATAGCTGGGCCGCATTGGCTTGGGTTCCTATAACATAATTGACGAGGTGATTTTTGACTGCTCAACCCCTCTCCCCCCCACGATTTATCAAAGCTTCTCTTTAAGCAATTTCATGGTGAATTTCTGATGAAATGGTTCTTGTTTGATGGTTCCAAGAGATTTAGTCAAGTTAGGTCTGATAAAAAAGCTAGTGAAGAAGCTAGAAAAATTACCAGCTAGGGTGTTCGGTTGCAGTAATCTGTGAAAGTTTCCGTTCTATAACACTGAGTTTGGGTGGTGAAAGCCTGTGTGGTCAAGTCCCGCCTTGAAGCCTAACAGGGTTGCCATTTTCTAGGATACAAAAGATGGTGAAGGAATAGAAGCATGGATTGGATTGTCCAAGGAAGATGGTAAGGTTTGAGCAAGACCTTGCATCTTCACGCATCAGTTCAAGCATATCTTTCTTCATGTCTTTGAGTTGAGATTTCCATTTTGAGCCATCCGATCAGTTCTTCAGCAGTAGCAATTCCCCATGTATCTCTCAATAACAGTGCTGCTAATTTTGTTTTGTCTAGGCCAAAACGTTTTGTATTACTAAAAAGACGAGATAAGACGGTGAAGTTTTTACCTCGTTTAAAATTTTGATTCATTCCGGAAATTCTGCCCAAATTTCTGTCAGAACGTTCCGGTTTTGTTCGGCACGTTCTGTTTTGGCCAAATAATGTTTTTTTTTTAAATAATTAATAATTTTACAATATCAATCATATCTCTTAATCCGATCGTTAGATTGAGAAACAATTTTATGAGGAGTCTCTTGACATATTTATATATATATATTATGTTAAAATTTCAGAGCAATCAAAAAATATAATGACCTTGCGAGATTGATGATAATATTCTCGTAATGTTAAACAAGTTCATAATTTTGTTCTGAAAAATCATTATATTATCTTTTTTAGATTAAATTGCACAATTTTAAATAATTTTATATTTGGATTCAAACTATTTTTTTTAATTAATATATTTATATATACACACACACACACACATACATGTAAATATAAATAATACAACTCCAAAAACGACATACCAAAACACTTAAAAATCAAAATATTCCATTTCAATTATAAAAACAAATCACCATCCAAAACTGAATTGACATCCTTGCTCGAGAGATCCACTGCATCAGCCACTAATGTTACTTGGGACTCACTGCATCAATCCATCCGAGAGTTTTATTTCAGTACTTGATGAAATCTAAACAGAAAACATCCTGGTTAGATTGTTAAGGAATTGAAACTAAATCTGAGATATACGTACAGAGATATATTTATTTTATCTTCGTTTCACTTGTCTCGAGATAGTATTTATTTTACATCATGGTTTTGTAGGAACACCATGAGAAAAATTGCTGTTTATTGCATGAAAACTTCTTATATAATAAATTATTGCTGGTTATGTTTGTTTTTTAAAATATTTTTTATTTAGATATATATTAAAATAATATTTTTTTTTTGTTTTTTAAAAGTTATTTTTGACATTAGCATATAAAAATAAACTAACACTAAAAAAATTTAAAATAAAATATTTTTTTAATTTTTTAATTTTTAATTTTTTTTTTCAAAAACACACAGTGAAGTTATTATTATTATTATTATTATTATTATTATTATTATTATTATTATTATTGTATAAAACATGATTTGAGAATTATGAAAAAAAACATGAAAACCTAAATCATGATTAAATATTGAGTTAGATTATGAGTTTATGACCTTACCAGGTGCCAATAATCTACTTAAAATTGATCCATCGGTAAAGGATGCCTGTGAACAAAACTTTTTTATTTCTAAACTTTTTTAATTATAACCTGGTATTTAATTTGTAGATTAACAAAATAATAATAATTAATTTTTAAAAATAGAAAAAAATTGAAAAAAAGATGAGAAAGAAAGGTTTTTTTGTTAATAAAATGTTATTAAATTAAATGTAGTAAACAGTGCTGTTAAAAAACTATTTAATTTTTGTACTATAAAAAATAATTAATTTATCTTGATAAATCACAATGATTAAATTCTGATTAACTCTATAAAGATAATAAAAATAAATAAATAAAATTTTATATTTTAGTTATTATTATAAAACTAATTATTATTATAAAACCTGGACTCAGGAGTTAACTCGATGACAAATGATTTGGCTGAGTTTAATTTTGGCTGAGTTTAATTTTGAAACGTTTTCTTACCTAAACAATGTCGTTTAAGGAGTTCAAAATTTTGACCCGCAAATCAATGAATTAGCCTGCCCAACCTGTCGGGTCGACCCGAGTTTGGTCGTAGAGCAATCGTCTTGGCCTGGAATTTCCGTAAGCAGAAGGGCTGTGCGTGACAATCTCTACAGCCAAAACAACAGGCCGGAGAGAGAAATCTGACCAAAGCAACCTTTTGCACAATAACGTTATCAGGCAAAACATGGCAGAAGACAAGCAAGAAACAGAGAAAACATTCGCTGATTTAGGCTTATGTAAAGAACTAGTAGAAGCATGTGAAAATTTAGGATGGAAAAAGCCAACAAAGATACAAGAAGAAGCAATACCTCATGCACTTCAAGGCAAAGACTTGATTGGTGTAGCAGCTACAGGTTCAGGCAAGACTGGAGCTTTTGTGCTTCCAACACTTGAAGCACTTTTGAAAGATTCACAAGAGAGAAAATCTGTGCAACCCTTCTTTGTTTGTGTTCTTTCTCCTACAAGGTTGCCTCCTCTTTTTTTTGTTGGTTTTCTTTGAGTCTCAACCCGGGTTTTGTTTAGTATATGTATAGAGTTAGTTTTTCTTAATTGAATTTATTTGATTGTGAAAAACCCAGATGCTTTTTTTTCTTCGATGTTTATTTAGAGTTTAACCTTTAAAGTTTTTTATTTTTTTGCTTCTTAGAAATATTTTGAATGGGGTTGTGTTTTGTTATTGTTGTTCTTCAAAAGGGAGCTGGCTATTCAGATTGCCGAGCAGTTTGAAGCTTTAGGATCTGGCATTGGTGTGAAATGTGTAGTGGTAAGCTCTAAGATTGCCTTTTTTTTTTCTTTTTTTTTCCTGGCTAGATAGACAGAAGGTAAATTGAGAGCTTTTTGTTATTATCTGTTCACATCCATCACAAATTATTTATAGACATTGGTATTGTATAATTGAGTTGGTACATAAATACATTAATACAAATAAATCCTGGTTTGCTGATAGAATATTTTAGCTTCAAATTGAAGACTCAGGTCATGTAGTTCTGTGCTAAGCATAAAATTGAGCTGTGCTATTTAATTGTATAATTCACAAAATTGGCCTTGAGCATTAAAGGTGAGTAGTTTTGAAATCATGCCAGGCAGCGGGATTAATTCTGATAAGGGAATGGTTTGCGACTGGGTCGAAGTTATATAAGTGGTTTTTCTTCTGTGGAGTAAACAATGGTGAAATGTTAAAGTTCAATGTTTAACAAAGAAGTATTGGAATTAGTAGTACAAAGAAGATTATGGTTTGAATCACTTTGAAGTGTAGATTCTGAAGATTAAAGTGTATCATATAGTTTTCAATCTTCTTGTTATTTTTTTTTTCAAAATTATGTGAATGATAAGTCTTGTTGTTCTTTTGAAGTAGCTTGTTGGAGGAGAAGATATGTTGCAGCAATCAATTGTTCTTGCAAAAAAGCGACCGCACATAATTGTAAGAGTTTTATTTACTAGGAAGGAGATTTATGTGGATATACATTAAAATTACTACCTGTTTTCAATTGCAGGAAGCTCTCAAGTCATCTCAATTTTTTATTTCTTTGTAGGTTGGAACACCTGGGCGCCTTGCGGATCATTTGTCTAACACAAAAGGCTTTTCTCTTCATGCGTTGAAATACTTAGTACGTCACATTTTATCCTTACGTCACATTTTATCATTTTTTAAAACAAAATTTTTGTTCATGTTGCTTTTTTATTTGTGCTGTAAACAGATCTTGGATGAGGCAGACAGGTTACTGAGTATGGATTTTGAGAAATCACTGGATGAAATTTTAAAAGCCATTCCAAAGAACAGGAGAACCTTTTTATTTTCTGCCACCATGACAAATAAGGCAAGTGTCATATACATTGAGATTGCTAAAGTTTTCAGCTTGTTTTTCTTTCTTTATTTGTTGCTGATTGTATCTGTTTTTGGCCTTGTGGTTCATCCAATTACAATGTTCATAAGGTTTGCAATAAAGTGAAATTATACAAAATTTCAAAATATCACATCATCCTTTATTTTTTTGTTGCTGATTGTATCTTTTTTTGGCCTTGTGGTTCATCCAATTACAAAGTTCATAAGGTTCGCAATAAAGTGAAATTAGAACAAATGCAACGAGCTTGATATAATAAAATCCAAAATATTTTTGTTGACAGTTGAAATATTTTTCATTCATCCTAATGGAGGGAAATTATATAGGGTTGAAATTTTGATCAAGTTGTTATTTTGGTTTTGCAGGTGAAGAAACTCCAAAGGGCTTGTTTAAGGAATCCCGTGAAGGTGCGACAGAACAACTTTCATGCGTCTATCACTTTCATCTTCTAATTGTTTTCCTCACAAGCCAGAATTTCAATTTTCCAGATTGAAGCAGCATTTAAATATTCCACTGTCGACACACTGGAGCAGGGGTTTTACTTCATGCCAGCTACGCTCAAGGTTTCTTCCTTTTCCATTGTTGCATTGCTTCTCACATGCTCTTTCCTTTTCTACATATATGATGTATTCCACAAGCCCATTTAAAAATTCTCTGTCATCTGCTGTGTATCCAAATAGACATCAAGAATACTGAAATTCTGGTTACAGGGAACTTGTTGTCTGCAATATAAGATTTTTCATTGTTTCCTGGTTTACGGAGCTGAATTGATTTTGTATGTCCTGCAACAATTTTTTTTTTTCTAATTTGAAAGTTGGAATGCTTCGAAGAACTTAAAGAATAAAAGGGTTTATATTTGATGCTAATAACCAAATACCTTGAGAAGGCAAGAGTACTGGAGAGTTTGTGCATGGTTCAGAGGGAGCCATGCATCTGGTGGTGTTTGAAGATGTGAGTCATGTAGAATTATTCATGAGACTGCATCATATTATACCCCAATGGAAGCTTAGTGAAGCAAAAACTGCTTCCATTCTTTACTCTCTATGGTTAATCTCTCTCTTAGGTTCGTTTCATTTTATATGCTTGCTGCAGGATTGCTATCTTGTATATCTACTATCAACAAAGACAGGAGCTACTTCCATGATTTTCACTCGGACATGCAGAGAAACTGACTTTTTGGCTTTGGTTCTTCGAAAGCTTGGTCTAGAGGCCATTCCCATTAATGGTCAAATGAGCCAGGTGTGCCTTAAATAGTTGAATTATATGCTTCTTATTTTTCTCCATCTATTCACGTTTCTTCTCCTCTGCCCATTTTACTTAATGTTCTTGTGATTACAAATCAGCCTTTACTTTACTTTGTTAGAACAATGTTTTCTACAGTCAAACAGACTTGGAGCCTTAAATAAGTTCAAAGCTGGCGAGTTCAATATTCTGATATGCACTGATGTCGCAAGTAGAGGACTTGATATTCCATCTGTGGATGTTGTTGTTAATTATAATATCCCCACAAACTCCAAGGTTAGCCTTCTAATTTTCCAATGCTCTCACTCATACTTGAGTACAACATGTTTAATGTTTTGTTTCTGACTCTCTCCAGTCATAATTTTTGTGGAGCTTTGAACTGCTTTTGATTGTTTTGCTTTTTGCATTCATAAAATTGCCCCTCATTGTCATCACTTCTATGCACCACTATTATTTTCAGCAAATTTCGATTTGAAGTTGTCACCATGAGCTTGGAATCTTGCATCCAAACATTTACATCTGCATGACAAATACAATAATTCCTCTAGATAATGAACAACTTTCCGTGGAGCATTTTGCATATACTTACAATCTCCTCTTTTCCAATTTATTTACAGGATTATTTTCATCGTGTTGGTCGAACTGCTCGCGCAGGACGATCAGGACTTGCAATCTCACTTGTAAATCAATTCGACATCGGACCATTTACACAGATAGAGAAGCACATTGGAGGTTAGGCTTAGACATCCTGTTTTTTGTTGGGAGCCACCAGGAGTATTTTTGAGAAAAAAAAAGTGCTTACCCGTAGACTAAACAGTTTACTATGCTTTCAGATGATTTCAAGATACCCAAGTATACGGTTAATGAAGATGAAGTCTTGCTACTGGCAGAGCGTGTTACAGAAGCCAAAAGGATTTCCAGAAAGGTATTCCCGTAATATATCCATCATAACTGATAAGACCAAATGTAGTGAAATATTGATAACTGTTTTTATTACAATCTCATGCGTGTTTCTTGATTGATGTTCCTGTTGTATGTTGAACTTCTATAGAGCATCAACGAGAGTGGTAACAAGAGAACAGACCGATTAGATGGAGAAGATGAGGAGGATATAGAGAAGTATCTAGGCATCAAGAATAAGAAGGAGAGCAAGAAGTTGAGGAGAAAGTGAGACCAGCAACTGCGAGCAGCTTTCTGTCTGAATATTTTATCATCAGAGGATTATTCCTCAAAAGATTTTTGCTGCATAACAAGCACTGTGATCATCCAGTAAGGGGATGTGAGATTACTAGTTTACTACAAGTTTTGGTAAAGATAAATTTAAGGTTTTATGGAATTAATTAATTTTCTTATGATGAAATCTCATAATATTTAGTTTTATCCCATTCTTTTAACATATGCATGAGCCATGAAGATCAAAATATTGTTTGAGAATTATAATATATGAAAAGCCAAATCAAGGAAGAATAAAAAATGCCAAATTATTGGAAAATGTATTTTTCTACTCTTTTTTTAAGATGATTTTATATCCAACAACATTTGTAACCTTAAAACACTCTAAATTATTGTGGTAGTAGTAATCCTAAACTAATTTTTATATCAAATTTATTATCCGGATATTCTGATATCTCTATGTTAGTATCATTATGTGTCTGTTTGGCTAAGCGGTTGAACCGCTGTTTGATCAAATTTTGATTTTTTTTTTATTATAAATGAAATTTTTTTGGTGTTTTTAGATCATTTTGATGTGTTGATATCAAAAATATTTTTTAAAAAATAAAAAAAATATCATTTTGATGTATTTCTAAATGAAAAGCACTTTCAAAAGCAACCACAACCATACTCCCAAACACCCTCTATATAAAAATATTATTTTTTATTCAAAATAATATGATTTCTTACTTAAGAAAGTAAAATTAATTAAGTATTTTTGAAAATATAAAAATAAAACTGACACAAACAATTATTTTATGGTAAAGTCTAAGGGGAATTGTATGGTATTTTTTAGATTTATTATGAATAAAGAAAAAACTCTTTATATTATAATGGGCTGGGCTTCCTTCTAAATGATAATCTTCAACCCAGTCCACCAATTTGAGGGGACTCTCCAAGCTACAGAAGGTGCAGAAGGCTGTAAGAAACGACGTGTCGTGTTGTCTCGGCCTTGCATAACGCTCTTCAAGCAGCAACATGCAGTAGTATAGTCTCGACACTTGAAAGATTTTGGGTTCTTTTCAAGGTAAGTTGTTTTCTCGAAAACCCTTTCGTTATTTTTATCTAAGTGTTTTTTAAAATTTTGACTCTCAGATGTCTTAGAGCTTCAAATTTGCATTTTTTTTTTCATGAAATGTTGTTTTCATTGGTTCAAGTTTTAATTTTACATGTTTTAGAGCATGGAGTTTGCATAAACTGAGCTAGTATTTTGATATTCAATGTGCATAGGCAGGGAGGGAAGAAAAGATTATGAAAAACAGGAGAGTAGAGGAAGATAATATGGGGAGTGAAGAAAGTGGCGGTGTTTCAAAGAGGCAGAGATTGGATGAGCAGTTTTCAGCTTCTGGTATTGAAAACCCACTTGTGCCTTACAATGATGTGGATGATGAAGAGGAGGATTTTGAAAGAGGGAAAACAGCTAATGGTGGTGGGAAGGTGGAGGAGAATAGGGGACAAGTTGTTGCAGCAGAGAATGGTGAGGATGAGGAGGAGGAGGAGGAGGATTTATATGGAGAAGATAATAGTTTGGAGAAGAGGAAGAGTCAATTTGAGCCTCGTGAGGATTGCCCGTATTTAGATACTGTTAATCGACAGGTAAAAATTGCATCTTTTTTGGATAATTTATGTAGGTTTTAGGGTTATAAAATGTGTTAAGTATTGGTGGTTTTGGATATGATAATATGGGTTTTTGCTTAAATAAGGTTATCTGTATATTGTTGTGAAAAAATGCGTAACGGTATGTTTTCTTGCTGTAATTGTGAGTTTCTGTTTGTGTAATTATGTGTGTTTTCGTGCACATAAATTTGCTAAAGGCTTCCTTTTTTGGGCTATATATCCAGGTACTTTTTTGTGTAGTTATGTGGATGTGTTTACATGAATAAGTACAGTACACATTATTTTGGAGAATATATCCGCATTGTGGGTTATAATGTCTGTGTTTGTGTGCTTAAAATATGTTTTTGATGAATTTTCTTGGGGGGTTTGCAGGTCTTGGACTTTGATTTTGAGAAATTTTGCTCTGTCTCCCTGTCCAATTTGAATGTGTATGCATGTTTGGTATGTGGGAAGTATTACCAAGGAAGAGGGAAGAAATCCCATGCTTATACTCATAGTCTTGAGGCAGGACACCATGTCTACGTCAATCTTAGGACAGAGAAGGTTTATTGTCTTCCTGATGGATATGAGATTATTGACCCATCACTAGATGATATACGGCATGTTCTCAATCCAAGGTCTTTCTCCCCCTCTTTCTGTGGTGCATAGTACTTTTCCTTTGAGCATGGGGTTCCTGTTAGTATTTTTCTTAAAGTTCCTGACCTTTTTATTGACATTGTAACAGGGGATGGTTATCTGAGGTGTTATTGGTTGCATTTTCTTTTTAACTCACTGTATATGTTTATCAACTTCCAAGAACTTTGCATCATCCATGCAGGTTTACTAGGGATCAAGTCAAACAGCTGGACACAAACAGGCAATGGTCCAGGGCACTCGATGGGTCTGATTACCTCCCTGGAATGGTAACTATTTATCCTCTTATTTGATCACCAATTCCTCATACTCATCACTGAATCATTGCTCATGATACAACTTCCTTGTGTAATAAGATGCAGATCGGTCCTACTTAGTTATGTAAAAGATGCATATTTTGGACATTTTAACATTGTTTACTATCTTGCTTGATTTTGATCATCAGGTGGGTCTGAATAACATCAAGGAGACTGATTTTGTGAACGTCACAATTCAGTCGCTAATGAGAGTTACACCCTTAAGGAATTTCTTCCTCATCCCTGAAAACTATCAGCATTGCAAGTCTCCTCTTGTTCAACGCTATGGAGAACTCACTCGTAAAATATGGCATGCTCGGAACTTTAAAGGACAGGTTTGATCCTTTGATTACTTCTCTGAAGGCATAGTTTTCCGATGTTTAAGTTTTGTTTCCTCATTTTATTTGCTCATCTGTTCTCTTGGGATTTTTTAGGTGAGCCCACATGAATTTCTCCAGGCAGTAATGAAAGCTAGTAAGAAACGGTTTCGCATTGGTCAACAGTCTGATCCAGTGGAATTCATGGCATGGCTTCTTAATACATTGCACGCAAATCTTAGAACTTCAAAGAAAAATAACAGTATCATTTATGAGTGCTTTCAGGTGCTTTTTACTTTTCCAATGCTCTTCAGTTGTTTCAAGTTTGCTTGTTGATATTATTTATCTCAGTGGTGCTGGTCTAAAACTTCTTTTCCTGTTAGGGTGAGTTGGAGGTTGTGAAAGAGATTCCTAACAAAGCAATCACTGAGAAGAAAGAAAATGGTGGTATTTTCACAGAAACATCTAGAATGCCATTCTTGATGCTTGGATTGGATTTGCCACCACCTCCTCTTTTTAAAGATGTGATGGAGAAAAATATAATACCTCAGGTATTTATGCATTATGTTTAGCTAGGTTGAAAATATTATTAATATGGATCTATATCTGCTGTTTAGTGCCAGAAGGCTCTCTATCTGAGCTAGATGGTATCATCCTGCACTATTGTTTGTGTTATAGAGATCCTAGATATATGCATCAAACCATGATTAATTCTCATTCCAGATGAAATGGTTCAAAAGACGTGCTTTGTTAGTTCCCTAGGAGCGAATGTAGATGTCACTGCTTTGGTTATAGAGCATGTAGTTGATTCTTTCTGCCAGATCTTTAAATAAGTCAAATAATCAGCTCATGCGTCCATTATTCCTGGGCAATCAAGGGTTAATTATTGACCATGGAAGATAGAACATAATCCAGTTTCTCTTTTTTTTTCTTTTTTTTCTCTTGCATCTGTTTCAACTCCTCGTGTAGTGCCTTTGTTGGTTGCCAAACAAGTCTATATTTTGCTCAAATGGTTAAATTAAACCTTACTGACTTGGAATTTAGATGAAAGCTGAATCTACTTAAGTATCGTAGTCTGGGTTTTCAGCTATCAATATATGCATGTGATGATCGGATGTGACCCAGAAATGCTGGCCGTGTACTTTTGAGCTTATTTATGGTGGGATTTGTTTTCGCTAAGGTTGGGTAGCAAGGTTTTGGCTTGAAGGATTTCTTTGCGTAAATTCTACTTTCCCTTTCTTGGTGGATACATGTTTTATATATGCTATTGTTTCAGGTTCCTCTGTTCAATATACTGAAGAAATTTGATGGTGAGACTGTGACTGAAGTTGTCCGTCCTCGTGTTGCCCGGATGAAATATCGTGTCATCAGATTGCCACGGTATTTAATACTACATATGCAGCGGTTTAAAAAGAACAACTTTTTCATCGAGAAAAACCCCACCTTAGGTAATCCTCAACAGTAACAGTGGATTTTACTTGAAACTTTGCTTGGTTTTGCACTACCCTGTGCTAATTGTTTCTATGATTACAGTCAACTTTCCTGTGAAGAATCTACCCTTGGCTAATTGTTTCTATGATTGCAGTCAATTTTCCTGTGAAGAACTTGGAGTTGAAAGATTTTATTCCTCTGCCAATGCCTAAAGAAATCGAGAGATTGCGCTCGAAGTATGATTTGATTGCCAATATTGTCCATGATGGAAAGCCTAATGAGGGTTTCTACAGAGTTTTTGTGCAGCGAAAGTCAGAAGAGCTATGGTAATTCAATCTCTAAACCACTTTTATGGTTGTTAATGAAACTTGTAATTACATATCTTATAATCATTGTTTTGCAGGTACGAGATGCAGGATCTGCATGTTTCCGAGACCCTTCCTCAAATGGTTGCTCTCTCTGAGGCATACCTGCAGATATACGAGCAGCAGCAGTAGCACTGGAGTTTAGAAGTCCTATTGTCAACATGTTGTCGTACTGTTTTTGGGTACAAGTAACACAAGAGGCATACCTTCTGTAAATCGTTGAGAAAAATTGGAATACGAAGGCACCATTGCTTGATTGGCACTTGGCAGATTAACTAAGATTAGAAAAACTGGGGTTTTGTAGAGAAAAAAAGAAGGTACTTTCTGTTTCATATCATTAAAAGGATGAACAGTGTTGGTACTAAAAATCTATCCATTTATTGTAGCAGAGCATGAAACTTAAATAATTCGGTGATGAATGACTTGGGTGATTCAGATAGTGACTTCGGTTTGGTTGTACTTTGGTTTCTTCATTGTTACCAAGTTTGCATGGCAGTAATGTCACGAAAAGCAGTATTCTTAGGCTTCTCTTGTTTTATTGTTGATCACTTCATTGCATATATTATTTCCTGCTAGAATTTCTCTTACAGTAACGTGGTGGATAGTAGTCTCCTTCGTATTGTAATGATATTTTGAAGTGCTGCAGTTTTTACTTCAGAGTTCAGACAGAGAAGATAAGGGTGGCAAGTGAGTTACGAGCTCAACAAACACTAGACAAGTGGTCAAGAGGCAGCCATGGGAGAAGACATTTCTAGTTCAAATCTATCTTACCACCTGTATTTCTTGACTCAACAACTGGTAAAGAGATCAGATAATCTCTCCTTCCCTTGTTGATGGTGGACTTTCTTTTTGAAACATCACAGGAAGAATTCCAATTCAAATACTACAGAAGGTGACAATTAAACCATCAATAGTTAAAGGATATTTATACCTGAATTAAAGCTATATATAAGTTTAATCGAATATCCATATTAATTAAAAAAGAAAGTTATACATGCCTCCTTTCAAAAAAAAAAAAAAAGGGAAATGACGGAGTCATCTTTCAGAGATCATACAAACGGGGGAGGCCGTAGCATGGAATGGACTGGTCGGTGATAGAGATTCCGAGAAATACCCTCCCCAGGGAAACCACTGGATGGAAGCCACCGGCTACCACGTGAAAAGACTACCCAAGTTCTTGCCATGGCTGAGACAGTCGAGATGCTCACTTGATTTTTTTTTTGGTAGAAACCATCCGGTAATCCGGCCACTGCCGACTAATCCGGATTCGAGCCGGGTAGGACCCTTAAGGGCGGCAAAGCTCTCCCAAACGAGTTTTAAAGCAGCTGCATACCCAAGGCTCGAACTCGAGACCTTGGTTAAGCTGGGAGGACCCCCTACCAGTCCACCCACGCCCCCGTGGGTAATGCTCACTTGATTTGATCGATAGCCAGTTATGCTTAAACTATGCTTAATACATCTTTGAGCAACAAAACAAATAACATCTGATTTGATTAATTTCTTAAAATTAGGCTGTCTTGATTTATCTTTTCTTTATTTTTGTCAAATAAACATTGATTTTTTTTATGTGATAAAATCCTACCCTTAATAATAATAGATTTTTTAAATTTAAGTAAACGAGTAAAATTCTGGTTGTTCTAAATTTTTATAATGAATATAAATTTTGACTCAAACTTGAAATCTATTATGCAGAACATAAATCTTTTATCATAAACCTAGAATCATAATAAAGTTAGAATCTAAAAAAATTATATTGAAATTAAATTATTAAAGAACCTTTTGGAATAAAATAAAATAATATCCCATCAGATGGCCCAAATTATGCAAACTTTTTTTCTTTCTCCTCGTCCTTTTTTTTTTTTTTTTTTGTTCATATGGCCATGGCTTGCTCACCCATCACGATCCAATTTACAAGCCAGACAGTAACCTCATTGCTCCATCAATTTCAAAATCACTCATGAATTCCGATATGTAAATTCTTTTTTTCAACAAAAGATAATCTCGGAATAGTTTGTGCATGAAGTGAGATTAGTTTTTAATTAAGATGATATTCTCCCCTTTAATTTGATACATTAATTTTTTTAAATATCAATTTAAAATTTTAATTTATGAAAATAAGTAAACGTCCTTAATCATTATAATTAAATGGCATTTAAATGTATAAAGTAAAGTATTCTTACATACAGAAATAACAAAAATTAGGAATAATTTATATTTGCCCTATTATTTTTTTAAACAGAATAAACGCATGAATAGAAGTTCTAAACATATTATTATGTACACAGCAGACACAAATTATTATGAATTATAATTACTATTTTATTTCTTAGAGCATTAAAATTTAAGCTTTGATACCAGGAATATTTTTCAATTTTTTCATTGGACTAATTGGTATTACCTCTCAATATTTAGGGGTGTTTTTATTTTTTTTTGTATTTTTTGAATAGTCAAATTACTACTTTATCTCTGAAAACAGACGAAAATACAAAAAAATAATAAGGATATTTTCGATTTTTTATACTGATCATAAACAATAAATTAACATATTTATTCTCAGACAAGAATAGTTATTTTCAAAAGATGTCGAGACATGAGCCCAAGTTTTTCACCTCTCTCTTCTGATTTGTTGATCTTCTTCTTTTTGTCAATAAAGATAAAGGGTATCATACCCTTTGGAGATACCTGGATGTTTCGCTAAAGTTAGTCTTTGAAAGAGTTTTCATCTCCAATTCGTTGATTGGTTTAGAGAGAAAAAAAATCATAACAGCTAGCACTGGGGCAAGTGGTGCGTGGTGGCTTTGACATTGAGCCATTACAAGCCGAACAAGGGATCACCATCTACAAATAAAGTGGCATCTTCACCGGCAACAAGACCACCGTATTGAAAAACCAGAACCTCCAAAATGAAGAAAAAACAGCTAGTCTTTGTACCTGTACCTGGAGTTGGCCACCTTGTATCAGCTGTTCAGTTAGCAAAGACGATTCTTGAGAGAGATGATAGTTTCTTGATCACCATGCTCGCCATCAGCAATCCATTTGCCGGTAGCATGAGCAAGCACACCGAATCGCTTGCTTCTATGCATCCAGAAATCAGATTCATCGAAATTCCCGAGGCCATAACTGCACCTCCTTCAGAAGCTTTAGCTGTAAGCCCTGTAAGTGCTTTTACTTCTTACGTCAATGATCACAAAACCCTTGTAAGAGATACTATTGTTAAACTAGTCATGGCCGACAACCCTGCACCAATCGCTAGTGTTGTTGTTGATATGTTTTGCACTGCCTTTATTGATGTTGCAAGAGAACTTGGGGTCCCTTCTCATGTTTTTTTCACTTCTGGTGCTGCCTTTCTTTCCCTGGTGCTTTACCTTTCAGATCGAGAAGACAGGGGTGAGCCTAAGTTTAGACCTACTGACCCTGACTACACCATCCCCTGTTTTTCAAATCCCGTGCCCTACCGTGTTCTGCCGTTATTGCACTCCGATGTGGAATACGAGGCTTTTGCAAACCACGGAAGAAAGTTTAAGGACTCTAATGGTATCATTGTTAATACATTTTCAGAAGCTGAGTCTCATGCAGTCAGTGCTCTTTTGGCTAGAAATGATATCCCGCCGATTTTTAATGTCGGGCCATTGATTGATCACAAGGGAAAGAGTGTATCAGGATCTGATGCCGTCAAGCGTGACGAGATCTTGAAATGGCTCGATGATCAGCCTGAAAACTCAGTGGTGTTCTTGTGCTTCGGAAGCGGAGGAGGCTTCGGTGAAGATCAGCTGAAAGAAACTACAATCGGGCTCGAGAAGAGTGGACAGAGGTTCTTATGGTCCATTCGGCTGAAACCCTCCGAGGGGAAGCTGCACCCTTGTTTTTTGGACAGCTATGGAGAGATCTTGCCACAGGGATTCCTGGAAAGAACTAAAAATATCGGTATGCTCTGTGGATGGGCACCACAAGTAGAAATCCTGGCACATAAAGCAGTATGTGTTTTCGTATCACACTGTGGATGGAACTCAATTTTGGAGGCCTTGTGGTATGCTGTGCCTGTTATAACTTGGCCATTATATGGTGAGCAACACATGAACGCATTTCAGCTGGTGAAAGAGTTGGGATTAGCAGTGGAGTTGACGTTGGATTTTAGGAGAGATTGCCCTGCAGATTTTGTCAAGGCAGAGGAGATAACAAAAGCTGTGAAATCCATGGCGGAACGAGGTGGTGAACTGAGAAACAAGGCCAGAGAAATCAGTGAAATGGCGAAGAAAGCTGTGATGGAGGGTGGATCTGCGTATGCTGCTTTGGGAGACTTGATTGATCAATGGCTAGAAAGCAAACCTTGAAGAGCTTAGGCCTTATCCTCCATGTTAGTTCCATCAAATTAAGTTGTAGTCTTTATCATATAGTTTGTTTGATTTGATCAAGTTGGAGTGATGTATTTCCTGTACCTCTTTACACACATAAGCTTGAAAGGAAACTTTCAGATTTACTCTTTGGGGTTGAATTCAGATCAAGAAATATGATCTGCTGCTGGTTCTTCTTCATGGACAATCAAAAAGTTATGGAACAAATCAAGGGAAAAACAAAACAAATAACATCTGATTTGATTAATTTCTTAAAATATGCTTAATACATGTTTGAGCAAGAGTAACCTTGTGAAGGCAGATGGGGTGGCGGAGACAGTGAAATGCAACGCTGGCGAAGTGAAAAACAAGGTTAAGGAAGTGGGCTAGGGCTAGGCTATAGGGTTGCTGATTTTGGATGCTTGACTGGTCAATGGCTAGGAAACAAGGTTTGAAGAAGCTACTCAGCATAATAATTTAGCCCTGTCTTAATTTATCTTTTCTTTATTTTTGTCAAATAAACTTTGAATTATTTTTGTTGATGCATCTGACTCAAACTCGAAATTTTTTATGTAAATCATAAGTTTTTTATTATCATAAATATAGAATCATAATAAAGTTAGAATCTAAAAAAATTATATTGAAATTAAATTATTACATAAACTTTTGGAATAAAATAAAATAATATCCCATCAGATGGCCCAAATTATGCAAACTTTTTTCCTTTCTCCTCGTCCCTTTTTTTTTTTTTTTTGTTCTTATGGCCATGGCTTGCTCACCCATCACGATCCAATTTACAAGCCAGACAGTAACCTCATTGCTCCATCAATTTCAAAATCACTCATGAATTCCGATATTTAAATGACATGTAAATTCTTTTTTTCAACAAAAGATAATCTCGGAATAGTTTGTGCATGAAGTGAGATTAGTTTTTAATTAAGATGATATTCTCCCCCTTAATGGATACATTAATTTTTTTAAATATCAATTCAAAATTTTAATTTATGAAAATAAGTAAACTTCTTTAATGATTATAATTAAATTGCATTTAAATGTATAAAGTAAAGTATTCTTACATACAGAAATAACAAAAATTAGGAATAATTTATATTGCCCAAAGCTAAATTGGGATTGGGTGATTAAATATCATAATTTATTATTTTTTAACAGAATAAACACATAAATAGAAGTTCTAAACATATTATTATGTAAACAGCAGACATAAATTATTGTGAATTATAATAATGTAATTACTGTTTTATCTTTTAGAGCATTAAAATTTAAGCTTTGATATCAAAGGTACTTTTTTTATTTTTCCATTGGACCAGTTCACATTACCTGAATGTTTAGGTTTTTTTAAAAAAAAAAAAATCAAATTACTACTTTATCTCTGGAAACAGACAAAAATACAAAGAAATATTAAGGATATTTTTTATTTTTTATACCGATCATAAACAATAAATTAACATATTTATTCTCAGACAAAAATAGTTATTTTCAAAAGATGTCGAGACTTGAGCCCAAGTTTTTCACCAGTCTCTTCTGATTTGTTTATCTTCTTCTTTTTGTCAATAAAGATAAATGATATCATATCCAATTCGATGATTAATTTAGAGAGAAAAAAAAAATCATAACAGCTAGCACTGGGGCAAGTGGTCAATGGTGGCTTTGACATGGAGCCATTACAAGCCGAACAAGGGATCACCATCTACAAATAAAGTGGCATCTTCACCGGCAACAGGACCACCGTATTGAACATCCAGAACCTCCAAAAATGAACAAAAAACAGCTAGTCTTTGTACCCACACCTGGAGTTGGCCACCTTGTACCAGCTGTTCAGTTAGCGAAGACGATTCTTGAGAGAGATGATAGTTTCTTGATAACCATGCTCGCCATCAGCAATCCATTTGCCGGTAGCATGAGAAAGCACACCGAATCGCTTGCTTCAATGCATCCAGAAATCAGATTCATCGAAATTCCCGAGGCCATAACTTCACCTCCTTCAGCTGCAGGCCCTGTAAGTTCTTTCACTTCTTACATCAATGGTCACAAAACCCTTTTAAGAGATGCTATTGTTAAACTTGTCATGGCCGACAACCCTGCACCAATCGCTAGTGTTGTTGTTGATATGTTTTGCACCGCGTTTATTGATGTTGCGAAAGAACTTGGGGTCCCTTCTCATGTCTTTTTCACTTCTGGTGCTGCCTTTCTTGCCATGGTGCTTTACCTTTCAGATCGAGAAGACAGGGGCGAGCCTAAGTTTAGACCTACTGACCCAGACTACACCATCCCCTGTTTTTCAAATCCCATGCCTTACCGTGTTCTGCCGTTATTGCACTCCGATGTGGACTACGAGGTTTTTGCAAACCATGGAAGAAAGTTCAAGGACTCTAATGGTATCATTGTCAATACATTTTCAGAAGCTGAGTCTCATACAGTCAGTGCTCTTTCGGCTAGGGATGATATCCCACCAGTTTCTAATGTCGGGCCATTGATTGATCACAAGGGAAAGAGTGTATCAGGATCTGATGCCGTCAAGCGTGACGAGATCTTGAAATGGCTCGATGATCAGCCTGAAAACTCAGTGGTGTTCTTGTGCTTCGGAAGTGGAGGAGGCTTCGATGAAGATCAGCTGAGAGAAACTGCGATCGGGCTCGAGAAGAGTGGACATCGGTTCTTATGGTCAATCCGGCTGAAACCCTCCAAGGGGAAGCTGCACGCTAGATTTCTTGACAACTATGGAGAGATCTTGCCGCAGGGATTCCTGGAAAGAACTAAAAATATCGGGATGCTCTGTGGATGGGCACCACAGGTAGAAATCCTGGCACATAAAGCAGTAGCTGTTTTCGTATCACACTGTGGATGGAACTCAACTTTGGAGGCCCTGTGGTATGCTGTGCCTATCATAACTTGGCCATTACATGGCGAGCAACACATGAACGCATTTAAGTTGGTGAAAGAGTTGGGATTAGCAGTGGAATTGACGTTGGATTTTAGGAGAGATTGCCCTGCAGATTTTGTCAAGGCAGAGGAGATAACAGAAGCTGTGAAATCCATGGCGGAACGAGGTGGTGAACTCAGAAACAAGGCCAAAGAAATCAGTGAAATGGCGAAGAAAGCTGTGATGGAGGGTGGATCTGCGTATGCTTCTTTAGGAGACTTGATTGATCAATGGCTAGAAAGCAAACCTTGAAGAGCTTAAGCCTTATCTTCCATATTAGCTCCATCAATTCCTCAGATTAAGTTGTAGTCTTTATCATATAGTTTGTTTGATTTGATCAAGTTGTAGTGATGTATTTCCTGTACCTCCTTACACACGTAAGCTTGGAAGGAAACTTTCAGATTTAAGTCAGTTTGGGAGGTTCGTACACCGTTGTTTGCTCAAAATTCAAAAAAAAGTTTCATTTTAAATGAAAAATTTTTGGTGTTTTTAAATTATTTTGATGTGCTGATGTCAAAAATGATTTTTAAAAAATAAAAAAATATTATTTTAATGTATTTCTAAATAAAAATCACTTTAAAAAACAATCGCAACCGCCCTCCCAAACATGACCTTACTCTTTGGGGTTGAATTCAGATCAAGAAATATGATCTGCTGCTGGTTCTTCTTCATGGACAATCAAAAAGTTATGGAACAAATCAAGGGAACTAACACAAGCATTAAATTCAGATCAAAATTTAAGAGATTTTTTTTGTCAAATCTAGAATCAATTAATTTTTTGTTTATTTTATTTAATTTTCTAGAATGGTTTTATTTATAACTCCTGAACTCTATTGTTTCTGAGGTGCAGAGAGATGAATATTTTTGACATTTATATTTTAATGTTAAAAGTTATAAAAATAAATAAATAAATAAAAATTTTATGAACCAGCATAGAACTTATAATGATCACTATATTCATATTCACTTAGGCTCAATTTATTATTTAATAATCACCATCTGTAAAAGGGTTTATGTTCAAAATAAAAAAAAAAAAATATGCTTAATACATCTTTGAGCAAGAGAAACCTTGTGAAGGCAGATGGGGTGGCGGAGATAGTGAAATGCAACGCTAGTGAAGTGAAAAACAAGGTTAAGGAAGTGGGCTAATTTTCTGAATAACACCGCGTTTCAAAAATATTTTTGAAAAATAATAATAAATTTTTATTTTAAATTAATTTTTATTGTGTTTTTAGATATTTTTATATGTTGATGACAAAAATAATTTTTAAAAATTAAAAAATATATCATTTTAATACATTTATGAATAAATATTATTTTTAAAAAATCAATCACAATTCCAAAAAACACTTCACCTATGAAATGCTTAAGTTTATTCTTTAGTTAATCTACTAGACGACAAATTAACATGCCATTAATTATTATTTTATTCTTCTCTCTCTAACACGTATTTCTATCAATTATATATATATAAATATTTAACCAAACACAATCTAATTAATCTTAGTTGATAACAAGTTAGCATGGCATCTCAAGTTTACTTATTTTCATAAATTTATAAATTAAAATTTTGAATTGATATATTAAAAAATTAATGTATCAAATTAAAGGGGGGATATCATCTTAATTAAAAACGTATAAAAAGAATTTACAATCATTTTATTATGGGAATTCATAAGTGATTTTATTGGTGGGGTCTTATTTGACATTGATGGAGCAATGAGGTTGCTGTGTTTTGGAGGGAGAGGGAGTCGTGCTTGTAAATTGGATCGTGATGGGTAAGCAGGCCATGGCCATGAGAGCAGGCCATGGCCATGAGAGCAACAAAAAAAAAAGGACAAGGAGAAAGAAAGAAAAAAAGTGCATATGTTGGGCCACATGATGGGAAATTATTTTATTTTATTCCAAAAGACTCTTTAATAATTTAATTTCACTATAGTTATTTTTGGATTTTAACTTTATCATGATTCAATGTTTATTTGACAGAAAAAAAAGAATAGATAAATTAAGAGAGAGCCTAAATATTTTTGTTCATAAAAATATTTTAAAAATTAATAAAATAAAATTTCAATTTTTTAAAAAACACTTTTGAAAAATATATGTTAAACACCCCTGAAATGTCTCACCATCACCAAGTAATTCTACCATCAATTCATAAATTCCGTTGATATCATTGTTAGGTTATATTCGATATGATATTATATTGATGTTATTAATATTTTACATCAATTAATAGTCAATGATTTAATTACTTTAAAATTTTAGTTATTATTAATTTTTATTTAAAAAAATACATTTTTACCTCGGAATTTATCATAAAATTATAATTGTGAATTATAAAATAATGTTGTTGTTGTTGATTATTTTCTTAATAAATGAGTTCTAAAAGTATGATTTTGTGACAAAAATGCAAGGAGGGGCAATTACAAGAAAAACATGATTTGTCTTGTACGAGACTGAAATGGTGAGTGAGGCAACCACTACCGAGTTGTCGTTTTGTATTTGATGGGTAATAAGTAATAACCAAGCTAAACGACACCTCTTGGGTTGTTGGCCTGGGTTTTCGTGAGGGCTAAATTCTATTGCTTTTTTCTCTGTTTTTTTTTTTTTAATCTCGAAGCATGAAACAATAGAATTTCTTAGAGATCCGGCTGTTTTGGCTGAAATTTGATTTTTTTTTAGTTTAAATGAATATGTTTTTGTGTGTTTTAGATTATTTTGATGTGCTGATTTCATAAATGATTTTTAAAAAATAAAAAAAATATCATTTTAATGTATTTCAGCACGATAAACACTTTAAAAAATTACCGCAACCACACTCCCAAACAGGCCATTACAATCTCAGCTTCTTTATGCTTTCTTACCATGGACACTATTTTTCATTCACCTAATCGTCAAAGCATGGCAACACTCAATTTTTGAAGATCAATAGATTCTCAACCAATTTTCAGAGTAAAAGAGCATTGGATTCGAAGCACCTCATCATCCTCCACTATAAATAGTGCCCCACAATTATCCAAAAAAGATAGCACACAGAGAAGCCAGAAAACCTTCCATTTCCACCAAAAATGGCACCCGCTGAAACCACCACACCCAAGAAAGCACTGGTCTTTGTCCCGGCACCAGGAATCGGCCATCTCGTATCAGTCATGGAGTTTGCAAAACGTTTGCTTGAAAGAGATGACAGTTTCTCCATCACAATGCTTCTCATGTCCCCGCCATTTGCACACGATGTTACAACCTATGTCGAGAAACTTAGTGCATCTCACCCTGAATTTCAGTTCCTCGGCCTCCCTTCTGTACCCCCGCCACCCCTGGAAGATGTCATTGCTTGTCCCGAACACTTCGTGTCGATTTTCATTGCTGATCATAAGAACCATGTTAAGGATATGATTGTCAACCATGTTTTGTCCAACAAGTCAGTTAAACTTGCTGGTTTGATCCTTGATTTGTTTTGTACTCCCTTTGTTGACGTTGCCAAGGACCTGGGTGTGCCTCCTTATATTTTCTTCGCTTCTGGTGCTGCTTTTCTTGGTTCCATGCTTTATCTTCCTGATAGATTTGACAATGGAGGAGTCACCTACAAACCAACTGATCCTGACTCTATGATCCCTAGTTACATCAACCCGGTTCCTTCCACAGTGCTGCCAAGCTTGTTGTTCCACGATGGTGGGTATTCAACTTTCGTAAGCCATGCCAGGAAATTCAAGGAGGCAAAGGGTATCATCGTCAACACGTTTGCAGAGCTAGAATCCCATGCTGTTAGCTATCTCAACGGCGAGGCAAGCGTACCCCAAGTTTACACAGTGGGGCCAGTGGTTGATCTCAAGGGAAACAGCCCAGTAGCTGATGGGAGCCAGCGTGAAGAGATCATGAACTGGCTTGATGCCCAGCCAGAAAAATCGGTGGTGTTTCTGTGCTTCGGAAGTCAAGGGAGCTTCGGCGTGCCTCAATTGAAAGAGATCGCGCTTGGGCTGGAGCAGAGTGGACAGAGGTTCTTGTGGTCTATCAGGAGACCACCATCTCAGGAATCCTTGAACCCAGGTGAAGTTAATGATTATAGCGAGCTTTTGCCAGAAGGGTTTCTGGGCAGGACCAAAAATGTGGGATTTATCTGCGGCTGGGCTCCTCAAGTTGAAGTTCTCGGCCATAAAGCAACCGGCGCGTTCGTGTCGCACTGCGGATGGAACTCAATTCTGGAGAGTACCTGGTATGGCGTTCCTGTTGTAACATGGCCTCTGTATGGCGAGCAGCAAATCAACGCGTTCCAACTGGTAAAGGATGCGGGAGTGGCGATTGAAATAAAGATGGATTACAGGAAGGATGGTGGTGAGGTTGTGATGGCAGACAAGGTGGCAAAAGCTGTGACGGATGTGATCGAAGGTGGTGGCGAAGTGAAAAGCAAGGTTAAGGCAATGAGTGAAACTGGTCGGAAAGCATTGTTGAAGGGTGGATCTTCATATGCGGCATTTGAGACCTTGGTTGGTGCTCTGTCAGGAAACAAGGCCTGAAGAAATTGTTAAGATCTTAGCTTGATTCTGCAGTACTGTCTTGCTTCTTTCGGGTGGTGATTCTGGAGATGTGGTTTTAGTCTATCTTCTCTTTTTTATCTTTTCTTTTAATGGTGTGCTCTACAATAAAATTATCTATTAATTTATCAAGAAGAAAAGTAAGCTATCCATGATTTGAAAAGGTTAATTTCATGCCAATTCTAAAATACTTTTATATTTAATTTTGTGCATGCATCAGGGGAGGGGGGGATAGGAGCAGTTGTTGTCTTAAGTTCTTCACTAATATATAACCTCATTGCTGTTAAGTATTACTAAAAACAGAAGACAGACATTATTAAAGGAGTTTTTTTAAAAAAAAAATTATTTTTGATATCAGCGCACATGAAAATAATCTAAAAATACTAAAAAAATTAATTAAAATATAAAAAATCAATTATTTTTAAATATTTTTTGAACACCATGCTAAACAGGGATTAAATAATGCAAGTAGATTATCCCTATTTCCTGTTAGATCCAAAACTCTGGTGAAACAAAACCGTAGCTGTTAAAGTCCTATATAAATCCGAATTTAAAGTTATAAAAAATATTGTTAACTTAATTAAGAAATTAAATTAACTTGTTAACTCCACTCGATTCTTGAAAACCGATTGTTAACTTAATTAAAAAGTTAGATTAACATGTTGATTGTTTTTTGAATTTTTTCATTTATTAAAACCATGTCGTTCTCATACTTTAAAGAAAACAGTTCTCGAGTCATCCATCCTGTCTTTAATCAACCCTCAAAGTCACATTAGGCTCGTCAGGTTTCGCAACAAGGACAAAAGACAACAGCTAAAGTTAGGCTGGGACAGTTGACACTGATTCTTGTTTGGTTGTGTTTTAAAAGTATTTTTTTTTATTTTAAATTAAAAAATTTAGTGTGATTATATCATCATTATAGGTTAATATTAAAAATAATTTTTAAAAATAAAAAAATAATATTTTAATATATTTTTAAATAAAAAATAATTTTAAACGTAATTCATAATTCAGAAAGAGACACTTAGTACAAGCTATGAACCACTCGAGCACGCTATGGTTCCAGAGTCAAATCATAAAGACAATGCATGGATTTCCTTTTTCTCATGAGACAGGGGTGTTTGGAACTGAGATTTAGGGTGTGTTTAGTATTGCTTTTGCTTTTGTGATTGTGGTTGAAAAAAAGTAGTTTAAAAAAAGCGCTTTTAGTGTGTTGCAAAATAAGCAGTTAAGTATTTGATTAAAGCTGTGGTTGAGTTGGAAGTTGAAAAAAAAACAGTTTTGGGTGTTTGGTTACCACACTTTTCATATTGCTTTTAACTTGTGAAATTACTTTAAAGGGTATATATATATATATAAATATTATTATTATTATTATTATTATTATTATTATTATAGTAATGGATGATTTTTATTATTATTTTTATTTTTTAAAATATATTTTGACATTGATATATCAAAATAATTAATTTAAAGATTTATTTTTTTGATTTTTTTAAAAGCAAATTTAAAAACACAAAAAATAATTGTGTTTAATTATTATTATTTTAATTATATTAAAAAAATAAAATAATTACATAATTATAGAATATAACTAGTCAACTGCCCGCACTACGTTGCGGGTGTAGTGCGGGCGAAAAAAATAATTTTTACAGTTGTTAAGATAATTTGGTATACTAAAAGGTATTAACATTGTCTATTATAATAACAATAATATCGAAGTTTCAACATCTAAAATTATCATTATTATTATTGTCAAAAAATTATCATTATTATTATTGTCAAAAAAATCCTAAAAACCTCAACAGAAGATCAAACAATTTTTTTTTTTTATCATTGTTATCACTGTTAAAACAATAAAAATTATCAAATTATCCTAAGAGAAAAATACCTAAACACATTAACAAAGGAGTAAGGAAAAAAATAATAATATTATTATTATTATTACTATTATTATTATTATTATTATTGCTATTATTATTATTATTATTATTATTATTATTATTATTATTATCATCATCATTATTTTTATTGAGAGAAAAAAACCTAAACACATTAACAACAGAGTAAGGGAAAAAAATATTATTATTGTTATTATTGTTATTATTATTATTATTATTATTATTATGGAAATAAGATTAAAATATAATATTTTAATATATAAAACTTGTTTTACTAAAAGGTATGAACAATGTCTATTATAATAACAATAATATCGAAGTCTCAAATTTTAAAATTATCATTATTATTATTGTAAAAAAATTATCATCATTATTATTGTCAAAAAAATCCTAAAAACCTCAACAGAAGATCAAACAATTTTTTTTTTTATCATTGTTATCACTGTTAAAGCAATAAAAATTATCAAATTATACCTAGAGAAAAATACCTAAACACATTAACAAAGAAGTAAGGGAAAAAATATTATTATTATTATTATTATTATTATTATTATTATTATTATTATTATTATCATTACTATTATTATTATTATTATTATTATCATTATCATTATCATCATCATTATTTTTATTGAGAGAAAAAAACCTAAACACATCAACAAAAGAGTAAGGAAAAAAAATATTATTATTATTATTATTATAATTATTATTATTATAATGGAAAATAAAACACAAATATCAATTTATCAAGGGATTAAAATCAAAAATTAAAACTATTATTATTATTATTATTATTATTATTGTAATTATATTTTTTTTATATGATTATTATTATTTTTATTTTTATTGTTATTTTTATTTTTATTGTTATTATTATTATCATTATTATTTTTATTATTATTATCACTCAAGAGAATAGTTTCTTTAAACTCATCTGAAGCAGAGGAGATATCTTCAACAGAAGATGATTTGGGGTTTAAAGACTCCCTGACAAGAAAAAACCTTTGTACTCTCATAGCTTACCCTGCATTGAAGCTTGGTTGAAGGATTTGGGGTTTTATCAAAGCAAGGAGGACCGGTCTATATGGTTTATTGAGAAACCTGATTGGCATGTTTGGCTGTGGTTTGTGCAGACAGAGAAGAAAGATAAGGCTTGGATGAGAAGATAAGGTTTCAGAAGGATAAAGAATTTTCAATGGATATATTTTAATCGCACATATCATCGCAGATCGTTACTCCCCAAATCGGCATAAAATAAGTATCACATTGTTGCTTTTTGCGGAACGCCGTTTCAGATAAAAAATAGGCGTGGGACCCACCTCTCAAACCTGTGTTTGGTTTTTACCAAACATAAAGTTGTGGTTCGATCTGGCAATCGCAGATCGCACCACAACGCCAAACAGGGACTTAAATTTTTTGAAAAAAATTGAATTTATTTTTATTTTATATTTTAAATTAAATGTTTTTAGTATTTTTAAATAATTTTATATGCTAATATCAAAAATAATTTTTAAAAAATATATAAAATATTATTTTAAAATATTTTTGGACGAAAAACACTTTAAAAAATAACTATAATCACTATAACTTGCATACAAAAATAGCTTCATAATTTCCTTAATCATGAATCAACACAAACAAAATCGGGCAGCCATAAAATGAACGGTTCTTAATATCCATCCTACCCTTTTCATAATTTCAATTTAAAACATGTTATATGCATAAATTTGAGCAGAACAAAATTTAATTTTAATGATTATAATGTAAGGAGATTCGTGAGAAACTACCTCCTTTTTATACTATATAATCTTAAATGTCTTACTTCTCCCGGTGAAAAAAAAATGAAGAAGTCTTATTTTAAGGAAAGTAACTAACGGACCAAAGGAGAGCAGTTGTTTATTTATAGGTTATTCACTAAAAACAGAAGACAGCCATTAAAAGGAGATTCAATTTAACCATTCTGTATCCAGTAATTTATTTCTTAATAAAACAAGGAAAAGTCGCTTTCTCCATTATAATTATTTTGTAATTTAAATTTATTTTTTAATAATAATTTTTTATATCAACAAAAACCATAGTTGTTAGACAACTCCAATGACAAAAGTGCAATTATCTTGTATATAATTTAATTATACAATTAATAAGAGTAAGTTATATACAAATTACGAATAACTGCACAACAACTCTAAATACAAAATTTAAACAATTTATAAATCTATCAGTAAATTTAAAACTCATAATAAAACTAATTGACAAAATTTTACATAATTATTTTTTTATATTGGCAAACTACAAGGGAGGAGAAAGCAATGCTTTGGTTTTTTTGGTTGAAGTGCTAGAAATAGCACCCAGAGAAGAGAAGTGGCTATTAAAATGGCTTACTGGATGGAATAGATAAAAGTAAAAACAAAAGATAAAAAAATATTTTTTAAAATTTGTCTTCTCAGATGGTTCTTAAAGTCCTTTATCAATCCAAATTTAAAATTTTAAAAAATATTGTTCACTTAATTAAAAAAAATAGATTAACTCGTTAACTCGACTGGATACTTCAAAACTGATTGTGTCGGACCCGAACTTCTAACGTGTGGATTGTTTTTTTGAATGTTTTTTTTTTCATTTATTAAAACCATGTCGTTCTCATACTTTAAAGAAAACAGTTCTGGTCCTTCTGGAGTCATCCATCCCGTATTTAACCAACCCTCAAAGTCAAATTAGGCTCATCAGGTTTTCGACCACGACAAAAGACAGCAGCTAAAGTGAGGCTGATATCTTCCACTAGTTCCCGTTTAGCATGCTATTTTAAAAGAAATTAAAAAAACATTTTTATTTTAAATTCAAAATATTTTAGTTTTTTTAAATTATTTTATGTGCATATATAAAATATTTTTTAAAAATAAAAAATAGTATTGTAATATATTTTTAAACAAAAAAACACTTTAAAAAACAGCACAAGATATATTTACAAACAGTAAAATAATAAATACAGTGCATGGATTTCCTTTTTCTCGTGAGACAAAAAGTTGAACATTTTCCTGCTTTCCCGGTAGGTCGAACAAAATTTAATTTTAATGATTATAGAATATAGATTCTTCTCTTACAATGTAAGAGAAACTAAACATCTGCTGACTGAACTGGACTATATCAATGGTTTAAATTTTACTGTTTTTTCATTAAAAAAACACGTTTTCATACTTTTTTAATCTTGATTGTGTTCAGCCGTACGTGTTTTGTCTTACCTTTGTCTGGAAGCGTAGTTTTCTGTGGTTAAGTATTTTTATTTCAAAAACTATTAAAATAATTTTTTTAATATAAACCCATCAAAATAATCTAAAAATATAAAAAATATTAATTTAAAATAATTTTTTTTTTTAAAACATAATATCAGATTAAGTGGTTTGGTTCATCTGTTTTTTAAAGTAATATCAGACTATAAACTTATATAATTATTAATTTAAGTAGCTGTGATATTGATTGATATACAAATCAATCACCGACGTTAATAAAAAAATCAACGCTAATAAAAAAAATCTTTCGCGGTGCCTATCCCTTTTATACACCTTAAAAGACTCGTTTCCTTTTTCCTTTTTTCAAAATGGGGTGAAGCACCACTCGTGGCATCCAGCAGTAGTTTTCATGCAAAGAACCACCGGGAAAAAAAGCGTGCTTCCCAAAAACTTGCGCCGACCACCATCATCGTTCTTCCAAGATTTTACCTTCTCCATGTAAATGTAAACGCTAGCCTGTAGAAAAACTTGGATCAACCATTTTACACCCCCTTTTCCTTCCAAGTTCTCTCTACTCAATCACATATCTGTTCATCGATCTAATTAAAGGGTCGATCCAGAAAGATCTGGTCTCCAGATCCTGGCCTCTCCTTCTCCTCTGCAGATTACTAGATCAGTGCAGAAATCAACGGGAAGGAGAGAAACTAACAGAGAAATGGAAGATGGAGAGATGCAGAACGTGATGAAGGTATGGCTCTCAATCTCTGTATCTCTAACTTACTGCTATATCATAGGAAAGATGAGCCCAAAAGGTTTTACAAGGCTTCTTTGTGTGCTCCCTGTCGTTGTTCTATTTCTTGTTCTTCCTTTACAGCTCACCTCTGTTCATTTTGGAGGCATGACATCTTTCTTGATTGCTTGGCTCGCAAACTTCAAGCTCCTGCTCTTCGCATTTGGCAAAGGCCCTCTGTGTTTAGACCCAGAAATCTCCTTCGGTCGTTTTATTTGTGTTGCTTGCTTTCCCATCAAAATCACAGAGATCCCACCTCTAAAACCGTACCAAAACGGCCATAGCCATGAAAACCGAGCTCAAACATCACATTCAAAAAATGGCCAAGATGGGCGAAGAATCGTTTCTAGAAAGGGAAATCATAAATCGTTTCTAAATTATGCAACCAAGGGTCTACTTCTGGCAATGTTGATAGCTACTTATGACTATACTGATTCTATCCATCCAAAAATCATGTGGCTCTTGTATTGTTTCCACATTTATTTTTTTCTTGAAATATTCCTAGCCATGGTGGCATGCACGGTTCGAATCCTTTCAGGGCTTGAGCTAGAGCCACAATTCAACGATCCTTACCTCTCCACTTCACTCCAAGACTTCTGGGGAAGAAGATGGAACCTCATGGTAACGAGCATCCTCCGCCCGATCGCATACGAACCCATCTTCAACACGTGTAAGAACCTCATTGGTGTCAAGTTGGCCCAAGGCATGGCAATTCTGGGTACCTTCGTAGTGTCAGCCCTCATGCACGAGCTCATTTTCTACCACTTAGGACGCGTGAGGCCCACGTGGGAGATCACGTGGTTCTTTTTACTTCATGGAGTGTGGTTAACGGTCGAGATTGCTTTGAAGAAGGCTGTTAACGGCAGGTGGCAGTTTCCCAGGCCGGTGCAAACTATATTGACCATTGGATTTGTGATAGCTACCGGCTTTTGGCTGTTTTTTCCACCTTTTGTGGTGTGTAAAGCAGTTGATAGGGCAATTGAGGAGTATGCGGCTGTACGCCAGTATTTGAAGCCGTGCGTGCAATTTCTCCTTGGCTTTGTCAATAGATCTAGCGGCTTGAAAGTATCCTAAGCTGAGCAGCTTACCAGTGTACCTCTTGTCCGCATGGCCAGATCCACTTGCTAGCGTGCTATTTTTTATTATTATTATGATTTTTTTTTTTTTTTGTAATACAAATAGAGTTATAGTATGATTTCATTTAGAATACAGTAAATAAATATATTTAGTTTTGATTGATGCATGATGGAAAAACTCAATGAGCGATATTTTAATAGAAACTTATCATGAAAATATCTGTAATTTGTGTTTTAGTAATTGTCCAAAATGCCCCTACGGGTTCAAGTTTAAATATTTTATATTGGCTCACTGCCTTCAGCGGTCCACTCCCTGTTGCTCGAGAATCACATATTTTATGATTAGAGGGATATTTTATTTTCCACATCAACGGTATCCTCGAGAGCTAGAGTAATATCTCAAGTAAATTTGTCAATATCGTCCTGATTTTTCTATTAGTATAAGAATATTTTGATTTTAGAGCATTTTAGCATATTATTTTGGGTTGTACTGTTTATTTATAATTAATTATATATATAAAAAAAATTTATAATATTAATTTAACAAGTATAATTAAAATTCAAGATAAATTAACTTTATATTATATAATACAAACACAAATCTCAAAATTAGAAATAAAATTACAAGTTAATCAAAATAAGAAAGATTTTAAGGCTGGAAGGGCATACCAAAACAGTACCGAGACGTTCTGGTCGGAATTTGGCCGGTATTTCCTGAAAGGGTCAGAATTAAAACTGAGATAAAAATGATATTGTTTTATCTCGATTTTTTTAATGACACGGAATATTTCGGCCATAACAGAACAGAATGGTACTGACAATCAAGTGATATTCTCGAGCATAAACCAGTATTTATAAGTGCAAGTGTGCTTGAAGAATTACAGAATTACCTATTTAAAGTCCAATCTGACTCGATGGTTTAAAAGTTTGGTCTAATAAACTTATTAAGAGATTAAAAATATATTTGTCTTGGTAGCAATGATCGTTTTTAAAGAGTTTTTTTATTTGAAAACACATCAAAATGAAAAATATATATTAATATTAGCATTTAAGAAAATCTAAATACATAAAAAGAAATTAATTTAAGTGCAGGAAAAAAACTTATTTTTTGTAAAAGAAGGTTTTTGAAATGCAAAACGGCTTCTAAGTGTTATAAATTTTAATTAAATATATTATATATTTTACTATATTTTATATCAATATTTTATATTTTTTTAAACAAATTTTAAAAATAAAATAAACCTAACACGGTTGAGCAGTTAAGCTTCGAGCTCATTGGGCTTTCATATGGCTTGATTGAGCACTTGCGTTAGCAGCAGCGTGGATGTTTGTGCCTCGCCTTCGTCATGCTATTACCTGCTGTCGTTTAATTGCATGTTTGTAAGTGTGAATGATATTAATTTTAAAAGTATTTTTTATTTAAAAATATATTAAAATATTATTATTTTATTTTTGATATCATGAAAATAATATAAAAAATAAAACTATTTTTTTTTAATTAATAATAATATTAATAAAAAAAATCAATTTAAGTTAGATTTGAAGTCCTCCTCATCTATTAACACAGTTGACCAGAAAATACCAGAAAATAATAATATCCATTATGGGAAATGGCAGCAACCCCATTAAGCATCTTCAAGAGAAATGCTTTAAAAATAGTTAAATGCAAAAGATATTTTTTTAAATAACATATAATATTTACATGTATTTTAATGATAAAAAAAACTATTTAAAAAGGTTCATTATATTTTAAAATATTTAATATATAACTATTTAAATGATTCGATTAGCTTGATTTATTTAAAAATAATAAAGATTATTTTTCACACAATATTTCTTTATTTATTTATGTATATACAAGGGGTATTAAATAAAATGTTAGTTTACTATTAAACACACTATTTATCGGAATGAAATGTTTTTCCACTAGTTTTTCTTTGATTTTCTTTAACATCTATGCTTCTTTGTTGTTTTATGAGATTGTTGTGTTCCTAATATCCGTGCTTAGAATTTGGCAAGTTCACCCAAATTGAATTCAATTATTTTTTTAATTTTATCTTTTAATATTAGACTTATTGAGAATTATTCATATTGTTTTCATGTCCGTCAAATTATCTGAATCATATCATATTATTAAAATAGTTGTGTATTAAAAATATTAAAATATAATTGACTCTTTTAAATAGTTTCTTATTATTGTAATGTACATTAGAAAAAACAAAATCTATATTTATACTATTTATAAAGTCATAAGCTATGGGATCCATGCTCTACCACGAGTTGAATATTTTTATTTTTCATAAAACAAATTGTATAAAGATGTTTTTTCAATGCATTTTTGAAGTTCAAAATATTTAAGTCCAAATCAAGAAATTTATGCATACATGTAATTAGATAATTCAAAAATTATGTGTGCTAATAAATAAAATTATAAATAAAACTTAAAAAATAATAACATATGTATAGATCAAGATATTTAATCGTTTAAGATAAGATCTTTACCCGTTTATGTTTGTTAAATTTTCAATCACATGATAATAAAAATATAAAAAAGCATTAAACCAATTGAATAAAACAAAAAGGGAAAAATAAATATTTTATTTAAAAAAATATAGTTTATCTATACAAAGATAAAAACAATTTATAGATGAATTAGAAAAGTCTCTTCAAAAATTAAATGCATAACAAAAAATAGCATAATATAAAAGAGACTTTTAGAAAAATAAAAAAAGAACGAATATATATCTAAATCTAAATAATTGTTATTAAGAATATATATATATATATATATATATATATATATATATATATATATATATATATATATATATATAAAGTAGCATTAATTTAGAAGAAAAAAAAGGCACAAGTTATTGGGTATGGCAAGTCAAGCTAGCCTTGACCCATGTCTTCAGGGCCTAACTCGTATCTGCCCTAGCAAACCTGATTGACTACACTTTGAGCGAATAACATACCATTTGTCTCAATTTTTTTTTGAAAAAAATAGATAGCCTAATTTTGCCTGGATTCCGGTCATTGTGATGATTAGAAAATTAGTGCTTAAGTTCATTTAAACCCAAGACTTGTTTTTCAACATATTTTTGACTTGAAAACAACAAAAATCAAACTGAGCTTAGAATTGTTTTTTTTTTTTTTTTATATATAATTTTTAAAGGTAAAGAAACACACTTCGCTCATAAAAAAAAACAATTTGATGCCTTGAATTGATGTAACAATAATTGTTTTCTCTATTATCTTTTTTTTCTTATTTAGAGAAAACTCTATTATCGAAAAACTCATTTTGTAGATATAAATGAGCGAGTAAATCCCAACTGATTCAGGTTCTTACAAGAGATGCACATCCTTACTTGATCTCGAGATCTTTTGTGCATATCTCAATTATTTTATTATCACGCCATACTTCTTGAGGACTTTTTTTTCTCTATTATCTCTCTATTATCATAATATACTAAGTTACTAACTTGTATCTCTCTCCTCTCTCCATTAAACATAAAAAAATAACAAAAAAATAAAAACTATATACAGAATTGAATTGGGGAAAAATAAGATATTAAAATTATATAACTTGCACGAAGTTCATCCACAAGAGAAGATAGACAATGTAGCCTTACACAGTAAAAATCTCATACCTTTTGGAGTTACCGTTATAAAAACAAAATTACACAGTTCATCATCCACACTAGTGGATCGAGTACTGCTCACTAAGAACATCCACATATTAACTGACGGCTACAGAAAGTTGTTCAAAATATCGCTACTGACAGTCAAGAGGAGTTTAAAAAGAGATTGGGAGTGGTTGTTGGATTCAATGCAAGGCTTTAATGAGAGATCGAGTCTCAATCATGGGTTCAACAATGGCGACTCAACAAATATACTGAGCAAGAGTCTCTTCTAACAGTCTTGATAGTGAAAATGGGAGGTGATCTGAGAAATTTTCTCTTGATATGGGCATCAGCTGTGGCATTGCTATGCTACTGTCACAAGATAGGCCAGTTAATCGACAGAGGCACAGCTAGGGTTCTTGCGATCTTGCCAGTCGTTTGCATCTTTCTCGTCATGCCTCTCGGTATCCTTACTCTGAGTCCGAGAGCTATCACCTCTTTCTTTCTATCATGGCTCGCCAATTTCAAGCTTCTTCTCTTTGTCTTTGATCAGGGCCCTCTATCATCCAACCCACCCCTCTCTCTGCCACGTTTCATTGCCCTTGCTTGCTTTCCTATCAAAATCCAGCAGGATCCTACACCAGCAGTGTCACCTCATGATCGAGAGCTTGTAAATGTTGATGATGGTCAAGATCTTGAGAAGCTCGTGAATGGTGAAAACAAAGATGCCCCATCTCAAAAAATCGCCCCGAAAGGCCTTAAATCTCATCTAAACTACGCGTTGAAGTTTTTCTTGCTGGTCATGTTTGGTTACATCTACACCAAGGAAGACTATTTCCATCCAAAGATTATACTGTTACTGTATGTTATCCACATTTATATTGGTCTGGAATTAATCTTAGCCATGTTTGGAGCCCTAGCTCGAGCCTGTCTTGGTGTAGAGCTCGAGCCACAATTTGATGAGCCATACCTAGCCAGCTCTTTGCAGGACTTCTGGGGTAAGAGATGGAACCTAACGGTCACTAGCATCCTGCATCCAACTGTGTACAGTCCAATCCGATCAGCTTTTAGCCGTTGGATTGCAAAAAAGTGGACTCCATTACCAGCTGTGATCGGTACTTTCTTAGTCTCTGGTCTAATGCACGAGCTGATTTTCTACCACATTGGACGCCAGAAGCCAAAGTGGGATGTCACGTGCTTCTTTCTCTTGCATGGGTTTTGCTTGGCCATTGAAATGGCTATCAAGAGAGAAATAAAGGGTACATGGGGATTGCCTAGGGTGGTGGCAGCACCGATTGTGGTGGGGTTTGTGGTGGTTACTGCCATGTGGCTGTTCATGCCCGCCGTGATTCGTAGCAAGATCGACGCGGAGGTAAGGATGGAGACTACTGCTCTCATTAATTGTGTGGAAGCTGTATATATCTACTTGAAAGGTGTTTTCGTGGATCATAAACTCTAGACTAGAAGGTAGTTTTGTTGCCATAATTACAAGTAGCGACGCTAAAACTTGTAGCACAATTATAAACTTCATTTATTAAAACCATAATCATATCTTACGTAATTTTGTTTAATGATTGCTATGGTAGTTTAATGAAAGTTTATCAATTCTGTTTTGGTGGTTGGTGTTTTGTTTTTTCAATTAGAATAAAATATTTTGGTTTTGGAGCATTTCGGTTTGGGGTTGTACTGTTAATGTGTGTGTGTATATATATATATATATATATATATATATATATATATATATAATTAAATATAGTCATTCATTTTTTTTTAATTCAAATCAAAAAATAAAATTATTTAGAATTGTTCAATTTAATATAAAAAGAGACACAATAAAATTATTTTTCTGAACAAAATTATGAACGTGAATAATATTACAAGAATATCATCATCAATCTCGTAAGATCATTACATTCTCTGATTGCTCTGGAGTTTTGATATAATATATATAAATATGTCAAGAGACCTCTCTTAATATTTCATCTAAATATAACGGTCGGATTAAGAGATATGATTGATATTGTAAAATTATTAATTATTAAAATAAACATTATTTGACCGAAATGGAACGGACAGAACTTAGATGAAATTTCCGGAACGGGCCAAAATTTCAAGTGAAGTAGAAATTGCACTGTTTGTTTTGTCTCATTATTTTAACTGATACAAAATATTTCAGCAGTTTTAACCGAAACAAACCAAAATTAACAACACTGATTTAATGCAATATACCAGCTTTTTCATCTTTAGATACTTCTTGTAAAAACAAGAGATAAAAATGAAATGATGAATTAGTAAAGATAAATTTATTTTGTCGAAGAGATAAAATAAACAAAATTAAAATGCAATTTCATGGCAGATCGACGAGTAACTTCATTAACTAGCAAACCACATGGTTTTGTGCTTAATTTTTTAATCTTTTACTCACGTAACATTGGAAACAAGCAAAGAATGTTTTGTTTTATTCCACCGTCAGTGTTATTTTTGGACTGATCAATACAATGAGTAGGTGGTTGCTAGGGGGCGGTGCCGATGACCATAATTAATTGATGCAGCAGACAGCCATAGTGACAATACATGGCTGGAATTCAATGACTTTTAGTGGCAGAATATCGGTAAATGTATGATATTTAAAAATAAATAATTCATATTTTGGTATAAAAGTTTTGAAAAACATGCTTTCAGTGGCAGCATGTCGGTAAATATATGATATTTAAAAATAAATAAATCATATTTTGGTATAAACCAGTTGTTTATAGCTACATCGATCTATAGAATAAATAAAACTAAGTTGATCTAGTTGAAAACTAAAATGGAACCGCTAAATAAAATTGTTTTGATCATGTCTAAACCAGTCCCCAATTTTATTTTTTTATTTTTTTAAATATAAAACTGTTTTGATTAAAATATAGATGAGTTTTCGGACCTTGCAAATTAGACCCCTATCTCTTTCCAAATGATTAAACACTCACCAGCCAATTTGCCCCTCCAATTTGCCCTTTCATTTGAAGTTTTCAGTCAGAATACGATCTCCTTCAACATGCTCTGGTATGACATTCTTCTAATTCATTATCCAAAACATCTTCTACTGGGTCCACTCGCATTTCTATACGAATAAGATTACGAAGAAAGCAGCATGTTCTTATAATATCAATATACTATGGTGCAAGTGGGGTCTCGGCCTAGTGGTTGAAGAAACTTGTTTTCTTCCTCTGCACCAGGATTTAAGTCCCACCATGCACGCTTGTCATCTCCGTGGTGCCTTACATGCTCACTAGGTTTGCAATGTTGGGTCTGTTAGGAATTGGTTCAGTCAGTTAAATTTCAGTTAGTTGTTTCAGTTTGTTATTTCATTTCTTGTTATTTGTTTCTGTTAAGTTGTTTGTTGCGTCTTTTGTCTTTTCTGTAAACATCTCTATAAAAGAGAGCTGAATTGATGAATACAGGGATTGAGTTTTGGGTTTACAGTAAGAAGGAGATTGTTTCGTCAAACTCAACAATTGGTATCAGAGCTCCCAAGAAGGGACCTGATCGGGGTGAAAAGATTTGGGAAATACTGAGTGAGTGAGTGTGAGTGAAGAAGAAGAGAAACAAGAAATCTTGTGAGAGAAAGAAATTGGGGAAAACATTTGGGAAACACTGAGTGAGTGAGTGTGAGTGAAGAAGAAGAGAAACGAGAAATCTTGAAGAGAAACAGGATTTCTTGATTGTGAGTGAAGAAGAAGAAGGAAAACCAGTGTGTGTGAAAAGTAACCTGAAGTGTTCGTGACAAAGTCCCCTGCCAAGTGTTTGTGAAAAGTCCCCTGCGAAGAAAATGTCTACAAACTCAGAACAGTTTGTGCAAGCCTCCATACCCAAATTTCTAGGCCACTATGATCATTGGGCAATGATGATGGAGAACTTTCTTCGAAGCAAAGAAATGTGGAAGCTAGTAGAAGGAGTTTCAACTGTAGTCTTGGGTCCAACTGCAACCGAAGTGCAAAAGAAAGCAGCGGAAGATGTGAAGCTCAAGGATCTGAGAATTAAGAATTTTCTCTTCCAAGCAATTGACAGAGAAATCTTGGAGACGATTCTGGATAAAGGAACTGCTAAAGCCATTTGAGGCTCTATGAGGCAAAAATATCAAGGCTCTACTATGGTACGAAGATCACAGCTGCAAGCCCTTAGAAGAGAATTTGAGTTGCTGTGTATGAAAGAAGGAGAGAAAGTGGATGCGTATGTCTCTCGCACATTGACAGTGGTCAATAAAATGAGAGCTCATGGTGAGGAGATGAAGCAAAATGCTGTGGTGGGGAAAATTTTGAGGACTATGACCTCAAAATACAACTATGTCACTTGTTCAATAGAGGAATCTAATGACCTAGATACCTTGAGCATCGATGAGCTTCATGGCAGTCTATTGGTTCATGAGCAAAGAATGTTGGATTACAAAGAGGAGGATCAAGCACTGAAAATTGTTCATGACTATCGAGCACCAAGAGGAGGGGGCAAAGGTGCATTCTGAGGGTTTCGAGGCAGAGGGGGAAGACAATCAGTTGGGGGAAGGCAACCTTTCAACAGGGAGCTAATCGAGTGTTACAAATGCCATAAATTAGGGCATTTCCAATATGAATGCCCTAATTGGGAAAGAGGAGTCAACTATGCTGAATTGGATGATGAAGAGGAGATGTTGCTTATGCATCATGTGGAACTGCATCAAGCTCAAAGAAGTGAGGTATAGTTCTTAGACTCGGGTTGTAGCAACCACATGACTGGAAATAAAATGTGGTTTGGGAACTTAGATGAACAATTTAGACAATCTGTGAAGCTAGGTAACAACTCTAGAATGACTGTGATGGGTAGAGGAAATGTTAGAATGAATGTAAGGGGAGTGATTCAAGTAATTACTTGTGTATATTACATACCTGAACTGAAAAATAACTTGCTTAGCATTAGGCAGTTGCAAAAAAGGGTCTAGCTATACTTATTCAGAATAATGTATGCAAATTGTATCACTTCTCTAGGGGACTCATAATGCAAAGTGAGATGACTGCTAATCGCATGTTTGTAATGCTAGCTTCTGTAAATCATAGTGAATCTGTAAGGCATGATGAGTCTGTGAATCATAGTAGTCTTACATGCTTTAGAACTGCAACTGGAAGTGATGCTGGGCTGTGGCACAGTCGAATGGGACATTTGAGTTACAAGGGCTTGAGAGCCTTGTACTACAAGAACATGGTGAGGGGATTGCCCCTGTTGAAAACTCCAGAAAGGGTGTGTGAAGGCTGCTTGAAAGGCAAGCAACACAGGGAATCCTTCCCCAAGAAGAGTCAGTGGAGAGCTACTGGAAAATTGCAGCTGATCCATGGTGATATATGTGGCCCCGTGACTCCATCATCTATGAGTGGGAAGAGGTATTTAATTACCTTCATAGATGATTTCTCAAGGAAAACATGGGTTCACTTCCTGTTGGAGAAATATGAGGCCTTGCACACATTCCAGAATTTCAAAAAACTTGTGGAAACTGAAATTGATGGGAAGATTTTGTGCTTGAGGACTGATAGAGGTGGTGAATTCACCTCAGGAGATTTCCATGATTTTTGCCGAATCCATGGAATAACCAGACAACTAACCTCTGCATACTCCCCACAGCAAAATGGAGTTGCAGAGAGGAAGAATCGAAGCATTATGAACATGACAAGATGCATGTTGATTGAGAAGAAAATTCCTAGGGAATTTTGGGCAGAAGCATCATCTTGGGCTGTGCATATACTGAACCGAAGTCCTACTCTTGTGGTAAGTGACATGGTACCTGAAGAAGCTTGGAACAACATAAAGCCGTTTGTTGAGCACTTCAAGTTATTTGGAAGTGTGGATTATGTGCATGTGTCTGATCAAAGGAGAGTTGGATGATAAAAGTGTAAAGTGCATATACTTGGGGGTAAGTAGTGAATCTAAGGCCTATAAAATGTATAACCCAGCCACCAAGAAAATTATCATAAGCAGAGATGTTGTGTTTGATGAGGAGGAGAATTGGGAGTGGAACACTGAAGAATCTAGAGCTGAGAAGGATATTTTTGAGTGGGGAGACAATGTGACTGAAACTGAAGGGAGTGAAGACTTCAACAATGAAGAAATTATGGAAGGTGCTGGTGCTGATGGTGTTGGTACTGAAGCAGCCGAAACAGATGAGCTGCAGTCTCCAAGAGAAACAGAAGATGCACATGGGATTATTGTTCAAAGTAACACAGCAGCATCAAACAGTGGTGTAGCAGCTGCATCAAGCAGTGGCATCGCAGATGACAGTACCTTGGGGAATGCTAGCAGATCACAGGGAAGAGTAACCAAGCAACCAACTTGGATGGCTGATCATGTGAGTGGAGAGGGACTATCTGATGATGTTGAAATACAAGCTTTGGTGATGTATACCGAGTCAGGTGATCCAAGTTCATATGAGGAGGCAGAAAGGAGTCCTAAGTGGAAAAAGGCCATGGAATGTGAACTGCAGGACATAGAAAAAAATGAGACTTGGAAATTGACTACTCTCCCAGTGGGAGCTAAGGCCATAGAAGTGAAATGGCTGTTTAAAACAAAACTGAATGAAAAGGGAGAGGTTGATAAATATAAGGCCAGACTAGTGGCTTTGGGGTATGCACAAAAACATGGAGTTGATTTTACTGAGGTGTTTGCTCCTGTCGCAAGGTGGGACACAATTCGGGTGATTTTGGCACTGGCAGCCATGAAAGAATGGGTTGTGTACCAATTAGATGTAAAAAGTGCCTTTTTACATGGTGAATTGAAGGAAGATGTGTATGTAGAACAACCTAAAGGGTTTGTGAAGAAGGGTGAAGAAGGGAAAGTGTTAAAGCTGAACAGGGCATTGTATGGGCTGAAACAGGCCCTAGGGCATGGTATAGCAGAATTGAGAAATACTTTCTCAAGGAAGGTTTTGAGAAATGTGCAAGTGAACACACCTTGTTCACTAAATCTAAGGAGGTTGGAAAACTATTAATAGTGAGCATTTATGTGGATGATGTAATCTACACAGGCAATGACAAAGAGCTAATGAATGATTTTAAGGGCTCAATAAAGGAGGAGTTTGATATGATTGATCTTGGGAAGATGAAGTTCTTTCTAGGGGTAGAAGTTACACAGAATGAGGAAGGTATCTACATCAGTCAAAGAAAATATGCACTGGAGATATTGCAGAAATTTGGCATGGAACACAGCAATGCTACAAAGAGTCATATGGTACCTGGATTCAAATTAACCAAGGATGAAGGAGGAGCCAAAGTTGATCCCACTCAGTACAAATAGATGATTGGGAGCTTGATGTATCTCACGGTTTCCAGACCTGATTTAACTTATGTGGTGAGCTTGGTGAGTAGATATATGGAGAACCCTATGGCTCTACATATGGTTGCTATTAAAAGGATATTAAGATACCTTAAAGGTACTTATGAACTGGGTATTTGTTACAAGAAAGGAGGAGAAACTAGCAGTATTGTGGCGTATTCTAATAGTGACTACGCTGGGGATTTGGGCGACAGAAGAAGCACATCAGGTTATGTGTTTATGATGGGGGTCTGGAACTGTTTCCTAGAGCTCAAAGAAGCAAGTTGTGGTTACACTATCAACCACAGAGGCAGAATACATCTCAGCTGCCTTGTGTGCCTGTCAAGTCATATGGATTCAGAGAATTCTTAATCATCTTAGCTGGGATCAAAGAAGCTGTGTTATTTAATGTGATAATTGTTCAACAATTAAACTGTCCAAAAACCCTTTTATGCACGGAAGAAGCAAGCACATAGCCATACGTTATCACTTCCTGCGAGACCTATAAAAGGAAGGAATAATGGAGCTCAAGTATTGCAGAACTCAGGATCAAATTGCAGATATCATGACAAAGCCATTAAAACTGGATGCCTTTGTCAAATTGATGGAGCTGATGGGAGTAGGGATTATACCTTTAAACTGATTGCTTCTTAGTATTCAGTTTAAGGGAGGGTATGTTAGGAATTGGTTCAGTCAGTTAAATTTCAATTAGTTGTTTCAGTTTGTTATTTCATTTCTTGTTATTTGTTTCTGTTAAGTTGTTTGTTGCGTCTTTTGTCTTTTCTGTAAACATCTCTATAAAAGAGAGCTGAATTGATGAATACAGGGATTGAGTTTTGGGTTTACAGTAAGAAGGAAATTGTTTTGTCAAACTCAACATGCAGGATGTTCAGTGAGTCCGGAGATTAGTTGTGGTGTGCGTAAACTGGTCCGGACACCCTGGTTATTAAAAAAACAAAAACAATATGCTATGGCTAAGAACTTCGGATTTAGAAGTTCGCTCTCAATGTGATCTAGGTTTGAACCTTATGATTATTATAATGATTATTGAAATTTTGACTGTCTGGCCAATCGCCACCCACACACCATTTCTCCACACTTGCATGGTGTGGATTATGCATAATGATCCTATCTTCAATCAGAACATTACTGTTTTGATGGTGTTTTCTTCCTACTTCTTGCCAGGTTCTGTGTGGATTGAAGCATTAATCTTGGATTTTTCTTATCCTGCAACTGATATTATGTTATTCGCTGATGACTTGATAGCGATGATAAAAGGCAATAGAATTATCATCCCTGAGAGGTGATTTTCCCAGTAAAAACAATTATTACTGAGTCCGATTCTTGTAATGTTGTAAGCTGGATGAGCAAACCATCTTCCAGGCCTTGATTTTTAGTGTAAATCTTTCAAAAAAATCTTCCAGGCTGGGCAGCAACTCATTGTGTACACATTCAAAGCACTCATGACTAATTATTGGTAAATCGTGAATTTCGATCAGCAGCTGGTTGATTAGTCTTTCAAAACTCTTCATCAATAAGGGATTCCTCCAACATGATCAAGGTTTCTAAGCTGGATTTCAACACTATTTTTCCTCTTTTATATTACAAGAGCTAGCATTATATTTCATGCACCAAGTACCATATAATAGAAAACATATAGGCTAGGTCAACGACATTTCTATAGCTATAGCTATAGTAAATCAAACACTTGCTATAATTACATCGAAAAAAGTGTAATACCAAAAGAGTTGGGGAGATTATCCACTCTGAACTACCTCAGCTTGAGCAACAATAAGCTTTCCGGTCTGGTTCCCCTTGAGATTGGAGGACTTTCCAGTCTTGACAAACTTGACCTTTCAGCCAACGAACTGACGGGGCCTATCCCACAACTTGTTAAATGCCTGAAATTGAATAGCCTGCTATTACCTTCAAATCACTTCAATGGTTCTATCCCATTTCAGATTGGCGATCTTGCCTTGCATGGTTCTCTTGATCTTAGTCAAAATTTACTTTCAGGCAGGATACCTTCAGAGATCGGAAAACCGACCATGTTGGAGAATTTGAACCTTTCACACAATAAGTTCTCTGGTTCCATTCCTCCATTCAGCAAGATGACCGCCTTGACTTCCATTGATTTTTCACACAATAACTTGGAAGGTCCGGTTCCTGATGATGGATTTTTTCGCCTTGCTCCGCCAGAGGCATTTGGCTATAACAAACATTTATGTGGTGATGCAAGAGATTTGCCGCATTGCAATATCACATCACTGAAAAATAGTACTCCAAGCAAGGACCACAAAGTGCTGATCATTTTAAGCACTTTTTTTGTTTGGAGTACTATTTTCTGTATCTTTGGTGGTTCTCTTTCATTTTCAAACGAAGATCGAAAGCGAGAAAGAATGCGACAGTCTCGAACAGCAGGAACATATTTTCAATATGGAATTATGATGGGAAGATTGCATACGAAGACATCATTGGAGCTACCAATGATTTTGATGATGAGTATTGTGTTGGGATGGGTAGAGGTGGAAGAGTTTACAAGGCAGAATTGCCATCAGGACAAGCACTTGCTGTGAAGAAGATTTGGTCCCTGGGTGATGAGGAGGTCAAAGAGGAAAGTTTTAAGAAAGAGATTCAAGTTTTGACAGAAGTCAGGCACAGGGACATAGTGAAATTTTATGGATTTTGCTCTCATGGACCAAACAAGTTCCTTGTTTACGACTACATTGACAGGGGAAACTTAAGGGATGCCCTAAGCAATGATATACGAGCTGGGGAGTTAGACTGGAGCAAGCGGGTGGAAATTGTGAGAAGCATAGCAAATGCTTTATCCTACTTGCATCATGACTGCAGACCTCCAATCATTCATCGAGATATATCAAGCAAAAATGTTCTATTGGACAATGAATTCAAAGCCTACCTCTCAGATTTCGGCACAGCCAAGTTTCTGATGCCTAACTCCTCAAATTGGACAGCAGTTGCCGGCACACGCGGATACATTGCTCCAGGTAAGATTTTCGCGTACCATTTGGAAGAAATCCATGATTCAGTTATTAGGATTACAAATTTTCCTGTTTTGTGGTCTGCAGAGCTCGCTTATACAATGAGGATGACTGCAAAATGTGATGTCTATAGCTTCGGTGTTCTAGCTCTCGAAGCGGTAATGGGAAAGCATCCAGGTGAGCTTGTTTCCACCCTGCAATCCTCCTCTGATCAACAAGAGATAGAGACAAAGAATGTGTTAGATCCACGTCTGCCCCCTCCATCAGGTCAACGAATTGAAAAGGCAGTGGTGTCTGTGGTGATGCTAGCATTTTCATGCCTCAAGGTCAATCCTGACTTTCGGCCAAGTATGCATGATGTTACCAATGCACTCTCAAATCCTCAAAGCCATTTTTACCTGCCATAGAGGGAGTTGCAGAGGTGTTCTTCGATCAAGCTCATCTAGAGAAACAGATATTGCTATCATTAGACATGTTATATCTATCAAGCATAAATTTGGAAAGTCTATGCTCCACATGTAAATTGTATCCATGCTTACAAAATAAAGGCTTAATGGCTAAATATATCCATTAATTACTTCTTTATAATTTATATATATGAAGCCATTAACCTCAAAATAAAAAAATAGCAACGCATATTTTAAAAGAAATAAAAAATGAAAATTCAATAGTAAATCAAATTATCAAAAACTTGATGTTTGTATTGATTACAAATATCACCATAAACTGCATAAATTATATTGCAAGTCACAACATTCAAAAGGCATTCCCTAGGATAACTCAGTCAACTCAGTACTCAAAATCCTTAAAACTAAAAGATCTACTCATGGTTAGAATCTGAATATAATTGCTCAAAACCTTGATCATTGTCGCGCTTTCCTCTTCTGTTCTTTCTATTTCAAGTAAATATACACAGCAAGGAATTGATAGAATCTGAATCACCCTCACAGTTTCTTCTTTTTTTTATAGGTTCTTCAGATCACCTAACTCCACTTAATGAATTCTTTCTCTTCACAACTGCCTGGAAAATGCATACCAGAATTATGCAGTCAAGAGATTATCATAATGCAGAAGGGGAAGCATAGATTGCCAAGTCCCAATTCTTGAATATCAGCTCTTGTGAGATTTCATTTCTAATACAGCAATAATTTTAGCTTAAATTGATACAGCAGATGATGCACAATCAAATTTCAGATAGTAAGTTCTAAAATATCATATTAAGTTCACCAATTAACTTAAACAAATATAGTCACAAAATTCACTCATGTCCAATGCTCCTATTCATTTTACATTCAAATCTACATGCAATTGATTAAAATCCAATTACTTAGCCTTGGAGGTGTGAAACATAGCATCTCACCTTAATACAAGCCTTGAGTAATTTTTTATAACTGGGTTCGTAAAGAATGAGTCATCTAATGAAGAGACTTTAACTCCAGCTTCCTTTGCCCATTTCACATACTTAGTTTTTCCACCAAATGCAACCAGATTATTCACCAGACTGCGAATTAACATAATACGATTCCCAAGACTTCATTAAACTCAACCTCCCCTCCAAGATTTGACAGACAATTGAAAGCAAAAATCTTATTTTTTACAACCTTAAGAAGTTTATTAACTTACTTTGAAGAGCCTTTCGTTGAAGACACCAGGAGAGACCTGCAAAGCATCAGGACCATGACCATTACTGAAAACTCAAGTCCTGCAAACAGTCAACCCCATTTGAGATCCTCTCCTAAGCATCTCAGAAACCTTTGGTCTTGATGAGCTCCGCACACTTTCCATCATCAATCAATATGAATTCCACCCAGTAACATAAAATGGTGATTCCCCATAATCATCACCATCATTGATGATGATGAATTGTGTGGAGTTGGTGGAGACAAATCCCATCTTGGGTTGCCATGAAAAGATTGGAAAACTGAGGCTTCTGTTACTGCTGTTAAAGTTACGGTAAAGAAGAGAAAGTAGAAAAGAGTATTCCTAGGAATAGATACGGGCTTTTGACTCCATTATGAGTCCATTTTCTTGTTTTCTGAGCAGACACCGAGATATGTTTTTTAATTATTCTATGTTCACGGCAATCAAGAATACAAACAAAAGCCACCGAGATTGTGTCGCTAAAAAAATGTAATCTTTTGTGGTCGTAATTTAGGCGACGAAGGAAGCAACCTCGTCATGTTAGCTTTTGAAGTCATAGCAAATTCAACCAGGAAAATCACCTGTTTTTGTCGGTGGCTCGCTTAAGCTTTTGGCAACGGGTCACTTTGTTGCTGTAAATATGGGGAACCGGGAAATTACAACAGGCTTTAGACTTGCTGCCATGAGAATTTGTGTTGAATGTTGATATTTCTCCGGCGGAAGCAGAGCTCTTCCCCGGTCAGCTTTCTTGCGTTTCCGGTTCTAAAAATTGATTATACTTGTTCAAATGTATTATTATTTTTGTATTTAAGATTTATATATATATATATATATATAAAATTTTTTATATAAATTTTAGCCTCAAATTTGAATAATATTGATTAAAATTAATATATTTTCTCAACTATAGATCAATCCATTCATCCACTCATATTAAAATTTATATGTTAATTTTATTTATTAACCATATATTATTTCAAGTTAAAATCAAATAAGCTGGTAGAAGTCTTTTATGAATTCAATTGTTCGAAAGTAAATAACAAACTATATAAAATTCAAAGAAATAATTAGTTTTTACATGGAAATGTCAAAATACACTAAACATTTCATACTAGTTTTTCAATTTGAGAGCAAAAATGTTTTAATTACAAAATTTTGAGTAATTCTTCAACATGTTTTGAGTCATATTTTATCTTCTCATAGAATTAGAATTGGTATCATCGTGTTTATATGAGGAGGAGGAATTAACAAAGTAAACAGTTAATTAGTATTTTTTACGTGTTTGGTAGTGCATGATGAAATATGTTTCTTTTTAAATATTTTTAATTCAAAAAATATTTTTATTTATTTAATTTTAATATTAACATTTTAAAATTAAAAAATAAAAATAAAATTAAAGATATTTTTTAAAACAAAACCATAAAAACCATCACATCCCCACCGCCATACTCAGGTCTGCTTGGGAGTGCGATTGCGATAGCTTTTCAAAATGTTTTTCGTGATGAAATACATTAAAATAATTTTTTTTTTAAAATCATTTTTTACATCAGCACATCAAAATGATCTAAAAACACCAAATTATCCGTTTTTAAAATGAAAAAAAAAATCAAAATTTTTAAAAACACCGATTGCAACGCACTCCCAAACGGGTCTCACACAATTGAAATATAGGAAAACGCAAAATGCTGAAGGCCGAAGTTTTCCATACACAGAGATAGCAAGATAACATTCTTAAATCTTAATAGTTTCAATCAACATAAAAACAAATTAATCTATGATCATCACTCCCTTGTACAACATAAAGTTTTGATCTTTAGGCACAAAAAAAGATCAAAAGCTCCAATTTTTCTTTCATGGTTCCCTCAGAAACCTCTGCAAGCATCTCAACCCAAGGTATTGAGCACAGAACTTCTCCATTTCTTCACCACCTCTCTCCATACAAACCTCCTCCTCCATCTCCTCCAACACCGTATCCCATCCACCATGAGGGTCCCACTGCCACCCACAATAGTCGCCCCCGTCAACTCCGAATTTTGCTTCACATATCGAGTCCAATATTTCCTGCAACCCCACAATCCTACGGCTGACCTTCCTTCTTGCTTCTCTCACCGTTGGATCAACCCCAGGTACCGAATCAAGCCTTAGAAGCAAACCCATCAAGGCCTCATTCATTCTCAGCTTTTCTTTCTCACTGCTTCTTATTGCATCCACTGTTTCCTGCCGTTGGATTTGGTTCTGTAACTGATCAGCTTCAGAACTAACAGCTGCGATTTTCCTGTAAAGGGTTCGGATCATATGTGTCCTGTAGCAAGACTGGATCCTGGTGGCAGCAGAGGTGGCAGTGCTTGACTGGGCGGTGGATTTGGGGGAGGGGGGCCTGATGGGGATTTCAGTGGTTCGTGTAGGGGTGGCATGGTCATTATGAAAAGAGTAAGTGACTGTTGCGGTGGAGGAAGAGAAGCAGCTGAAATTGCTGGATGGGTTCATTTCCTCGACCTTGAAAGAAAGAAAGAAGGAAGAAAGGGCAGTCAAAGAGTGTGAAATGAGAGTGAGATTTTTCGCAGAAGGATTTGTTTCGGACAGGATTTGTAATAATGTCGAAGTGGGATAACGTTTTGATTCTGTTTCTTGAATGATCTTGCCGTTTATCAGGGGACCCATGATTTGCTTTCGACAAATGGACCTGCTTTTTGATAAATGCTTTTTGATTATCTGGTTTATTTCTATAACGTTTGATTTAATTTAGTAAATAAATTATATTGAATTTGGGATTTGCTCGACTCAAGTGTTTTGGCTTTTTTTGTTAACTTTTGTTTTCTATGGACCGGTTTATATATATTTCAATTAATTTTTAGATTTATTGAATATCTTGCAAAGTCAATATATTTCAGTCCCTGAAATTTGTATTGTTGTTCAAAATGACTCCCACACTTTCTTATTTACATCTTGCTCCTTTTATACTTGTTCAACTCAGTATACTAGTTAATTGATACTCTATTAATCTAACTGCTCCTAACTAATTAGGACAGAAATGTAACTAATTGAAATTGTAACTAACTAACTAACTAACTTGTAATTAACTATTTATCTCAGCAATATATTGATGCAAATATATGTTTGGAAAATGTTTTAGAAAAATAAACAAAGAAAGAACCCTCTTTTATGATTTTATATCATAGTTTTTATCGTGCTCGCGGTGGAATAAAAATATATATTTAAAAAAATTAATGAAAAACTTTAGTGATATAGGTTTTTCTCTCTTCCATGGTGGTTTTAAAAATATTTTTGCTTCTAAATATATTGGTTTTTTTTTTTAATATTAGTACAAAAGAATCAGAATATATTAAAAAAATAATTAATTTTATACTTTTGAAGCCAAAAGCAGCTCTATAGTCTAAACTTAAAAGTGATGATCTAAGAAAAAACATAAGAAGTGTCAACAAGCGACGCCGTTTGACCTTTCTCCTTATCTCTTCGAAGCTCAAAATCCCTAAATCCAAAAGCCAAAAAAAACCACCGGAATGGTGACTCATTAATTCAATAATCTCAGAACAATAACAATAATGGAAAAGCTTGTATAAATTTTCTGTTTCCGTTTGTGTCCTGAGAAAAAGAGAAAGTAGAAAACGTAATCGTTCTCCAAGGATTAATCAGCGAAATGTCGTTCGATCTTCTGCTAAAGCCGTCGTGTAGCGGCTGCGGCAGCACGACAGATTTGTACGGCAGTAATTGCAAGCACATGACGCTTTGCTTGAGCTGCGGCAAAACAATGGCGGAGAATCGCGGCAAATGCTTCGATTGTGGCGCGACTGTCACTCGCTTGATTCGAGTTCAGTATTTCTCCCTGTTTGATTTTGTTTACTTTTCTGATTTTTTTTCCGAGTTTTTTTGTTGATTTTTAGCGGTGACATTTGATTATTTTCTTATGATATTTTGGGTGATTATTAGGAGTATAATGTTAGGGCGAGCACGAGTAGCGACAAGAATTATTTTATAGGAAGGTTCGTGTCAGGATTGCCGAGTTTTTCCAAGAAAAAAAATGCGGAAAATAAATGGTCTTTGCACAAAGAAGGAATCAGTGGTCGTCAGATTACTGATGCTTTGAGAGTAATAATTATTTTCTTGCACATAATTTTAGTGTTTTTTTTTTCCATTAAAGTATAGAGTATTTAGGTTTGTAATTGAGGATTTTGGATTGTTTAGGAGAAGTTTAAGAATAAGCCTTGGCTATTGGAGGATGAGACTGGGCAGTCTCAGTATCAGGGTCATCTTGAAGGGTCGCAATCGGCGACTTATTATCTGTTGATGATGACTGGAAAAGAGTTCGTTGCTATTCCTGCCGGTTCTTGGTATGTATGATTGTTATTTTTAATGAATATAGTGTTTATGGTTCTTTACTTGAGGTGGGGTGGTTATAAAATGTATGAATTTGGTGCTTGTGATTGATGCGGTAATGATATGGGTGGCGTGATATGTGGAATAGGTACAACTTCAACAAGGTTGCGCATTATAAGCAACTTACACTGGAGGAAGCAGAGGAGAAGATGAAGAATCGGAGGAAGACTGCCGATGGGTATGAAAGGTGGATGATGAAAGCTGCAAATAATGGAGCTGCTGCATTTGGTGAGGTGGAGAAGGTAGATGATAAGGAAGGTGTTTCAGCTGGTGGGAGAGGTGGGCGTCGGAAAGCAAGTGGTGATGATGATGAGGGTAATGTGTCTGACAGGGGAGAGGAAGATGAAGAAGAGGAGTCAGGAAGGAAGAGTAGACTTGGACTCAATAAACAGGGTGGCGATGATGATGAAGAAGGTCTAAGAGGAGGTGATCTTGATATGGATGATGATGATATTGAGAAGGGTGAGTCTTTTTCCTCAAATGCCATGTTGTGGGTGCTGACTTCTTGTATAAACGATTTCTTTATGTTCTTTTTTCACTGGCATTCCTTGAGCTTCAACTGTGTTAAATTTCCACTGATTTTTTTTTTTAAATCATACATGGAAATTTAAGTTTTCTAGCAATTCCTACCTCAGGCACATGTATTTTATGGTCTTAGGTGATGATTGGGAGCATGAAGAAATTTTCACTGATGATGATGAAGCTGTTGCCATTGATCCTGAGGAACGGGAGGATTTGGCCCCAGAAGCTCCTGCTCCTCCTGAAATCAAGCAGGTCTGTATCAGCAAACTATCTTGGTGCTAATCTAAAGTACTTGCTTTTGTGCCTTAACTTATTTATGCTCTTTGGGCAATTTGGCTTTTTGCTATTTGCTTGGTGTGTTATATGTGCTCTATTATATTCATGCAGTGGTGTTAGGCTACTTTGATTTTTCTGAGAGTAGTTTGAAAATGTGGAAACCTTAGTCACATTGTAATGTTGACTGATATATGAAATGGAATATTAACTTTGGAGCACTTTTTTTGAATTGATAAGGGGACAATATTGTTGAGAAGTACACTGGGTTTTTCTTTCTCTGTACTGCTGATAATAACAGTAAGGAATTTGCATGTTCTTGCAGGATGAAGATGATGAGGATGAGGAGAATGAGGAGGGAGGACTGAGCAAATCGGGGAAAGAGTTGAAGAAGCTACTAGGGAAAGCAAATGGTCTAGACGACGAGTCAGATGTAGAAGATGACGATGATGATGACGATGTGAGTTTTTGTGACCGGTGATTGTATGCATGTTTAATTGGAAACCTAAGGCATTCTCAACATTGCTTTGTTGTGCTCATTTTTTCTATTTGCTTTTATTTTTTGCCTCTATTTTCCTGGTCCGATATGAAAGTGCATTGAGTGATGAAGGGTGGAAATTATATTTTTTAATTCTGAGATGTCAATCAACTTATAAGATGCCTGGATTGACATTAGCTTGTAAAGCTTTCTTTGGTATTGTTAATTTTTGTACCTTCTCACATTTATGGTGCTCTTGTTTGGTCTTATCAGATGGATGGTGATATTTCTCCTGAACTGGCTCCAAAGCAGAAGGATGCTGAGCTGAAGGAGGAACCTGCTGACAATAGTCCTGCAAAACCAACACCTTCCAGCTCCGCTAAGGGAACTCCTCCTACCTCCAAGTCCACGAAGGGGAAAAGAAAATTGAATGGTGAAGATGCAAAATCTTCTAATGGTGCACCTGTGAAGAAGGTGAAGACAGAAAATGTATGATGTTTCTTCAAATATACATCTAAAACAGTGTGCTATGCTATTGAATGCCTGTAATAACCAATCTCCCTATCAACTTTAATGGTCTCTTAAAGCAGGAAGTAAAACCTACTGTGAAAGAAGAAAGCTCGCCTGCTACTAAAGGTACTGCAACTCCCAAAGTAACAACGCCATCATCAAAAACAGGGTCAACATCAGGTTCTACTGGACCTGTCTCTGAAGAAGAGATCAGGGCTGTTTTGTTGCAAAATGGGCCTGTGACCACTCAGGATCTGGTTGCTAGGTTTAAATCACGACTAAGGACTCCTGAGGTACCACTTGAAACTGACTTGTTTGTCGTGCTGTTGCTAGATTATCTAATGCTTCTTTTTTCTTTTCTTTTTTTCTTCTAAAATTGGTTTAACTTTAGATCAAATTACAATTACACTTCCCTTTTATGTTTATGATCTGTTAACTTAGCTATTCAGATCTTCACTGCCGATTACCCTTTAGGATTATCCGTTGGGTTATGCATGCTCTTAAGAATCTATGCTGTTCGTGATGGGATAAACACAATTTAAGGTTGAAAAACATGTGCTTAGAAAACTGTTCTAGAATGTTTGAATCTCATGCCAGGGGATTTGTTTTTCACAACTAAGGGGTGCGGGTACCAACTTTTTGCATAAAGCATGGTGCTTCAACCAGTCCAACCCAGGCTGGGTTGATGGCACAGGATATTAATATAGGTAGGATAGACTGAAGATGTATAACCTTGCTTATTATATTCATCCACTGAATGAGAATTTCTGCTTCCTCCTCCGGAAGAACAATAAAGTAGCATCACCTGAAAAGTTTAGGATGCTTTCAGTTCCCCTCGCCTCTCTGTTTTCTGACTGGTGGAAGTTCATTGGTGCAGGACAAGAAGGCTTTTGCAGATATTCTAAGGAGAATCTCTAAGATTCAAAAGACCAGTGGTTCTAACTATGTTGTGCTGAGGGACAAATGATAGCCTTTTCTGTGTTTCCAGAATTTCACTTGCTCAGATTAGCCCATGAAACCGCTAAATATCCTGTAAGTCTATAACTGTGCTAGCTTAAAAAGAAAATAAAAGAAGGAAACGAATCCCATTAGCCTTCTGTAACTTTCGAACCAATCCTGACTTTGTGTGACTATTATCCTTGTAACTTTGTTGCAGCAAATTTAACAGTGAAAAAAACTATTGTAAAATGTTTACTGTAGAAAAATATACTTGTAAAATGGATGCTCTAGTATAATCCAGCAGTGCTAATCAAAAGAGTGTTGGTCAAATAATTTTCTGAAAAATCCCATCGTTTTACTTGTATTTTTATCATAGTTATTAGATTTTTTTTTTCTGGATGTGAGGAAACTCTACTCCCTGAAAGCGTACCTACTTTGTGGGTCAAGATAGGTGATTAAAACCCTGGAATTTGAGATTTATTGTACAGATTGTAATTCCTGTGCTATCACACCACCACACCTCATGAAGGGATCATAGCTATTAGACTGTACTATCGAAAACCCAAGTCATTTGCTAGTACTATATAAAACTATTTTTTTATTAAAAAAAAAGAAATTGATGATATTGTTTGGACAACATTTTGTTTTCTTACCGAAATGATACTGCTTGAATTAAAATGATATTATATTTGACAAATTAAAAATAATTCAAGTTGATCTAGTCCAGTTTTTTACTCAGGTATGATTAAGTCAATAAATTGATATATCAAGTAATTGAAGTGTAATCAGGTTGTTTTGTAACTTGGTTTGAAAATAAACTTGATTCTAGCTAGGTTTCAAATCATCGAATTGATGTGATAACTATGCATCGGATTGTATTTGATGCTACTTTGAAAAGTAAACTAAAATCTCAAACTTTTTCAATCCAAATACATTATTCTAAAACCACCTTCATCGGAATACCAAATGCACGAAATAATGGCGACCAAGTTTTGTTTGACAGCCGCATCCTCCAATGTGTATGAAGGTTGATGAAGGGTTAAAGGAAGGAGAAGGTTACTTTCATCAGTCAAACGAACATGAATTAAAACCAAAGAAAACATAACATCTGTCCAAATTAACATAATTTTCCAAGTTCTTGCTGCCATAAACATTAAAACTACAAAGCAATCCAAAATCCAGCCATCAATAAAGCAAAACATGCACCGAAATGGGATGAAGCTGCTGAGCTTTCTGGCGGGGCAGCAGCAATAGCCTTATCAGAGCCTTCTGATGTAGCTTCAGGTGTGGTGGTGTCAGTTCTGGCTTCAGGAACCACCTCTACATGTAATTTCAGGCCATTCTTGCACTTCTCAGAATTGCTGTTCGTGAAGTAACGGACCCCTTCTCCATCAAGAGAGATGCCATCACTGTCATCACTGTACATTCTGATTGGATTGCTCACATCACACGCTAGGTATTCTTCCCTGGTCTCTACCTCAGCTATCCTACCCTGTGCTGCAGAGTGGGTGAACCCTGATCTCCCCGCAGGTCACACGCTCAAATATATTAACAGGAGCACATTTCAAGGATCGATAAGCTCATTTGTTCTTATACATTCCCAAAATCACTGAACTGCCTATAAATTTCAGGTTGTTTACTCGTATAAATCAAGAAAAACACGCTTAGAATCCTGGATTTATAGTGTGTTAAGATATTTGGAGGAAGAACCACTAATTCCACCCTTATAAATCTTTCTGAAATGGAAATACTGAAAGAAGAGAGAGAGAGAGAGAGAGAGATTGCTTACAAATTTTATCTCCAACTCTGAAAGTTGTAGCAGAGGACCAGGAACCAATATCAGTATAAGGGTGCCATCCATGATCCCCTCCAACTATGTGGTGCACTTGGGCTCCAACATTGAGGCTCACTGAGACGATAACCAGAGCCATCAATGTCTTCTTGTTCATTGTCATTTTCACAGCACAACAAGCTTTCTTCCCGAGGAAAAAGAGAGGTTGGAAGAGTAGTTGCTGAGGGTGAAAGAGAATGTGTCCTTCAAATGATATTGCACTAAAGATAAGGGTAGATCCCATTATTATTAAACCAGTTTGATTTGGTGGGTTGATCGAAAAAATTATTTAGAAGTTAATCAAGTATGATCCAGTTACTAATTCGTAATTTGATTAAGTTAGTTAAAATTTAATATGTATTTTTCTTATTAACTTCTGTATTTTGTAGAGTAAAAATCAAAATTTGAATATAATAAATGTGATAAATATTTGTTGGATTTTGGTCTATGAAAAAAAAAACTCTTTAAAAAAATTATGGAGGACTAGTTATGATTGTTCGAAAAAAAAAATATTATTGAATATCTATTTTAAAATAGGAAAAACAAATAGAATGACAAACTCTTGAACTCAATTCTTGACCCATTTATATAAATATGTAAATCTTATTTCATATATTTATATATAGTTAAGGAAGCTACATGTTAAATGTTGGATCTCATATTTAAAAATGAAAGTTAAATCATTGTTATTATATAGTTATGTTATGATATATTTTTTTGTGAAAGAAGAAAAGAATACGAAGGATTAAAATGAAACTATACAGTTAGATGATTCATGTTATAATCTAATGAAAGAAAAACTTCAACATATTATTTGATAATTTTATGTTTTGATTGGTTTTAATGGGATGCAGACAATAGTGTCAATTCTCAGTGAATCTTTTCTAGGAGACTCCTCCAAAGTCTCAATCTTGTTTCCATGCAAGGAAGTTTCCAATGCAATGAAGCAAGAAACATGTTTTTGATGGTTTTCTGTGATGAAAACAGAGTGGGAAATTCATTTAAGATAGACAATATCTTATAAAGATATAAATTTATTTTTGATGTTTTTGTATGCTTTTGTTTTTCTACTTTTAGAGAATAATATAAATTATATTATGAAATCTCACCTAATAGTCTAATTTTTTTAGTAAGATAGTTCTTTTACATGATATTTGAGCCATATTGACTCAGCAGTTAAGAGTTCGAATCTCATCACCCCTATTTTATTTGATAAAAATCAAGCACAACATAGTGTGAGCATGTGCAAGTTTTAATTCCAAAAAGTTTTCACTTGAGAAGGTGTGTTAGAGAATAATATAAATCATATTCTGAACCTCACCTAATAGTTTAAAGTTTTAGATTAGATGGTTCATGACACTTGCTAACAGGAAGAAGCTTACTGATATCACAACTGAAATGTTCATCTATCCCTTGTGATCCCAACTCCTTAGTCCAAGACCAGGTTTTATTATTTCCATTTTTTTTTCATATTTGCAAGCAACATTGATTTTTTCGACCACCGCAACTAGTTATCTGCTACCACAAATCTACATCAACCTAACAGTGGAACTTGTTTATGAAGCTCAAATCAAATACTGCTCACGTAATTCTGTTTGAAGTTGAAACAAAGAAAATACTGTCAATTTTAATGGAGGAGTCCGAACTCCATGGCAGATTTATGATGAAGCGGTTTGAACTTAGATTCATTGGATCATTACATGGATTTCATCTTCTTTTCTCCAAACTTTTCTTTCTCAAAAATCTTATGCAGCTCCTTGTAACACTTTCTTCCATTCGAAGATAGTGTTGAAGGGGAAATACAATATTACAATTTACACTATTCAAATGAGAGAGATAAATCAGGGAAGAAACATCACTATTATCCAAGAAAATCAAGAACAAGAAGCAGCACTTGAAAATATACATTACAAAGAGCAATCTTGGTCACTCTCCGATGAGTTATGCATCGGAGCGCTTTCCTTCTGTTCTGGATCTTCTTCACTTTCAAGCATTCTGGCTTCAATAATTCAACAATGGATGATTCACAACCATAGGAGCGGTGGCTTCTGCTCGGAAGTTGAGAGCTTGCTTACTTTACATCCCACTGAATTCTGCAAAAAGAATCAGCAATGTAATACATAAACGTGGATGGATATGATGGGGAAGGGCTTAAATCATTGTGTTTCTGAGCAATATATAGGGGAAACCGCGACGGATATACTGAGAAAAAGGTGCTTGTAAGAACTATGTTACCTTGGTAATCCCCATAAGGTTAAGTATTATTTTGCACTAAATCTTTCGATATAATTAAGTTCGCATCAGTCATATTGGCCAAAGCAATCCTCACATATTATTTCTTTTGTGCTAGTTATCATTATCTCAGTGTCCATGTCAGTTTCTTGGCTTTAAATCTTCATACTGATCAATTTGACAGACAATGGCAATAAACTCGCAATTCGTTACAAACAATATGATGGTTTGAAGTGCATATTTTTCCCCCCTAAAATCACAAAACAGCAGTAATTGTGTAATAGTTTCAATACAAGACATGATGGAGTCTAAAGGGTAAATTCGGATCAACCATCATAAATAGGACTGTAAATTCTAAGCAAGCACATCTTTTTGGAAGTCTCATTTGCATGAAGTCTTCTGAGAATAGAGAGATATTCCAAGCATGAAATTAATCTATAGCAGTAATGTACTGGAAGGAGATACAAAAGAGGTCGAATCAGGAAGTCTCGGCAGCAGGTTGGGTAAGTCCAAACTTCACCAACAGCTTGCTTAGAGCATTGGGTGGGCAAACTTGGTATTTGACATTCCCAGAAGGAGAAAGGAAGACTTCAGCTAGTTCAAGCTTCTCGGAAGTAAGGCTTGTACTATCCATGGTTTTGCTGAGTACCTTCAAAGCAAGCTGGACAGCTTCTTCCCTTGTGATTTCATCCCTGTAATCCTGCTTTAACATGGATTGTGCAGCCTGGTTGTTTGCACCAATTGCTGCAGCTTTCCAACCAGCATAATTTCCACTAGGATCGCTCATGTAAAGTTGGAAACCATAATTTTTGTCCCACCCTGCAAACAGAAACGACACACCGAAGGGCCGAAGACCACCAAACTGTGTGTACCCTTGCTTGGTGTCACAAAGGGATTGAACTAGCTGCTCTACAGGCATTGGCTCTTGGTATGAAAAGGTGTAGCGTTGTGCTTGGATCCTTGCAGTGTTGATTAGGATGTTGGCATCAGACATAATTCCAGCCACTGCAGCAGCAACATGATCATCAATCTTGTACATCTTCTCAGTGGAAGTTGAGGTTTGCAATAGCTTGGATGTAACCTTCTTTTCACCAACCAAGACAACCCCATCTTTGGATAATATTCCTATTGCAGACCCGGCATTTCCAATTGCCTCCATAGCATACTCAACTTGGTACAGACGTCCTTCAGGGGAGAAGATTGTTGTGCGGCTATCATATCTCCGAGACATTTTTATTTATCCTGAAAGAAGATCATAAAGCCAGCAACAATCAGTTCTTAACCTTGCTACCCTGTCACTAGATTAACTATATAGGAAAGGCCAGGAAGCAGGGCTGGGGAATCCATAGTAAAGAGTGAAAAACTCACAAAAAGATCATTCAATTGCAAATAAATGAAAGCATGCAGCACACTAGAGAAATTGAGCATGCGAAAGCAGAAATATATATAAGAGCAACTCTTAGAGAGCAGCATAACTATTTGTGCAAGGTGTAATCAACTCGAAGGTGAGAACTTGAGACAATTGGAAAACATTTCAGAAATAATGAGAACTTCCAGAACCATGAACAAGTCAAATTGCGTGGAAATTTATTGAAAAGGTAGAATGTAGGCCTTGCATGTTGTAAGTTGAAAATATGATAAATTCTTCAATCCTGTTGATTGATTAACCAAAAAATTAGGAGATACAAGCATTGTGCCATTTTCCCAATTCAGCCCTTTTTCATGTTCATCCATATTCAAATAAAACATGCCTCACGGAAACAGCATATATATTTTCAGTTCTGAAGAGCCAAATGCAAACATAAGAGAACATGTATCACATACATATGCAAGAAAACACATGCATGGAATTTGTAAAGGAGGTGCATACACTTAAGTTTCTTAAAGGAGAAAAGGCCGTTAGGAGCAAACCCTAAGCTCGCAATAGAAGTTGCAAACAAGGCATGGAACTGAAAGTTGTTCAAGTTAGAAACACACAAGGACTGAATATAAGAAAATAAAATCTTACAACTGTAATTTATGTGGTCTTCCCTCTGATTAAGTCTAACCTGACCATTCAAAAAAACCTAATAAAAAAACATAAGACAATGAAAAATCTAACTATGAAATTAGTATGCTTTACTAAATAGTTACTTGAATAAAGTTCTGTAACAATAACCAATATGTCAAACTAGGTTTTCATTGTTTACCATCCCTTAATTAATTTACTTGACAAGAATATTACAAACGACATATAGCAAATCATATAACAAAAACAATCGAAAACCAGTCATCTCCAGCAAATATACAACTACATAGTTCCATAGTTGCGCTATTTCATCTAGCAGTTCAATCAAGGATTGTTTACAAAGTTGCCAAGCTAAATTCAAAATCTGTTTCGCCAAAGACAACCCATTCTATGTCTTTTTAGTACACAATCAACAATATTGTTTATCTTCCGTGCTTCCAACAAATCAATTTGATCCCTTAAAACTCTACAAACTACTATGGACACACAAAAAACAACACTAAACCAGGTTCCAATTCCAGATTCAAGCTTCTAAAAAACAAATCAAACCCAACCAGGTTTATTTCCACTCCGAAATTCATTGCATATTGTCTAGATAGTTGCCAGACTATTAAAATCTGTTTCTAGGAAATACCCAACCATCCTATTCTCTGTCCTTCCAGTGAGTACATCATCAACAATTCTCTCCCCTTTGGTCTCCCATAACAAAACAATTGATCCCTGATAACCCTACAAACTACAATTAAGACAAAAAAAAAAAAAAAAACCGATCCCAGATTCCAATTCAAAGTCCAACTTCAAAGAATCACCTAAGAAATCAGCATCGCCAACTAAAACTCCTCAACCTAGAACAAAATCAGGAAAAAAGAAGCACCTTTACTGCTTTACCACCATAAACAACCCAAAAACACAAACAGATCGACGTAAGCACCTAGAAAACTAACTCATAACACTTAATAACTAAAACTCATTTTCATTTTACAATTCTAAACCATAGCCACACCACACATAAAAACAAAGAAGCAACAACAAAAACGATTACAAAAAGTCCAAATCTTGATGAACTAGTTCAAGGAACCAACGAAAGAAGAGACATATGGTATAAGAAATCTAGAGGGAGTGATAATTACCTGTAAAATGCAAGTGATCAAAAGGAATTTACTGTGTAGTGTGATGCGGGAGATGATCATGGACCGATGAAAGCCATGGCTTCTTTGGTGACCCCTTTAGTCCTCTCTACCTTCTTGCTCAAGAAGAGTGAAAACAGCTGAGACTGTGTGGGTTGGGCTTTCAATTCTGTAAAATTGGGTTGGGCTTATGATATTAAGCCTTCCTATTTATTCATTTTTAGTTTTGATTGATTTGTTAAAAAAAAGATTTGTGAAAGAAAAATTAGCTCCTTATGTGTAAGTGAGTGTTTAGAAGTTTGAAATAGTTTTTTTTTTTTTTTTTATGATTTTAATATATTGGGATAATAAATTATTTTAATTTATTTTTTAAAAAAATACTCTTAAAAAAATACCCTACACTACACTATCAAGTAATCCCTTAATCTATTTATGATAAAATCATCAGATTTTGTTTTATAAAATTGGATGTTTAATTGATTTTATAGCATTTTTTTAGTTACTAATGATTTAGAATTGATTATGTTTGTCTATGAGCTTCAACTTATTTGTGTTCCCATGTTAGAAAAATACGCCAAACAACTTGTTAAAATCCACACGAAAAGTGACCTACTCATAGGTAATTTACAAAGGAACGTGTAAATAATAATCGAGGTTGGTCCAAAAACTCTTACTTGGATGTGAATAGACCTACGACCTCGTCACTTCTGGTTTTGCAAACTACAAGTCCATTCGTCATTTGGAGGGACTTTCTAAAATCTAGATTGTAATTTATATTATGGGTTGGTAACTCAAGTAAAAAGAAAGTCCTAGTTTTGACATTAGTTCCATCAATGGAAAGTCGTTGGACCATGACAATTGATTTGAAAAAAAAAAAAATAGTGTTATTGGATCATTCTGCAAATTCTTGAGTCAAATATTTTTATTAAAATAATTTCATCAAAATTGATATAATTAAATTTGAATTGAGTTTTATGGAATCAATCAAGTTACGAATTAATCGAAGTTAGACTTCAAGCTTTAATATCTAAGATTAACTCGTTAAACTTCACCGAGTTTAGCAACTATTATATCAACAGATTTTTTGAGTTTCCTAACTTTCTACCCCTTTTATATGGTTTTAGTAACAATAAAAAAAAATATTAGTTGTGAATTATGATATTTGATTTCAATAATACTAAGAGATTAATTAAAGTAATCAGAAGATTACTTAATTATGATTAGCTTATAAATATATAAGTTAGATATATTGAAGATATGTTTACTCTTCACACAAAAAATAAATAGAATAAGACACCCTCAAGTTGAAATCGTTTATAAAACTTCAAAAATACTTGTGTCTCTGATTTAGACGAGACCCTAATTAAAAACAAATTCTTCATTTCTAAATTGAGTTAAAAATATTAATTTTAAAAAATAATTGTTTAGATATTAGTTGTAGAAAAATGTGTCTTAATATATATATATATATATATATATATATATATATATATATATATATATATATATAACCTATGCTTTAAAATCCTTTTTTTAATCAATTAATTACTTTTTTTTATTGAAGTAGAACTTAAATTAATACAATTTTTAAATACAGAATGTACGCATTCAAACCTGTTATATGATAATGTTTTACATGCAGAATATACGGACATTTGCTTTTCTATCTTTTCCCGTGAACCAAGCACTACCCGTTTATAGTATTTTATTTTTCTCGAGAAAAATAGGGTCCTCGATCATCCACAGTAGAGCAAACATTTCAAATCAACCATGGATTAAGAAACCTACCAGACAAAAAATGCTTTATGAGAAATCAAACAATTTTATTTTTAAGAATTTATAAGGTGACAGCAAGTCCAAATCATTGTTTCCCAGTTTCATTTGTTTTTAAAATTATTTTTTATTTTAAAAACTATTAAATTAGTGTTTTTTTTTTTATCACAGTTCTGATTAGCTATATAAAAAATAAAAATAAAAATTATTTTGATAAGTTTTGTTTTTATAATTAAATAAAGGTGCGCAGAAAACACTTTTAAGGGAGGGAGTTCACAAGTGCACGGACGAACATGGTCATCACAGCTTGATCAAATTTAACATCAAGTGATCAACAAGGTATGCCCACAATTGACAGGCAACGAGTAGAATAAATTAACATAAGATACTCTCTCGAAAAGGAAGGGAAGGGACATAATTAGAAAATTCTCTCGAAACATAATAAATTAAACACGAGATATCCTCTTGAGTTAAGGCTACATTCCAGCCACTTCATGATCCTACATGCATTTATTCTTTACACTTTCAAGCTTACACTCTGCATGTTTCAACACAGCCTGCAACCACCAAGAACGCAGAATATGATTAATTTCATGAATATTCTTGCTGGTAAATGGAATATCTAGTCAGAACGACACTATAAATAGTAAAATTCTGAAAATGGAAGGTAGCGAGCACCTGATTGATCAAGCAGGACACGTGAACCCTGGAGGTGGGGTCTTGCCACAGTCAACGAGGACCTCAAGAGCAATGGGTATAATGATGCTGATGTTGAGAAGTTTAGCTTTAATGGTGGTGCAAAGACATAAGGCAGCATCCAAGTCAAGAAGACCTTGAAGCACTGGACAGCATGCATCCTTGGCACTGCTGCCAATGCCAATGTGGACTAGTCCACCCAGCACGTCAACACATGCACCTAGCTTGAGAGTGTCAATGGGGCAAGTCTCTTGTTTTGGTGGTGGAGGTGGAGGACATGGTGTTTCAGGTGGTGGTGGAGGAGGACATGGTGTTTCAGGTGGTGGAGGCTTCACAATTGGTGGCATTATCGGAGGAGTCACAGGAGGCTTTGGTGGTGGAAGAGTTGGTGGCGGAAGAGTTGGTGGCTTTATTGGAGGAGTCACAGGAGGCTTTGGTGGTGGAAGAGTTGGTGGTGTTGGTGGCTTTATTGGAGGAGTCACAGGAGGCTTTGGTGGTACAATGGGTGGGTGGGGCTCATATGGTGGATTTGGTGTATAGGGCGGATTCACAGGTGGTTTGGGTACATATGGTGGTTTCGGTGTATAGGGCGGATTCACAGGTGGTTTCGGCTCAAATGGAGGTTTTGGTGTATAGGGGGGATTCACTGGTGGTTTGGGTATATACGGTGGTTTCGGTGTATAGGGCGGATTCACCGGTGGTTTCGGTTCAAATGGAGGTTTTGGTGTATAGGGTGGATTCACTGGTGGTTTGGGTATATACGGTGGTTTCGGTGTATAAGGCGGATTCACCGGTGGTTTCGGCATGTACGGTGGTTTCGGTGTATAAGGAGGATGCACGGGTGGTTTCGGCATATACGGTGGTTTCGGTGTATATGGGGGATGCACGGGTGGTTTTGGCATATACGGTGGTTTTGGTGTATAGGGAGGGTGCACGGGTGGTTTCGGCACATAAGGTGGTTTCGGTGTATATGGGGGATGCACGGGTGGTTTCGGCACATACGGTGGTTTCGGTGTATAGGGCGGATGTGGTTTGGGAACAGAAGGCGGCTTAGGTGGGTAGTGTTTGGGGGGTTTAGGGTGATAGGGTGGCTTTACTGTGGGAGGATGCACCGGTGGTCTCTTAGGAGGATACAGTGGTGGCTTTCCCTTGGGAGGATACACCGGTGGTCGTTTAGTGGGCGGAGTTGGGTAAGGGCAGTAGGGACAAGCAAGTGAAGTGAGCAACGCGCCCAAGTTAACAAGGAGGATCAAGAGATTAGCCAGAGCAAACTTGGCCATTCTGGCTCCCTGTTCACTGAGTTTCTCCCACTGAGTTTCTCTCACTGAGTTTCTTCACTGAGCTCAAGCCATGCACAACACCTTCTTATAGGCTTGAGTGCTCGAAATTTCTCTCCTCGATAAACATTCATGCACATATTTTATTGCAACATTGTCATTATTGCTTGACTTAACAGCCACTACGCATAACTTTACACTATCACTAGTACTCTTTGCCTGGAGTTCATTTAGGAACGCGTTCCACCTACAATACAACCCATATTTAAAATTATTTTTTTAAGAAGATATTGTTTTGAAATTATATTCAAAATAAAAAACTATAATTCTAAAAAAGTAATTGAAAATAAAAAAATAATGCTCTTAAATATAAAACGCAGTTTTCTTCGCGTCGCAAGCCTTGCTCAATGAGTCTCATCGTCAAATTAAATTTGGGGACAACTCTGCTGTCATTGATGTTACGTTCATTTCAACTTTCAAGGAAAAGAGAATCAAACAACACTGTTTTAAGATAAGAGGATATTTTAACTTGTAGTGCATTGTTGAGCCCGTGATTGCCTGAGGCCACTAGGGGGAAAAAAAACCCTAGTTTTTTTCGAATTTTTAAAATTGATTTAAATGAATATTAATCCCAGCTGGATATTAAAAATGGAATTTTTATTTTCCTAGTGAGAAAACATTTTATATGAAAACCACATGAGAAGACGAGTCACACTCCGAGATAATTTAGTTTTCTGTTTTAATATAAAATTAGATTGAGTTTAAATTGATTGAGTGAATTTAAATAATTTACTTATTACGCTCAACTTTGTTAAATAATATTGTCTAGTAGTTTAGGGTTTTAGGTTTTTATATAATAAAGAGTAAATAATTGACTCGTTGATTTTCTATTTTCTTGTACAAAATAAAGTTTTTTTTTCTCCATGGAATTTTACACAATTAATTTATATAAAAAAACAAATTAATATTCATAGTCCTCAAGAAGCGTAATATGATGACAAATGATTTACGATCTGCACGGCAAGTCTCGAGTTCGGGTCAAAATATTTATTTCTTATAAGAATCTGGGACAACCAGAATTTTACTTGCTTTCCAAACTTATAAAATACATTTTCATAGGAAGAATTAATATTCATAGAAATCTCCATGTTCAAACAATAAGTTTAAATAATCAGAGCTGGATATTAAAAACGAAATATATGATTTTCGAGGACAAGTCACAATCAGATATAATTTTATTTTGTTTTTTTATTTATTTTGACTCTATGATAGACTTGGAAATCTATAATTGCCTAATGAAATCCAATTGTGTCGGCAGCCACATGCTTGCAAACACAATTAAGCAGTGAACACCACTCGTTTGGCACATGCTTTTCTTTGCATTCAATTTTCCAAACAACAAACGTGTCTTGATTCGCATCATTCTACAAAATCGATCTCCTCAATCTTTCTACTCTTTTATTTTTATCACGAGCCTCCTAGCCCCAGGCTCCCCTTAGGCTAATGCTTTTTTTCTCTCCCTCGGCTCGGGAAACTTAAATTTTTAGGTGAAATATTTTTTTTAATATGATATCAAAGCCTTGTTGACCTAGCGGTCAAAAAATTGAATCTCATCACCCTCAAATTATAAAATAAAAATCAAGCATAAGGTAGTGTGAGTCTGTGCAAGTTTCAAGCACAAGTGCTTTCACTTGAGAGGGTTGTTAGAGAATAATATAAATTATATTCTGGGACCCCACTTACAGGCTTAAGCTTTTAGGTGAGATGGTTCCTTAACATGGTATCAGAGCCTTGATGATCCAGCGATCACGAGTTCAAATCTCACCACCTCCATTCTCCATTCTGTTTGATAAAAATCAAGTACAAGGTGATGTGGGTCTGTGCAAGTTTCAAACCCAAATGACTTTCACTTGAGGAGGTGTATTAGAGAATAATATAAATCATATTCTGGGGTCTCACCTAACAACTTAAGCTTTTAGGTGAGATGATTCCTTAATATCCAGAATATGATTTATATTATTCTCTAATAGACCCCCTCAAGTGAAAGATTCTGGACTTAAAACTTACACTATCTTGTGTTTGATTTTTATCAAATAAAATGGGGATGATGAGATTTGAACTCGTGACCGCTAGGTCAATAAGACTTTAATATCATGTTAAAAAACCATCTCACCTAAAATTTTAAATTTATTAGATAAGACCCAAAATATAATTTATATTATTCTCAAACAGATAGAAACCGATAGAAGGAGTAGTCTCCCATCTTTGCAGATGATCATTTTGAGAGGAGCCAAGCCGAGGTATGAAATGTCACGGATTATATCCATGCAATTGCTTTATTCAACATGTTTTTGAGCTTCACAGCCCTCAGAAATGTCATGTCGTTTTCAATCTCTTCCTTTGTATATATATATATATATATTTGCAGTGCAGCTGTGTGCACAGGGACTCACAGAGGACCCGCGTTGTAAAGAATATAATATATAGTAAAATCAATTACTTTTTCCCTTCTTTCTTTCAAACCACTGCGATAAAATGATGTAGTAGTTGAAGATACCCCACCATTGTCTCCACACTGCATGAAATTCGAAGCTCAGCTTCGACTCACGATCAAACGAATCGAAATTGGTTGTGTAAGATATTTAAATTTTTGTTTTGATTGAGGAGTAAAACAATGCGAAAATCGATCAATCACTTGATTGTTACGTTATTGGCTCGATCAAGCCACGTAAGGATATTTTTCTGTGTTACAAACATAAAATTAACAAGAAAGTATTTAAAAAATGAAGGTCCTAAGCTAAAAGTCCTTGAAACTTTTTCGAGTTTTATCAGGTTTATTTGATTTTGATTGAATATAACGAATCGTTTGTATTAACTGATCAATTGCTAGACGTACGATTGAGTCATGGGTTTCCAATTGGGATGGGATCAGTCTCATCTAAGATGTATAATTCAAAGCATGATAAACCTAGATCAATTATCATTGCCACAAAAACCAGACCTACGTACCCTATGGATTCTGGCCAACTTGAGAGCTGAATTGGTACTTAAAATTAAAAAGAAATGAATTAACATATCAACTTGGATTGACAGGATAAAAAACCCTTTATATATATAGAAAAACTTTTGAATGCCTTTCCAGCCCGTGACTAGAGCCTTACTTTGTAATTTAAGTATGTTGAAGCTTTACTAGTTGATTCGGATTTTATATATATCGAAGCTAATTTAGCCATCTGGATGCATGAAACAAAGGCCAGATACATGGCTAATGGCCCACAAAGATGGGAGATGGTGGAATTCTTTCCTATCACCGTGGCAAGACTGGGTCTATAGCAAATTAAGAAGGGCAATTTGCAAGCCTATCTCTTAACTATTGGACCACCTTCTTGCTGATTATTGTTTTATCATCTTAATCGAAGTCATTTTTTGCTATCATTATTCTTTAATCTTCCAGAACCGTATAAATTCAATCAATCTTTCATCTAAATGAACTTCTCCAACCATTGACACTGACTAGTGATGGTGTTTTAGTGCCCCATTGATTTAAGTCCAAGTAGGAAATTATGATCCAACTTATGTGACTTCCACCTAATGCAGCTCGTCGAGGAGAGCGAGCTTAAGAGTTTGTGATCGCCCTTTAATGACTTCTACTTCGACTGCTGCGAATTTGCACACATCTATGTATTTTGCATGTTTATGGATTAATAGTTTTTTTTTATTTTTAACATGAATGTTTAGGCCGGCTTACGTGTATCTCAATTAATTTTACCGGCCCAGAAGTAAACAATTATTTAAGTTTTTAGTGATCATGTTATTAACAATCACCTGAAACTACGGGAAAGCAAATCCCTTAATTTATGGATTAATAGTTTTTAAAATACCATGCCATTGATCATCCACCAAATTCCTGTCTCCGAAGCTTGAATTCGGGCACGTATTGTTGATCTTGGTGTGAAAGAGAGGTAAAGAAAGAACTACAGGCTTACGAAATCGAATCTTGGCAGACCATTTTAATTAGCCCATGGTAATGGAAAGGATAAAATTCCAGTATGAAGAATGAAAATACGACTATAGGCTTGTAGGCTTATGGGAGCTAGAACAGGTAAAGAAAAAAGTGGGCAACAGCACATTAATCTGTATGAGGAGGCAAAAATATAATAATAATTAGAGCTCGACTCTCACTTCATTATTGTCAGATAAATTAAGCTGTATTTGCGTGTACAAGATAAAGGGGAAGATAAAGCGGAAGGCAGAAATTGACGTTAGAGAATAATATTTTGAAGTTTATTTAACTGTTTAATATTTTAGATGAGATGATTTTTTAGTGTTTGTTTGAGAGTGTGGTTGAGGTTGTTTTGAAAGTATTTTTTATTAAAAAAATTATTTTTTATATCAGTGCATGAAAATGATCTAAAAGCACCGATTTTTTTTTTAATTTAAAATAAAAATAAAAATATTTTTTTTAATTTTTTTCAAAAACACTTTTGAAACGTAGTTTCAAACACCCCTATAATATGATATTATAGTCTTGTTGACTCAGTGATCACGAATTTGAATTTCTCCACTTTTATTCTGTTTTATAAAAAATAAACACAGAGTAATGTGAGTATGTGCTAAAAATAATATAAATTATATCTTCTAATCTCATTTAATAATTTAAGTATTTAAATAAAATAATTTATTAACCTGAAAAAAGAAGATAGGAAGGGAATCAACAACAACGAATGAATTTTATCCACAAGTCCCTTTCTTTTTAATTATCATTCTTCCCAACTGGATCCCAATACAAATTTTTGTCGCACTTGAAGATTTACAAAACTGAAATAGTAACATTTTTCTTGTCCTGGTTCTTCTTATGGTCCCCGAAGACTTTAGAAAATACCCCACCATGAATTGTGAAAAGAATTCAAAAGAGACTCCATACCACAACTATCTAGCAAGATCCACGACTAATGTTATCGCAGATACATGCAAGTGAATTTGGTGGCCATCAATTATCTTATGATAATACTTTGTCTTGCTGATTGAAAGATGATGCAAGAAACCATGAAAGTCAATGTCTTGATAATCTTGTGTTCATGTACATGTGCTTTGTGCTAGTAGTAGATTGTTGTTTAGCATCGAAAAAGTAAACAATGCTGGTCTAATTTGTTAGCTCAGGTTGTCTTCATATGAATTTAACTAGAGAATTTAGCTACCATACAGTCGAGATTCACCACAATATTTCAAAAAGGTTGTGCTAGATCTTACAAGAATTCTAGTTTGTCCATCAAAAATTATCGTGTCCCAATTGTTCATTTAGGATCTGTGATGCTTCTAATATTGATTTTTTTTAATGATTTCTATATTTATAATAATAATAATTCATGGTTAGGAGGAAAACTTTTACCTCTTACAAATGAATTCACACGGTAGGTAATTTGCTAATTAATCAAATGATAATTCAATTAAGTGCATATTTGTGAGTGTGGTTGAAGTTGCTTTTGAAAAAAAAATTCATTCAAAAATGTATCAAAATTATATATTTTTTTATTTTTTTAAAAAATTATTTTTGTTATCAACAAATAAAAATAATCTAAAAATACCATAATTTTTTAATTTAAAATAAAAAAAATAAAAATAATTTTTTTCAAAAATATTTTTGAAATGCAATGAAAAACACCTACCTACTTCTAAGATTGAGTGAAGGTTAAAGAAGCAGGTATTAATGTCTTCTAAATCGATCTATAATCAATTGATTATATCTTATTTCACACTCTCTAAGCAACCGATAAAAAAAAATCTTATTCCTTCCAATGGAATGAATTTGGTCTTGTTGGAGAATATAATAGTTTTTGCTTTTACATGTTTTTTTTTTTAAATTAATTATTTTGAAAAATATCAAATTGATGATTTTTTTTTTTATGATTTTGATGTATTAATATCAATGGAAAAAAAAACATATTTTGATATATATTTTTAAGTAAAAAATACTACACCAAAAAACTTGTAAAAACAAAAGCTGCCCTTGACGATATGCCAAAGTACTCGCCATCTTCTCTTTTGTCAATAGACATATATACTGTACTTGGATCTCAGCTATGGCAAGCATTAGTCGTGTTCAGCACCACAAGTTTTCCTCGCAATCTCTGTGTCGTGCCAGCATCTATCAAAATCATGCACCCACTATATACTGACTTGGGATATTCTAGCTATATGTACTACACTATCTGAGCAGACAACGTGTGATTCGGGCACACACCAGTGGTTCGAGGCTCTTCTTGTGGATGTGCTGGGTCAAGGACCACAAAGAGCCGCCACTGACAAATCTAGATTTTGTAAGAGAGGGGTCAGCTAGCTGAGCACCAGTGGTTCGAGGCTCTTCATGTGGATGTGGTTCTGGTTTTGAGGTGGCCATTTCGTCAGAGTGTCTTTGAAAAGTTTATAAGCCAGTGGATGGGTTTGGAAGATTTTGAAACTTCGGGGGGGGGGGGGGGGGGGGGGGGGAGGCTTCCAACAGGCCTCAGCATTGCCACACTGCTGAGACTAGATGCGTCATATGGGGATACTTCAAATGAGGATTTTTTTGTTTACTCCCTTTTAACCTGGTAAGGAAGTCGATAGGTCTGAAATTTGAGAAGGTAGATAGATGCCTATGATCAGATGTTAGTATCTTGAAGCATGAATTTGGCTAAACAGATCGATGACTAGTGTGATTGATCAAGATTTCACCACTGCAGGGCACATCAATTTCAATCTGAACATAGTTGATCCTGCAGCATGGAAAAAATAATGCACTTTACAGACCATTTAGGTCAGTCTCAGAATTCAGGCCCATACTATTGTCGAAAACATAAATGTGGAAATGGTTTGCTGCATCCATTTCAGACCATTTGAAAGCATAAAAGTCATGTCATTCTCCTCTAAGAAAGATAGTCCAGTTAGTTTCTGCACCTTTCAATAGCACAGCAGCTCCCAAGAGGCCAAATTCTGGAGACAATAAGCTGATTGTACAATCAGGAACAGCATTTCCTGTGATGGAGTAGGACAACCAGAGGAATGTAATGGAAATGCTCGGAATCTCCATGGCCAGGTAGTAATGTACTTTGCCTGCTTGACATGTTAATGGCTCAAGAACTTCTTGTTGCATAGGGTTTAGAGAATTGAATATCTGGTTGGTGGCCAAGCTTCCTGATCAGAGCAGCGTGGAGGAGGTAGCTATCAAGCGAGCCATTATGAACGATAGTTTGCAAAATTAAAATACTGTTCGATGATTATTTCTAATTTCTAATATCATAGATCAAAATCAACAGAGATGGTGAGGCTGATTTAATTTCATTCTATTTTGCTCTGCAATCAGTAACTGATCAACTCACCTGCCCTGCCAGTCCATGCTGAGATTCTAATATTCTACAGCCCATCTTGAGAACTCCAAGTAACGTTCTATATTATTACATCTAAAGCTGATCAAACTGTGCAAAAATTAGCAACACATCTAAGAACAACTCATGAACCTAGACAGGAACAGAACAAGAAGTTTCATGGGTACAACCTCAGCCTTAATGTCGCTTCGAATCTCCTCTTCGTGCTCTTCAAATGTTCCAGGGAAAGTAGCCAGAGTTCCATCTTCCACCAACAAAATTTTACTCTTCTCTTCAACATGACAAGACACTTGGGATCAACCTAGAGCCATAACTGGCCAGAACGTCTCCAAGGAGCGTGGTGTAATGGCAGAGGACTTAAGATTTGCACAATAGGTCTCGAGTTGAAGTCAGGACATGCATCATTTATACAAGCATGGGATAACTGGGGTTTTACTCGCTCACCTGGGCCTAAAAATTACACTTTCCATGAGTGAGGTTTCCTCTCATTAAAAAAAACTGGCCAGAACAACTCCAGTGAATTCAACCCAGCGCATCAGCCAAGGCGTCTGTATTCGGCATATCCAAATGATTGGTCGGTTCATCCAATAACATAATACGGGGCCTCGACATTGACACTGATGAAGAAACAGCAACCCGAGCTTTCTGCCCCCTTGATAAGTTTGCTATGAGCTTAAGATGATTTCTCTCATCCTGTGAGATCTAAAACCAAACCCACATTATCTTCAATGACACAAAAACTCATATCGTCAACCAAGTAGATTTTATAGACGGAGCTATGATGTCATGAATGGTGGAATAGATATCATCATAATATCGGACGTCTGAATTAACTTTGTAAAACGACATCACTTATTGGATTGTTGGTCAACTTGTGAGTTATCGGATCAAATTGAGTCTATTACTCTAGTAAAATTAGATTTAATCTTCAAAATTTGATAGGATTGAATTTGACTAGATTAAACAAATCATCAAATTCCGTTACACTCCGATCAATGAGTTTTTAGATCAGGAACAAGGGCTTTTCATTATGCTGTATTGTATAATCAACAAATCTAAATCGGGGACACCATCGTTAAAAATAAAATAAAATGGAGAAACCGAAGCCAATAAATTGTCTGTATTGAATCGGGAACCAACAAATGCGAATTATATATTCAAGAAACAACCGTATAAATTCTCAACATTATTAATTAATTTGACCCCTTAATAACTCTAATTTTATAATTATTGCATTACATGATGAAAAAAATAAATAATCTGTAATGAAAAATGAACATATATCATCAAGGAACAAAAGAATGACTCCAACATTTGTTGTGCCTGACCATGAGTCAATGATGAGTGCCGGTGGTATACTTGTGTCCACAGCAAGGGGCAGGACCATCCTTAATTCCTCCGAGTGTCTGGCTGCTGGTGAAACTATTTCCTCCGCCAGGACTTGGGCCTGACTGCTTGATTTCTCCGAGCGATAGACCATCGAAGAAACTCTCAACAGCTCTGCTAGCAGCAGAGTTACTTGACTTGATGATGTTGAAGGGACGGGCTTCAGCTGTCTCGATGAAGAAAAGGGAGTTCACAATCAAAAGAATGAAAAAGAAGCTGAGAGGTTTGGCCATGGCTGCCATGATAAGTAAGGTGGGAGATGAAGCTGATGCTTTGTTGAAGAAGGAAGTGTGTGAGATAATGGGGCATGGATGAGGAATCCATGCAGGTGATATTTATAGCGTCGATGAGGACTGCAAATTTGCGCACGCAAACCATTAAATCAACCAAACATGAGACTATTGGAAGACACCGGTGCCTAGCCAGGAAGCAACGAGGGAGGTTCTTCATTCTTGGGCTTCAAGGAAAGAGCATGCATAATATTTGATCAGTTTGATAGTCCAAATTGAAAGGTGCAGAACGGAAATTTTTAATGGTGGAATTTTGAAGCTGTTTCCTGGATAACAGTGGTATTGATCTCTATTTTGTTTTGCCCGGCGGCGGGGTAATCTGAAAGAATTTTCTCCAGAGATAGAATGGAGACCAGAGACCTTGAAATCTTTGAGAGTGTGTTTGGTATTATTTTTTTTTTGTGGTTGAGATTAAAAAAAAAACAGTTTCATGAAAAGCACTTTAGCTGTAGTTTAAAATAATTTTTAAAGTGTTTGGTTAAAATTATAATTGAGTTTAAGGTTAATAAAAAAAAAATTTAAGTGTTTGATATTTATATCCCCCGCCCCAACACAACACATGGAAAGCAGCAAATGAAATGGATTCCATGTACAAATTTTAGCTTCTCAAAATTAACCAAACACCCAAATTCTTCATTTCTTTACAATCTCCGATTACACAAACTCTTCATTCCATAGGATTTGGTGAGTAAATGTCAAGCGCTACGTATCCATGACTGGTCAGCAGCCGATGGTTTCTTAGTCAAACGGATCAATGGAGCAACATAATTGGGTACGGTGCATTTATTATTGACTGCGGGCAGTGATATTAGAGTTTAAAGTCGTACTATCAGATTCCGCAAGGTTCGGCTTTCAAGTTTTCTGGCGGTGCTCATAGGTTAACGAATTAACTAGTTTGATGGCCCGCACTTTGTTGCGGGCGGAACAAATAATTTTTATAATTGTTCAGATTAAAATATAATATTTTTACATGTAAAGTTTAATATAATGAAATAAATAAAAATACCATGTCATAATAACAGTAACATCGAAGTGTTAACTTCTAAAATTATCATCATTATTACTATCAAAACAGTAACAGTTATTAAACTACCTCGAGAAAAAAAATGTAAGTAAAAACAAAATCTCAAATTATTATAAAATTATCATAAAATTATCATCACTATTACTGTCAAAATAATAACAATTATTAAACTACCTCGAGAAAAAAAAGTAAGTAAGAACAAAATCTCAAATTATTATTATTATCCTTAATATTAATATTATTATTGCGTTAATAACAAAAAAAAAAATTAAATCAAAGACTAAAAGAAGTCTAAAAACATTAATAAAAGAGCAAATAAAAAAATAAAATCAAAATTAATCTAACTTGAAAATATATAAAAAAAATCAATAAAAAACTAAAAGAAAGAGCAAATAAAAAAATATAATAGATGATAAAACAAAAATTAAAATTATTAGCTAGAAAAAATCATTTAATTTGAAAATTTACAAAAAATATATGTCCTCGTTGCGGGCTGAGCAAACAATTTTTATAGGATTTGTTGGATCAAAATTAAAATATAATATTTATATATGCGAAATTTAATATAATAAAATAGCTCAACACACCCTACTATAACAATAGCAAAATCAAAGTTTGAAAATCTAAAATTATCATTGCTCTTACTATTAAAACAATAAAAATTATAAAATTATCCTGAAAAAAAAAAAACTCAAAAACATTAACAAAAGAATAAGTAAGAGAAACAATTAAATTATTATTATTATTATTATTATTATTATTATTATTATTATTATTATTATTATTATTATTATGTTAATAATGAAAAAAACAAAAATAAATGAAAGACTAAAAAAATGCTAGAAACTTTAACAAAAGATAAAACAAAGAAATAAAATAAAAATAAAAATTATCATTGCTATTACTGCCAAAAAAATAAAAATTATCAAATTGTCTAAAGAAAAAAAAACTAAAAAACATTATCAAAAGAGTAAGTAAGTAAAACAATTAAATTATTATTATTATTATTATTATTATTATTATTATTATTATTATTATTATTATTATTATTATTATTATTATTATTATTATTATTATTATTATTATTATTATTATTATTATTATTATTATGTTAAACACACTTATATATACATGGACAAAAGTAGGGGTTATTTTAGAAATTTTAAAAAATAAAAGTATAAGGGCTGAAATAAAAATCAAAATATAAAAGGATTAAAATCAAAAATTAAAAGTTTAAGGGCTAAAATGAAAATCACATTTATTAACATTTTCAATTAAAGGACAAAGTTGCAAAAATTGAAACTTCTGTACCGAATATATTAAGTTTTTTCAACCCAATTCGGAAATTAAAAGAAGGAGGACCGAAGTGAAACATTAACATTTAATTAATTGCAATCGAATGACCCAATCGAACAAAATCAAAACTTATATAACAGAAATTAGGACCATAGACACAATTAAAAGTAAAGGGACCGAAGTGAAAAGCTACCAAAATCGGGGGGCTCTTCTGCACTTTTACGTGCAGGAGAGAGAGAAACGGTGAAACCAGCTTTAACCGGCCACTGCCGCGTCCACGTCTATCGTGTGAGAAAACGCGCCGCACCAGGAGGAAACCCAAGATGAGGCGCACCAGAATAGACGCCGGTAGGACATTTCCGGCCACCATATAAGCTTTCACGCGGCACCTAAAAGGGGCGTGAGGTGGAATACTGTCGGTCGCGTGGACAGCACGCGCCGACAGTATTTTGAAAAATAAATAAATAATAATGGTCAATTACTGGTATACCCCCTGTGCTTAATTAATCAATTTTATCTTATTAGGGGCTATAAGCGTATTTAGCCATTTTAAAAATATTAAAAAAAAGATTGCGGCGGACCGGACCGAACCGGACCGGTCTGTACGCGCGCAATTACACCAGTGACCCTCAGTCGGAACCGTTGATTTTTCCTATTACCTGAGTTAAAATCGTTAAAACACTGTTCATCAGAGGAAAAAAAAAAGGTGGACGAACTCGCGCGACGCACGGACGAAAAATGTCCACTCCACAGTGCATTGTGTCTTGTGCTACAGGGAATGTCTGAGCTCTTTTAGATTATTGTATAATTTGAATTCATTCTAGAATAATACTTTATTTTTAAAAATATTAAACTATTATTTTGGATAAAACATATATAAAACAATGCTATTTTAGATAGAATTAAAAACAACCATTCAAATTTACAAGATTAAGTGACCAAAATTTAACGTTGATTCACTTAAATTTGACTACTTCAACTTCAATATAATATGAAAAGAAACTCAATTTCAGGCAAACTCTTGACCTAGTTGAGCCGCCAAGCTACACAAGGTTTTTTTAAAAATCTTTAAAGAGGAGATTTTTCACTAGTTTTATATATAGAGAGATAGATTAATGTGTGAATTAATTAGTTGATTAAAAAATAAATGTTTATAATATAATTATTTAAATGTTAAAGATAAGTTTTAGCTAGCTTTATATAGCATACACACAAGAAAAGAAAACCAGTAACAGTAAAGTTACTTGTAAATCCTATTGTTTTAATGTGTGAATAATATAAATTTAGTGTGTGTTTGATAATGTAATATAAGGTGTTTTTATAAAAGTATTTTTTAATAACAAAATATTAAAATAATATTTTTTCAAAAACAGTTTACATCAATCGAAACCATTATAAAATATATTAAACATCCATTTGATATTTCTAAAATAAAATAAAAAAAATTAAAAAACTAAAAAGAAGATATTTTTTGTATTATTTTCTACAATGTTTTCTGAATTTGTTCTAATTATTTTCTTGCAAGTTCCAGGTTTGCGGTTCAAGACACCTTCTATGAATCTATTATTTACGTAATTCACACCACAGAAATCTGACGATCATTAATGCCCACCTTTTTGCTTCAATAAGTTCTTCATCACAATTGTCTATCTTATAGAAAATACCAATTTACTTGCCCGTGTGCTTTACTGTGCGCTTTACTATGCTGTACTTTTTTTATATAAAAAATTGATTGATTCTGAATGTGTTGTAATTGATTATCTTAATATTTAATTAATAAAATTATAATTGATAAAATCTGATAGAAATTGATTTTTTCAGCCTAAAAGTGATTGGACGTTGCTATTTTTAAAATTATTTTAATAGCTATTTAATTGGTACATTGTACAATTGGAAGCGATAAAATTCATTCAAAAAACAACCATATAGATTACCAACATTATTAATTAATTTGACCTCTTACTAACTCTAATTTTATAATTATTGTATTACATGATGGAAAAATAAATAATCTGTAATGAAAAATGAACGTGTATCATCAAGGAACAATAGAATGAGTTCAACATTTGTTGTGCCTGAACATGAGTCAATGATGACTGCCGGTGGTAACCTTGTTTCCACAGCAAGGGGCAGGACCATCCTTAATTCCTCCGAGTGTCTGGCTGCTGGTGAAACTATTTCCTACGCCAGGACTTGGGCCTGACTGCTTGATTTCTCCGAGTGATAGACCATCGAAGAAACTCTCAACAGCTCTGCTAGCAGCAGAGTTTCTGGACTTCATGATGTTGAAGGGACGGGATTCAGCTGTCTCGATGAAGAAAAGGGAGTTCACAATCAGAAGAATGACAAAGAAGCTGAGAGGTTTGGCCATGGCTGCCATGCTAAGTAACGTGGGAGATGAAGCTGATGCTTTGTTGAAGAAGGAAGTGTGTGAGATAATGGGAGCATGGATGAGGAATCCATGCAGGTGATATTTATAGCGTGGATGTGGACTGCAAATTTGCGCACGCAAACCATTAAATCAAACAAACATGTGGCAATTGGAAGAGACCGGTGCCTAGCTAGGAAGCAACGAGGGAGGTTCTTCATTCCTGGGCTTCAAGGAAAGAGCATGCATAATATTTGATCAGTTTGATAGTCCAAATTGGAAGGTGTGTTAGAGAATAATATAAATCATATTATGGAGCCTCACTTACAAGCTTAAGCTTTTAGGTGAGATAGTTTCTTAACATGTTATCAGAACCTTGTTGACCCAACGTTCACGAGTTCGAATCTCACCACCCCTATTCTATTTGATAAAAAACTAAGCACAAGGTAATGTGGACCTGTGCAAGTTTCAAGCCCAAAGAGCTTTCACTTTGAGGGGGGTGTTAGAGAATAATATAAATTATATTATGGGTCTCACTTACAAGTTTAAGTTCTTAGTTGAAATGGTTCCTTAACAAGGTTCAAAATGGAAATTTTTACTGGTGGAACTTTGAAGCTGATAAGAGTGGTATTGATCTGTATTTTGTTTTGCCCGGCGGCGGGGTAATCTGAAAGAATTTTCTCTATATCGAAGTGCTAGAATGTGGAGACCAGAGACCAAGAAATCTTTGAATTCCAGAGGATTTGGTGAGGAAATTTCAAGGGCGACGTATCCATGACTGGTCAGCTGCCGATGGTTTCTTAGTCAAACGGATCAATGGAGCAACAGAATTGGGTACGGTGCATTTATTATTGACTGTGGGCAGTGATATCATAAAGAAGAGATTAGAATTTTAAGTCGCATTATCGGACTCCGCAAGGTTCGGCTTTCAAGTTTGCTGGCGGTGCTCATGGGTTAGCGAATTAATTTGAATTCACTCTAGAATAATACTTTATTTTTAAAAATATTAAACTATTATTTTGGAAAAAATATACAAAATAATGCTATTTTAGATAAAATTAAAAAACAATCCTTTAAATTTACACAATTGAGTGATCAAGTTTAACATTGAGGCCCTTAACTTTAACTAGTTCAACTTCAAGATAGTATAAAAAGAAACTCAATTTCAAGCAACCTCATGACTAGCGAGTTACCCAATCAAATCAGGGCTCTCTTTCGATAAATTATCTAATTACTGGCAGTCCTTAGAATTTCTTTATAACAAAGTTGTCAATAGGTGGATGCTTTGTTTTTTTAATCGAAATGAAATATTTTGGTTTCAGAGTGTTTTGGTATACCATTTTGAGAAAAATTAGTTCAAATCCCAAAATTAAATTATTTAGAATTGTGCAATTTAATCTAAAAAAGACATAATAAAACTTTTCTGAACAAAATTATGAACATATTTAATATTATGAGAATGTCATCATCAATCTCGCAAGGTCATTATATTCTCTGATTGCTTTGAAATTTTAACATATTATATATAAATATGTCAAGATACTTCTCGTAAAACTTCATCTTAATCTAACGGTCGAATTAAAAAATATGATCGATATTGTAAAATTATTCAGTATTTAAAAAAATATTATTTGGCCGAAACGAAACGGGCTGAAAGAAAGCCTTACGTTTTGGCCGGTATTTGGCTACTTTTTGCTTCAATACATTCTTCATCGCAATTGTCATCTTATAGAAAATACGAGGTTAATAGCCTCCATGTTGTGATTAACTTTTTTTCTATTTTTTGTACGTGTTGTAATTGATTATTTTAATATTTAATTAGTGAAATTATAATCGATAAAATCTTTTTGAAATTGATTTTTTTCCGCCTAAAAGTGACTGAATGTTGTTATTGTTAAAATTGTTTTGATAATTATTTAATTAGTAGATTGCACAATTGGAAGCGATAAAATTCATTGAAAATGAGACATGTGCTTCGTGCAACACACTGATTGATTGTTGTGTATATTTTACTTGTTTGATGAATTATTTCATTAGCTAATAACAAAATTACAATCGATGAATTTTAGCACAGATGAGTAATTTGTTTAACGCGGTAAACAATTTGATTGGTGGTTTTGTTTAATTACTAGGGTAAAAATTTAATTGCTTGATAGCAAAACTTCAATTGATCAAAATGACTAAAGATGAGTTATTTGTTGTCTGCAACATACTAATTATTTGTTTGGCGTGTTTTAATTACTCGATGAATAATTTATTTGATAAATAACAAAAATGCAAATGCTAAAATTTATTAAATATGAGTTTTTTAGATTTTTTCTTCATATTATTATATTAAAAGTATTTTAGAATAATGAGATTAAATTAATATGAGATTTATAAAGAAAAGTTAGTTAATTTTTTAAATATTTTTAAGATGTTATTATAAGTTAGTTAATTTTTTTAAATATATTTTAAGACATTATTATCAAAAAAATATCATAAAATATAATTAGCCTCACCAATGGTTCAAGGAAAAAGTCCTAAAAATAATTGTTATCATTATTCTAAATGTTTTATCTATAGTAAAATAAATACATATAAAAACTACATGATCTTAAATTTTTTAATTTGATTATTTAGCTCAGTTTATAACATTATTAAAAAAATATAGGACCATTAACAATTTTCTTATATTTTAAAAAATTTGGTGTTGGCTGTGGCAAAACGCATGATATTTTTTTTATTGTAGATAATATAGCACAATTTTTGTACTTGTCTTGTCTACGTATGACTTTGTGTATTTGTTTTTACATGATATGAAATCTGAAATATCATACCTAAAAAAGAAGACTGCAGAAGTTAATTATTAAGATTACTATTCTTATTGTTACTGTTATGATTGCTAAATTATCATAATTATTATCACTGCTATTATAGTGAGTGAACTCTTTAACTCTTCACAGGGAAACTGATCAGTGAACTCCTTAACTCATCAGGTCGAACATATCTTCCTTCTTCGTGAGTGATGTATTCAGCTACTCTTTTGTACTTTGTTTTTATGTACTACTAAGGCAAGCTACAGAGGAAGTTTCAGTATGTCAACAATCAAAACACTAATCTTTTAAGTTTAGATAAAAATAACTCCATGCTCATTGGCAGCAAGACAAGCCTTCCAGACTCGAAAAAACCCTCTCCCAACTCACAAAAAACTCAACATTATTAATTAATTTGACCTCTTACTAACTCTAATTTTATAATTATTGTATTACATGATGGAAAAAATAAATAATCTGTAATGAAAAATGAACGTGTATCATCAAGGAACAAAAGAATGAGTTCAACATTTGTTGTGCCTGAACATGAGTCAATGATGAGTGCCGGTGGTATACTTGTTTCCACAGCAAGGGGCAGGACCATCCTTAATTCCTCCGAGTGTCTGGCTGCTGGTAAAACTATTTCCTCCGCCAGGACTTGGGCCTGACTGCTTGATTTCACCGAGCGATAGACCATCGAAGAAACTCTCAACAGCTCTGCTAGCAGCAGAGTTTCTGGACTTCATGATGTTGAAGGGACGGGATTCAGCTGTCTCGATGAAGAAAAGGGAGTTCACAATCAGAAGAATGACAAAGAAGCTGAGAGGTTTGTCCATGGCTGCCATGATAAGTAACGTGGGAGATGAAACTGATGCTTTGTTGAAGAAGGAAGTGTGTGAGATAATGGGGCATGGATGAGGAAACCACGCAGGTGATATTTATAGCGTCGATGTGGACTGCAAATTTGCGCACGCAAACCATTAAATCAAACAAACATGTGGCTATTGGAAGAGAGCAGTGCCGAGCTAGGAAGCAGCGAGGTAAGTTCTTCATCCCTGGGCTTCAAGGAAAGAGCATGCATCATATTTGATCAGTTTGATAGTCCAAATTGAAAGGTGCAGAACGGAAATTTTTAATGGTGGAACTTTGAAGCTGATAAAAGTGGCATTGATCTGTATTTTGTTTTTCCCGGCGGCGGGGTAACCTGAAAGAATTTTCTCTATATCAAAGTGCTAGAATGTGGAGACCAGAGACTATGGAATCTTTGACTGGCCAAGCTACGCAAGAATTTTTCAAAAATCCTTAAAGAGGAGGTCTTGCACTAGTTTTATATATAAATTAATGTGTGAATTAATTAGTTGATTAAAAGAGTAAATGTTAATAATATAATTATTTAAATGTAAAAGATAAGTTTGAGCTAACATTATATAGCTCACACACAAGAAAAGAAAACAAGTAACGGTAAAGTTACTTGTAAACCCTTAATAGGAAAAACTCAAATCTTAGTTTTCATGTGTGAATAATATAAATTTAGTGCGTGTTTGATTTTTTTTTCTAAATCAATTTACATAAATAGAAACCATTATAAAATATATTAAACACCAATTTGATATTTCTAAAATAAAATAAAATAATTAAAAAACTAAAAAGAAGATATATGGACTTCCATGATTGAAGCCCTCCAGTAGATTTGCGGGCTTGGATCTCATTTGCTTCTTCAGCCCACCCATGCACCATTTCAACTGGGCGTTACCCAAACAAATCAGGGCTCTCTTTCGATAAATTATCTATTTACCGGCAGTCCTTAGAATTTCTTTATACTAATAGTACATTGCGTTTTGAAATTATATTTGAAAAGAACTGAATATTTTTTTATTATAAATTAAAAAAAACTTGGTACTTTTAGATCGATGATCTCAAAAATAATTTTTAAAAAATAAAAATTATTATTTTGATATATTTTTAAATAAAAAATATTTTCAAAAATAATATCAACTACACAAACGGACACTAATTGATACACAATTTTTATGGCTTAGGGTGTTTGGAGGATTGTTGTGGCTGTTTTTCTATTTAAAAATTCATTAAAATTATATATATATTTTAAAGATAATTTTTTATATCGTCCATCAAAATAGTCTAAAATAATTAAAAAAAAAATATTGAGAGCAAAAATAAAAATAAAAACTCGAATATTTTTCGAAAATCACTTAATTAATATTTTTGCAATGGTCACTTAAATGATAAAGTGCCTGTTTGGCTAAGCAGTTGAACCGTCATTTGGCCAAATTTTGAGAAAAAAATTTCATTTTAAATGAAATTTTTTTAGTGTTTTTAAATTATTTAATGTGCTGATGTCAAAAATAATCTTTAAAAAATAAAAAAAATATCATTTTGATGTATTTCTAAACGAAAAGCACTTTCAAAAGCAACCACAACCACACTCTCAAACACCTTTAAAAACTCGAATTAATTCGCTCTCCTCTTTTGCAACGGTCACTTTTTTGTATATAGTTCAGAATCTATCTCCCACTTTTGGTCCCTAAGACAGTTGATCCTTGTTCAAACAGAGCAAAATTAACGGTCACAGAACAAAATTAACGGTCACAGAACAAAGCAAAAATTCCAGTTCCAAAGATGAGAAGGAAACTAGTAGAAGAAGGAGAGAAAGAGAGGCTGGTTTCTTGTGAAGTGGTTAGAGCCAGTGATGTCACGAGAGCTTCTCTTCAAGTTCCCGCAGAACTCTGCCTATGATTTCGACCATAATCAAAGCTCAATATGGTCTCCTTTAGTGCCAAGAAATTACAGTCCCATGGATTTGGATTTGGATTTGGATTTGTTTGCTCCAAGAAGAATCGCATTCGGGTTTGGCCTGGAATTGGACAACAACAGAAACATCATCAGCATTAGAAGAACTGGTCCCAGGAAACAGAGCTACAGCATCAAGAGGAAGGAGAAGAATAAAAAGATGGCTATCACTGTCACTCCCTTCAATCTTAGCCACGGTGAGTTGAAGCTAAGGCAGCATAAGGTTAAGGCCACTGAGTTCTCCCCAACTCGAATCAAGGTTTCTTGTCTTCCCTTTGCTGCCAAGGTAAGTTTGAGTCGTCTTTTATCTGGGTTCCAAATTATCTTTTACTCTTCTACGATTCGAATGAAATGTTCTCATCGATAGAAAAAAAAACCCAGATCCATGCTGGGAAATTTATGTGATTTTAACCATTAATTTATTAATATTTAAAAATTTAAGCTGTTAGATAAGATTATAAAATATAATTTATATTATTCTTTAACACACCTTTTCAAGTGAAAGTTATTTGAACTTGAAACTTGCACAGACTCACACTACATTGTGCTTGATTTTTATCAAATAGAATGAAAGTGATGAAATTTGAACTCGTGACCGTTATGTCAACAAGATTCTAATAAGAAATCATTTCACCTAAAAATTTACACTATTATTAGATAAGATGCTAAAATATAATTTATATTCTTAAATGAATGCTATATATGTTCAGGGATGGAGTAAAAGTGGTGAAATCATTTACACTATTGTTAGATAAAATACTAAAATATAAGATATCATTTCACCTAAAAATATACATTATTGTTAGATAAAATACTAAAACATAATTTATATTATTGAATGAATGCTATATATGTTCAGGGATGGAGTAAAGTGCTGAAATCTGCCACCAAACATTTCAAGAAAAAGAAGAAGAAAGATCCTATAGTCCATGTGAAGCTCTCCAACTCTTTGAGAGATGTATAGCAATTGAATTTATTTCGCAGCTAATCAGAATTCCTTGTGTAATTGTTCTAAAAACTAGAATAATCATTTGTATTTGTAGCACTCATTCTTTTAAATCTCAAATCAATGGCTGATTCTCTTGTTAAAATGTAAACAAGCTGAATTTCATCATGCAATGGATTACTGCTCAGAAAATTTTGCATCAGGCATGGCGCTGAAGTTGACTGAACCAGCAGAAACTCAAATAAGTCCCCGAATGTTACTGGAACTCTTCAATTTCATCCCTCGTCAATATCCACGAGTTCATTCATTCCATCCGAGATGTAAATTATTTTCGTAAAAAATGCTGTTGTTTTATAAGGAGCCTGACTGCTTTCAGTTACAATTTGAAAGATTTTATGAAAGAAAACTCAATTGATAACTGTTTTTATACTTTGAGGACCACAATGTACTACGTGCCTTTTAACTTGTTCTCACAATTTAATATATTCTTTATTAAGAACCCAAAAAAAAAAATCTTCTTGATTCGAGATGAACCTTTTGAAGATTTAAATTATAATTTTGATGGGTAAACTTCGGTTAGCTTAACAAATTAAAAAATAATTTTTTATTAATGTAAATTGTGTTTGATCTTAATGTGCTGAGTATTTATTAAAATAAATTTTTTTTATAAATATAATAATATAAAAATTGGTATTTTATATTTTGAAATCAAGACATCAAAATCATAAGATTATTAATTTAATTTTTTAAAAATCAAAATATTTTAAAAAACCATTTAAAAATAGAGAGAAAAATCGTAACTATTTAAAAATATCAGTCGGTAACAATGAACAATGCTTATTATTTTGGAAAAATGCTGACCTTAATTTCTTAACATAGCCCAACAAAAAGGCTTTTGAAGCCCAATACTTGTAAGAGCCGAATAAACAAAAATGCTGCGTTGTTTAAAACGGTCGAAAATAATTTGAAATTTTCTTTCCTCTCCTCTCTCGGACAAAAAGACTCCGTATAAATGAAGGTTTTGCGATGAATTACAGAAAAATCAGAAAGAAGACCTTCCATCTTCCGAAGCCCAAATTGGTATGTCGCTTCTTCTGAAACTACAGAAACAGTTTTTGTTGTTACTTGTTAGTGATCTTGCATGTTGGGGCCGGGACATTCAGGTATCTTTTCTTTTCACAAATACAACATATCCTTGATTGTTTCAAATTCTATCAAGTGTTGTGCATTCTCTTTTATTGGGTCGTGTAGTGATTTTTCCTTATTGTTTGAAAGTACACACCAATGGGTAATTATTTCTTCATAGATGACTAGACGTGAATGGAAGCATATAAGCAGTGAAGGTCTGCTACCTTCATGCTCAAAGATACGCTCAAATCTGTTGGGAATATTTCTTATTTACTGCATAAGTTGTCCAGGTCAATAGGAGTTTGTTTGTTAGTGGATGAATAAATGGGGTACGTGTCCAGCTCTTCATTATTTAGTGGGTGGTCTGTTGGGTTAAGTGGGGTTAGTGCCAAGTCTTTAGTTAATTCTGTTTTCATTATTTTGAGTCAGTGTAATGCCTATTTAAAGGCACTGTTCTTTATTCAATAGACAAGCAATTCATTCTCATTCTCTACGATCTGTGCAACAATGGTATCAGAGCCTGGTTGGAGTGAAATTTAAAAGAATTGAAATTGAGTATTTTGTGAGGAAGAGACAGCAGCAGCTTCACCCACTAAATTGAGAGCTTTGTGAGAGAGAACAGAGCTTTGTGAGAGAAAACCCACTAAATTGAGAGCTTTGTGAGTGAGAATCTACCAAATTCGTGAGAGACCCATTAAATTGAGAGCTTTGTGAGAGAGAATCCACCAAATTCGTGAGAGAGAACCCACCAAATTGAAAGTTTTGTGAGAGAACAGCAGTAACCTCATCAAACATTTTGTGAGAGAAACAACAGTAACTTCATCAAGCATCAATGGCGTCAGAAAACAGCTTTGTCCAACCTTCAGTTCCACGGTTTGATGGTCAGTACGACCACTGGAGCATGCTAATGGAGAATTTCTTGAAATCGAAAGAGTATTGGGGCATTGTTGATTCTGGAATACCAGAATTAACCGAAGGGGTCGTGCTGACAAATGCCCAGAGAACTGAGCGAGAACGGTTACAATTGAAGGATCTTAAGGCCAAAAATTTTCTATTTCAGGCCATAGATCTCTCAATTCTGGAAACCATTTTGTGCAAAGACACATCAAAGCACATTTGGGACTCCATGAAAAAGAAGTATCAAGGGTCAACAAGAGCAAAAAGGCAGCAGCTTCAAGCACTTCGTTCTGAGTTTGAAACACTCCGAATGAAGTCAGGGGAATCAGTCACAAATTACTTCTCATGGACAATGGTAATTGTCAACAAGATGCGAACCCATGGAGACAAAACTGAAGATGTCATCATCGTGGAAAAGATTCTTCGATCCGTGACACCGAAGTTCAATTTTGTTGTCTGTTCCATCGAAGAGTCTAACAATATTGAAGAATTGTCAATCGATGAATTACAGAGTTCTTTGTTGGTTCATGAACAGAAGATCAGTCAACAGGATAAAGAAGAACAACTGTTGAAAGCCTCAATTGACTATCACCCTACTCCAATCAAGGCTTACAGAGGGCGAGGCAGGGGACGAAATGACTACAGAAGGAGTGACAATCGTGGTCACATATAGCAGTTTCAGCATCATCGTGGACATCATCAGCAAAATCAACATCATGAAAATCATTTTCATGAAAGAGGAAGAAGAAGAGGAGGTCATCAGAATGGTGGCAGATCAGAACATCACTCAATGTCAGCAGACAAATCCAATGTGGAATGCTACAGATGTCATAGGTATGGTCATTTTCAGTCCGATTGTAGAACTAATATGACTAGAGGCTATGGTGAGAAATTAAATTTTGCTGAAAAGGAAGAAGAGATTTCATTGTTAATGGTTTGCCATGTAAAAGAAGAAACTAATAGGAATTTGTGGTATTTAGACATAGGATGTAGTAATCACATGTGTGGAGATAAATCTGTGTTCTCTGTCTTGGATGAATCATTTCGTGATGATGTGAAATTTGGAGACAATTCTAAGGTCTCTGTGATGGGAAAAAGAAAGGTTTCGATTCAGACCAAGGAAGATTCCATGCACAATATTTCTAATGTGCTGTATGTACCAGACTTGAAGACTAATTTGCTCAGTGTAGGGCAACTGCAAGAAAGGGGGTATGAAATTTCTATTAAGAATGGGGTCTGTCAAATCCGGGATGCTGATTTGAGCTTGATTGCTCAAATAAACATGACAGCCAACCGAATGTTCCCTCTTTACCTGAACAGCACCATTCAATCTTGTTTCTCGGCAACTTTGAATAATGATGCATGGTTATGGCATCTTCGGTATGGTCATCTGAATTTTGGGGGACTGAAGACCCTACAAAAGAAGAGGATGGTGACTGGCTTACCAAATATTGCAGCCCCTTCATCAGTTTGTGAAGAGTGTGTTGTCAGCAAACAACACCGAAAGCCATTTCCAAAATTCAAGTCTTGGAGAGCAAAGATGCAGCTGGAACTGGTGCATTCTGATCTTTGCAGACCAATTAATCCAACTTCCAATGGTGGTAAAAGGTATATCATTACCTTTATTGACGACTTTAGTCGAAAAATATGGGTCTATTTCTTGCAGGAAAAATTTGAGGCATTTGCCTCTTTCAAGCATTTCAAAGCATTGGCTGAAAAAGAGGTTGGATTACCAATCAAAATTCTTCGCACGGATCGTAGAGGTGAATACAACTCTCTTGAATACACAGAATTTTGCAAAGATCATGGGATTAAAAGACAGCTCACCGCAGCCTTTACTCCCCAGCAGAATGGGATTTCGGAGAGGAAAAACCGAACCATTCTAAACATGGTGCGAAGTCTGCTGAATATGAGTGGCATTCCAAGAGATTTCTGGCCTGAGGTGGTTACATGGAGCATTCATATTTTGAGCAGAAGTCCCACATTTGCTGTTCAAAATATGACCCCAGAGGAGGCCTGGAGTGGCAGACGACCAGCAGTGGATTACTTCAAGATTTTTGGGTGCATTGCTTATGCTCATATTCCAGATGTGAAGAGAAAAAAGCTGGAGAACAAGGGAGAAAATGTGTTTTTCTTGGTGTTAGTCACCATTCCAAAGCCTACAAGCTTTACAATCCTAACACTAAGAGAATTGTGATCAGCCGTGACGTGATCTTTGATGAAGACCAATTCTGGTCATGGAGCAGCAGTGTTCCCAACAAGCCTTTGGTGCTAGATACTGATCTTGATGATGCTGAAGAAGGGCAGCAAGCACAGCCGACAGTAGAGAGTTCACAGCTGGTGGATGATCAAAGGCCCTTACGTGCAAGGACAAGGCCTGCATGGATGGCAGACTATGAAGTCACTGGAATTGCCCAAGATGAAGACCCACTCACCTACTTTGCCCTGTTTTCTGACTGTGATCCTACAACCTTTGAGGTTGCTGTCAAAACAGCCACATGGCGCCAGGCAATGAATGAAGAAATTGCAGCAATTGAAAGGAACAATACCTGGGAATTAACTCAGCTTCCAGAGGGCCACAAAACCATTGGTGTCAAGTGGGTGTACAAGACCAAATTGAAGGAGAATGGTGAAATAAACAAGCATAAGGCTCGGTTAGTAGCCAAGGTCTACAAACAAGAATTCGGTGTGGACTATAAAGAGGTGTTCTCTCCTGTTGCACGCATGGACACAATTAGATTGGTGCTTGCAATGGCAGCTCAAAACTCATGGTCTATTTTCCAGCTGGACGTGAAATCAGCCTTCTTACATGGAGAGCTAGAGGAGCAGGTATATATCGATCAACCTCCTGGTTATGTTAAACTTGGTGCTGAAGATAAAGTATATAAGTTAAAAAAGGCGCTCTATGGACTTAAACAAGCTCCCCGAGCTTGGTATAGTCGCATAGAGGCTTATTTTTTACGGGAGGGATTTCAGAAATGCCCACATGAGCATACACTTTTTGTCAAAACTGAAAATGGAAAAATGCTGATTGTGTGCCTATATGTGGATGACTTGATTTACACTGGAAATAACTATGCCATGTTTGAGAAGTTTAAAGAGTCTATGATGCTTGAATTCGAGATGACTGATCTCGGGATGATGCATTACTATCTCGACCTTGAGGTAGTACAATCAACAACTGACATTTCTATTTCACAAAAGAAGTATGTTCATGAAATCTTAGAAAGATTTCAAATGAACAATTGTAACTCAGTTGGCACACCTACTGAAGTTGGTGTGAAACTTTACAAGGATCCAGAAGGGAAGAGAGTTGACAGTACAAACTACAAACAAATTGTAGGGAGCCTAATGTATTTGACAGTGACGAGGCCTGACATAATGTATGCTGTCAGTCTCATTAGTAGATACATGGAAAACCCTAAAGAGATTCATCTTCTTGCTGCAAAAAGAATCTTTCGTTACCTACAAGGTACTGTTGACTTTGGTTTACTCTACAAAAAGGGAGAACATTCAGATTTGATGGGTTTTACTGATAGTGACTATGCCGGGGATCAAGATGATCGGAAAAGCACTTCGGGGTATGTTTTTATACTGGGTACAATAGCCGTCTCATGGTCATCCAAGAAACAACCAATAGTTACCTTATCAACAACCGAAGCTGAATTTGTAGCTGCAGCTTCATGTGCATGTCAAGCAATTTGGCTAAGGAGGATTCTTGAAGAAATTCAATTCAAACAACAAGGAGTAACTTCAATTTATTGTGAAAACAGCTCAACAATAAAACTATCAAGAAATCATGTGTTACATGGGAGAAGCAAGCACATTGATGTCAAATACCATTTCTTAAGGGATCTCGCAAAGGATGGAGTAATTAATCTTATTTTCTGCAGGAGTGAAGACCAAGTGGCTGACATATTCACTAAGCCACTTAAAACACCATTGTTTCACAAGCTAAGGGAGTTGCTTGGAGTATGTTCTTTGGGATGATTGCATTGAAGGCTATCTTATTATTCTTTAAACTGAATGTCTAAAATTGTTCAGTTTAAGGGAGGGATTGTTGGGAATATTTCTTATTTACTGCATAAGTTGTCCAGGTCAATAGGAGTTTGTTTGTTAGTGGATGAATAAATGGGGTACGTGTCCAGCTCTTCATTATTTAGTGGGTGGTCTGTTGGGTTAAGTGGGGTTAGTGCCAAGTCTTTAGTTAATTCTGTTTTCATTATTTTGAGTCAGTGTAATGCCTATTTAAAGGCACTGTTCTTTATTCAATAGACAAGCAATTCATTCTCATTCTCTACGATCTGTGCAACAAAATCCACATTGCACGAATTTTCCCATTTTCTTCTGTTTCTTGATTATTTGCTGGTGATTCCTTTCTTTCAGAAATCTGCAACAATAACTTTAGAAGCCATGAACACCCTGCAGAATTTTCATTCCAAATTTTTAGAGTTCTTGGAAGGTACCATTCTTTCATCTCTTTTATGAAATCCATTTTCGCTTTTGACAAGTAATTTCTCCTTCCCTTTTATTCTTTTGTTTCTTGTTGCTAGGTGAGGCAGTCATCATGTCCTGTAGAAAATTTCATGCAAACTTTCAGAGTTCTACTACTGGAAGGTGACATTTTTTCATCTCTTTTATGAATTCAATTGATAATACTCACAATGCCTTTCTTTCAATAAAGTTGTAGGAATAAGTTTGAAAGGCATGGATGTAGCGATGGTTGAAATTGGTCCTTCGCAACAATAAATTATGAGGTAAATATGCAAATAGAAAGAACTTAATTTTATATCCGAATTTACACCCATATTCAAAAAGACTTAATAAAGTCATGTTTCAACTAGCAAGTATAACTTCAGCCCATTTTCTTGCAACAGTGATACTTTGAGCACATCATATTCGTTGGCAGATTGTCTATTCTTTGTCCATCATAATGGAAATGGTGTTCCAGTCAGGTTTAAGCATCTGAGAGTTCTTTACAATCTTTTTAACTCAAGCAAACTTTATTATTAGTCCAACGTAATACTTTTCACTATTCTTGAAGTACAGTTTTTGTGTGCTTCTTACTTGACCAATAGTTGTCACAGTTTTGTGGTTTAGTATGATGCCACCACTTAAGTCACGGAAGAATAATTGAAGGGAATGTGTTTGTACAGCTGCAGTATATGCATTGTTGGCTATGTGACTTGATAAGAAACTTGGAACAGAGACGTGGATTTAAGGTTTCACACTCATTTTTTTAATAACATGAAATTGAACCTAAAATATCCCATACAACAAATTTGCTTATAAATCAAATCAACATGTCACTTTTGAGTTAGACAAGACTTTATCTAGTTGAATTTGGAAAATTTCTCAATATATTATTTGAAGTTGTAATATTTTTCTGTGGTTGAAATTGAAACCAGTAACTATGGTTCGATCTATGAAGGCGTTTAGGTATGTTAGGATTCAGCTAAATTAGTACTTGTTGCTTAAAATCAGAATGATATGTTAGTGATAACTTGTGTAGACTCAACAAAACATAATCATAGTTTGACATGCAACATAATAAGAACTCTGGTAATTTTACATAATGGATTTGTTTAGAAAATGGATCATAAAACAGATTAATATGACACCATCAATGGAATTGGGATTTTGTCTTGCAGTTCAACAATATCATACCAAATACTAATAACTACAAATACAGTAGCTTAGTAGCCAACATACCACTGGGATTACCTCCTCTCTTTTTCCTGCTCTGCTTATTATATTGTAGTGTAAGTTTTAATTTGTGTTATTTGAAAAAAAAACAAGTGTTAACTAGGAATTGGTTTGATTGCATGCTTTTTAATGAACTATTCAATAGTTTGCTCAATACTTGTAGTTATTGAAGGAGAATGCGGCATTATGTTAAGAAATAATTGGGCATGCTGTTTAAATCTATGCTTTTGTCTTTGATCATGACTCATCTAGTGTCTCTTTAACTTCTTTTTTGTGATTCAATCAGTAATTCATAATCTTCACCACTTAACTCATAGGTTTTGATGTTCTATGTTTTCCATTTAGACTAGGCCTGTTTATGAAGTGTTTTAATTTGAGCTTATTTAGGTTTCAAATTTAGGAAATAATTTGTGACATTCTCTTTAAATTTTGCATTATGTTGTAGTTCTCAATCCGAGCTTCAATTTTGTGTCTTTATAGGATTTAATTCTGTATACTAACATAATAGAGTATGAGTGGTCAGGAATTGCTTTATGCTAGTTGGGTAGATTTTAAAAAGTTGGAGCCGGTTAGTTCTCAACTGAAAAATATAAATAGGTTTTGTAGGCTTAACCATTTTTTCTACGAAGGTAAATAAGTTGACTCTCCTCCTGCTATTCTTAGTGCTCTCATGTGTATTTCCTACTTTTAGGATTTCTCTAGCAGCCTCAAAAATGAAATATAAAGATATAAATGTTGTGGAGCAAACTAAATTTCTTTTTGTTGTTTACTTTTGAAATTTCATGCTTGTCAATAATTAAATGTTTATCTGTTTGAAAATTCTCAATATATTGACAGAAGCTTGTGGCATTAACTATCTAACGATGCAAGAAACTCGGAACAGAGACAGTTGGATTTTAGGTAAGCATGTTCATTGCTTTTGTAATTTGAAAGTGATGATTTCATTGAAAAGAGGGAAAGGAAAGGAGTGTGATTATGAAGAATTGTGGAAAATTGAGGGAACTTTCAAATGCAAGGTTCTTAAGACCTATATCAGAGGTGGATTCATTGTATAGAAACATTGACTATCGAGATAGTATTATTAGTATGTTTGTCTTATATTTAATTTAAGGTTGCAATATCTTATGTTTTAAATAATTTGGCCAGACAACTTTTTTTTTGGACCACAATAAAGAGAGACGGACAATCATTGGTTTATTGTAGTTCTCAGACCTCCCAATTGCATATTATACTTCTGAAATTTCTTTTCTAATCTCAAACCTAAACTATGACTTTTAAAATACCACGGGAAAAGTCGGTGCTTTGGATCAAATTGGTATGCAATTTATAACCTCCTTAGAATTACTAAACCTAGTTCCAATTTTGACAGGAAAAAAATCAGAATTTTTGTAAGGTTGACTTTAATTGAACTAGAATATCCCATATAAAAAAAACTAGAAGAATTTAGTAATACATTGTGGACCTTCTCAACTTTTTTTGTGGACTTCAATAGTTTTTTTTTCAGTTTGGGTTCTTTATTCTTGTATGGTTTATTAGGGGTTTTGGTACATTTTCTCCTCTTGTAACTAGGTGCGACTGTTTCTCTGGTTATTGGCTCTAGGTTTTTGGTTGAGTTTTTGGCCAGTATATAGGAGTGATTGGCTTTTTCAGTATGGCTTTGTCGGGGCTCGCTATGAATTGCTCAGTCTAGAGGGCCTCTTTCTCAGTTAGCGAGTCGGTTTGGCATCAATGTGCATTAAATGCATGTCCTTTGCCTGGTTCTCTATGCTAAGCGAGCTGATTCTATTTGGGGTTGGGAATGCATTGAGATTTGAATCTCATGAGTTTTGTAGGCTCCTACCCCTTCTCTTTTCCTTGTTCTCTATCCCTATTATTCTCTAACCATGAGTTTCCTTCTTCCCGTTTTTTGTTCGGTTTGGTTTCAAATTTTTAGTTAGAATGCTATCCTCTACGTTGATTAATATGTACCCCTTGCTTGAAGTGATTGGACATTTGTGACCGATGTGGGCTAGTGTTTTAAGGATATCATTCTCTCTTTCTTGATTGTTTTTAATAGTTTTAGTTGCTATGTCAGGGTTTCTATGCCTTTCTTACTATTTGTTTTTCATTTATCAACTGGAGAGTTTTTTTTCTTTCATTCTTCTTGGTTGGTCCTTTATGGTTTGCATTGATTTTTATTTCTCTTTAATTTTGTTGGTCCACTGGTCATCTTTCTTTTTCATACTTGCATAGTTGTTGATCTTTTATGATCTGTCTTTTGATGTATTGACAGCATGAGGTTTGATTGTTGAGTTTGCTGGAATCATTTGACTGTCTTGCAAATTTCATTCTTCAAATTATCATATCCCTGCTAGCTCAGCCTTTTATATTCTTTCCTAGCCTTTTGTTTTGCTCTGGCTTTGCTAGGTATTTCATTTTTTGTTAGTTCATTGCTATATTGTTGCCGTAGGTTCTTCTAGTTTAGGAGGGTAGGACTTGCTGTGTGGCCTTCTTAACCCCTTTTAGGTTTTTTTTGTATAAAAGCGATCGTGGTTTGCTTTCTGAGTTTATGATGCTTGCATTGTTGCTTGGTTTGTGGTTGTTTTTTGATTTATTCCTCCATTTCTTCCTATTATTTTTGAGTTTATGTTGCTTGTTCTTTTCGTATTTGAGATGTGTGGTCAAGATACGAAGGGTTGATCTTTTGCAATCTATATTTTTGTTATTTGTTTATCTTATTATTATTTTAGGTGAGAATGACATTGTTGCTGGTTTATCAGTCTTGGTTCTAGACAAAACCTTTTATAGGGTTTTTGTTAGTGAGGAAAAAGGAATTGCACGTTTGGATTTTGGACTTGCTTTCCACAACATTTGGCGCGCACATTTACATATTTTTTTGGGATATTGCTTGTTGTGGGAATGTTTGTAAGTGTGAGAAATTATGCCTATTCTATTGATATAATTGGTTCAGTGTCTATGACAAGGTGACCATGGGTTAAGCCTGGATTGTTAATATTAGTATTGTTATTGATTAGATCATAGAGGCGAGTATCCAATGAAGTTGTTCTTAGTGGTTCTGTCATTGCTTGCTTTTAGAGATGTCTCTATTCTTCTTCCCTTTGTACTTTTGGACTGTTTTAATACACTTTATTTAACTTCATCTGTTTTTTTTTTTAAATGTATGTTTCTTTGCTGATCTCTTTTCATTTGTACACCAGAGGTTCAATGTTAATTATTGAAGAGCTTTTCCCTTTCAGTTTTGCACGCAATTGACAGTTTCACCGTATAAACATACTTCTTATCTTTCTAAAAGTGATTGTCTATGTTAGATTGATCATAGTATCTGTTTATTGATGATTAATTATTTCAGCACCATGTACTTTTGTTTTATATTGATGCATGGGTTGACATTCCATGTGGGGCTGGTCCTTGGATATATTTGTGTCTCCCATTATTCTTGCAAACATTTTTGCTTCTTCCTTTTACATCTCTCTTGCACACATAAATGGTTTTCAAGTTTAGATCCATTGGATGTGTATAGCTCTTAATAAGTATGGTGATGCATTTGTTTATTTTTTTAAAGAATGAGATGGCCTAGACAAACACGTCTGTTGCAAACTAGTATTTTGCTAGACTTAGATCTTTGTTTTTCTTTAACGTTCTTTGCCAATTCAAGTTCGGAGTTTGTCATTGCACCACAATTACTAACCAACCCTAACAAGCCCCAAATTTTCTGATTACTGTAAGCACCAAGAAAAAAATATTGGCGTAAATTATAAACTAAATAAATGGGAAATAATAGTGAAGAAATCCATGTACAAATTTAAATAAAATGAGAATTCATAATTTTTGGATATAACATTCGGGCGGAATATTCGAAATGTTGTAGATTTAATTCAAAAATGTGTTAAAAGCATCATACCAACCTAACATTTAAAAGAAAATACATTTATTATTTTTTTACTTTTAAAATTGAACAAAAGAGCAAACAAAAAAATAAAATTATTAGCTAAAAAAATCATTTGACATGAAAATAAAAAAACTAAAAGAAAGAACAAAAGAAAAAAAATATTAATTTTCAAATAATCATAAACACAAATTAAAATTTAAAAATATTTTTTTTTTGAAAAAATTGTTATCTAAATAAAAGAGAAAGTAATAAAAATTAAAAACCAAAATTCAAAGCACACATATATATAAACATTTACAAAAATAGAGACTATTTAAGAACTATAAAAATTGAAGTAAAATAAAAAAATTAAAAGTATAAGGCCTGAAACAAAACCAAATATATTATCAATTTCAATCAAATGAAAAAATTAAAAAAATTAAATAAAGTATAACATCTATACATGTAAGGTTTGATATAATAAAACACATCAACACACTCTATTATAACAACAGGACTATCAAAGCCTTAACATCTAAAAATATCATTACTATTACTGGTAAAACAATAAATATTATTAAATTACCCTGAGAAAAAAAAATAAAAAATATTAACAACAAAGGAAGCAAGAAAAAAAACTAAAATTATTATTATTATTGCGTTAATAATAGGAAACAAATTCAATCAAAGAAAAAAGAGCCCCAATAACTTTAACAAAAAAGCAAACAAAAAATGAAGTAAAAATGAAAATTATTAGCTAACAAATAATCATTTGACGTGAAAATAAAAAAAAAAAACTAATAAAAAAAACCAAAAGAAAGAACAACGAAAAAAAACAAAAATATCAATTTTCAAATGATCACAAACACAAACTAAAATTTAGGAACAAAATTTTTCAAAAAAATATTACATCAACAAAAGAGAAAATAATACAAATTAAAAAAAAACTAAGAGCACATATATACGAACATGGATAAAAATAGGGATTATTTAAGAAATATTAAAAAATAAAGGAATTAAAATAAAAAATTTAAAGTATAAGGGTTAAAATGAAAACCAAATATATTATCAATTTCAATCAAGGATAAAATTGAAAATATGAAATCATATGTATCGAAAATATTAAGGGATTTAAAAGCAATCCGGAAATTAAAAGAAAAAAGACCGAAATGAAAATGCAATATATAATCAATTTCAATCGAAGGACACCATTGAAACAAATCAAAACTTAGCATAATTAAGGATCATAAAGCACAAATTGAAAGCACAGGGACCGAAATGAAAAAAAGCAATAAAACCAGGGGCTAATGTGTAGTTTAGGCTGAAGGAGAGAGAAAAGAAGAAAAAAAAGTTCAACCACCCACCGTCTCATCTCGGACTATCTTTGGATTGCACGCGCCACACCATGAGGAAGAGGACATGGCAGAGCATCCAGGGAGACGCTGGATGCACATTTTCCGACACCAGATGACTGGGCACGCGCCACCCGAAGAGGGCATGAGGCCGATTACCATCGCCTGCGTGTGGGACACACACCCATAGTAACCGAAGATTAATAATAAAAAAGTATGTCAATTACCAGGACACCCCTACAACAAACTCTTCATTTTTGTCTTATTAGGGGGCATATACGTATTTAGCCATTTTCAAAAAATATGAAATGCCCGTGGCACCCCTCCCAGCCAAAATTGATTTTTGTTTTTTTTCTAGGGACAAAATGGTTGATTTACTATGTAAAGAAATATAAAAAAAATAAGACGACCCGGACTGGACTGAAATTATGCAATTACTGTGGAATCCCTCCGCCCAATAGCTGTTTTTGTCTTTTTCAAAGGACAAAAACATTATTTTACTGTGCCAAAAAAATAATCAATAAACCGGTGATCGAACGAACCGACACGAAAACTGAGCAACACTATTGTAATCCATAGTAATTTTACTCATAGTGAACAATAGTGACTCCAAGCTCTTTTAGTGTATTGTATAATTAATGACCCAAGACTTGTTTTTGGATGGAGAAAACTATGTCCGTGAAAAATATACTTTGTGGGTCCAAGTGAGTAAATAAAACTCTAGTTATTTTAGATTTTTATAAAGGGTGCATGTTCTAACTTGAATTCAAAATCTACTATCCAAATCATAAGTCTTTTTTTTTGGATAACGTGGGAACCACATGACCCGGAAAATGCACTTTGTGGGCCAGAGCATGCGTAAATCCCCCGCTGTCCCAGGCTCTTACAGGTTTGGGATAGGGCGCTAGGATGACTCGAACCTCGCTCCCTTGTATGAGAACGAGGCCTGTTGCCGCCAGGCTGCCCCCCTGGGGACAAAATCATAAGTCTTTTGTCATCACATCACGTTCCTCTATCATCACACTAAGCACCAAGAACCTAATGAACATTAAGTGAAATCATCACACGCCCCCAAATTATATTTCACAAGCAATAATAATAATAATAAAAAAAAGATAGCAACAAAGCAGTAAAAAGCACTATGATAAACACTCGCAATTATGATCTTTAAAGAGAGAATTAGATGCTTAGTTACTAAGTGTTTCGACTTTTAGATATTGTTAAACACTGTAATAATTGATACATTGAAGAAAATAAAAGAAAATTCTTCAAGATAGCATATCCTTAATCAAGTCTCCAATAGTATCATACCAACCTAGCATTCAAAAGAACCATTTTTATTTTTTAAATAATTTTGTTGTGTTGATGGTAATAATAAATTTAAAAATAAAAATACTATTTTAATATATTTTTAAAACTTTTTAAAAACATTTATAATATTCTTCAACAATAATGGAGCAAGAAAATTGGGGTACATGTGATGTGGTGCATAATATTTAGTTATAATTAATGACACCCTTTAGTTATAATTAATGATACCCTAAGACTTGTTTTTGGATGCGAGGAAACTATTTCTGAAAAAATATTTTGTGGGCCCAAGTGAGCAATTAAAATTCCAGTTGTTCTAAATTTTTATAAAAGATGCATGTTCTAACTCGAACTCGAAATTTATTATTCAATTCACAAGTTATTTATCATCACGTCATGTCTCTCTATTATCATGTTATGCACGAAGACCCGAATGAACATTAAGCAAAATCATCACACGCACCAAAATTATGTTCCACAAGCAATAATAATAATAATAATAATAATAATAAAAGATAGCAACTAAGCAGTAAAAAGCACTATGATCATAATGGCGCAACTATCATCTTTAAAGAGAATTAGATGCTTGTTTACCAAGTGTGTTCCGACTTCTAGATATTGTTAAACACTCTAATAATTGACACATTGAAGAAAATAAAAGAAAATTCTTCAAGATAGCATATCCTTAATCAAGTCTCCAATAGCAGAAAAGGAAGACCCACCCTCCATCACAGCTTTCCTGCTAGCTTCACTCATCGCTTTGACCCTATTTCTCACCTCTCTATCTTCTTCCATCACACATTCCACAGACTTTGCTATCTTATCAGCCATCACAAGATTGCTAGAACGCATCCTATAATCTAATGTCATCTCTACGGCTAGCCCTAAATCCTTCACCATTTGAAATGCATTGATTTGCTGCTCAGCATGCATCGGCCATGTCACGACAGGGACTCCATGCCATAAGCTCTCCAAAATCGAGTTCCACCCACAATGTGACACAAACCCTTTTATGGATTTATGAGCTAAGACCTGCATTTGTGGAGCCCATCCACAAACCATGCCAATATTTTTGGTCCTCTCCAAGAACCCATCTGGCAAGACCTCCTCGAAATTATTGTAATCACTGGGTAATGCAAAATGCCCTTCGAGTGGTGGCTTACGGATGGACCATAAGAATCTGTGGCCACTCTGTTCCAGCCCGAGCGCAATTTCTCTCACCTGGGCTTCCCTGAAACGCCCTATACTTCCGAAGCACAAAAACACCACCGATTTTTCTCGCTGATCATCAAGCCATTCCATGATCTTACCGTGTCGATCCAAATTTGACCCCATCAGGCTGTGCCCGCTGACATTAACCAGCGGCCCCACCGTGTAAACCGGGGGTGTACCTCCACCCGAGAATGATCTGACTGCATGGGATTCCAACTCTGCAAAGGAATTGACTACGATACCCTTAGCCTCCCTGAATCTTCTGCCGACGTTTTCAAAGCAGGTGTACCCACCATCCTTGTTCAGCAACACTGATGGCATAACCCTGGCAGGCACAGGATTGGCAAAACAGGAGACGATCAAGTCAGGATCGGTTTCTTTAAACTCAATCCCAGCCTGTTCTTGCCTGGTAGGGAGATAGAGCAAGAGTCCAAGAAAAGCAGCACTAGAAGCGAAGTAAACATAAGAAGAAATCCCAAGTTCGTTGGCAACATCAATCATTGAAGCGCAGAACAAGTCAACAACCAGACCAACAACCGGTACTGCTGGCTTGATGGACATGACCTGGTTGACCACAGCATCTCTCACAAGGGGTTTATGAACCTCCATGAAAGTGGTAAAATAGTTTTCAGGGGACCTCAAAGGATCTAAATCAGGTGGGGTTACTTTAGGAAGAGTGATGTACTGTATTCGAGTATCGATGGTAGTGAGCATTGATTGATTGCAGGTATCTGTGTCAGGACCAAATGGTGCTTTGCTGATGACAAGAACTGTAATTAGGAAACTGTCATCTTGATCAAGTAAGCGCTTGGCAAATTCGATGGCGGGAAGAAGATGGCCAATCCCAGGTGAAGGGACAAGAACTACCTGTGCCTTCTTCATTTTGAAGCTATGGCCGGTGGCTGCTGTTGGATCTACTCCCTCCCTCTCCCTCCCTCTCACTTTATATATTAGAGACTAATTGGTTTAACATATAAACAAAAAATGCAACTCCAGCGTGTCCTTCTGCAGCCTGTATCATCTGCCACCTCATAAAAGTGAAAACAAAACTAAAATTTTAATTAATTTAATTTTTAAAGTATATAAATAATTATACTTGTTGTAGTTATTAACTAAGCTCTATATAACAACCTTATTCAATTTTAATTTTATTGTTTTAACTTACTATTTTTTTATCATGTTATTTTCTTATGTGTCAAATATTTCTTTTATGCGATGACCTCAAGACTTTTTGAATTTAGAAATAGAAAGGGGACCACTTTGACAAGCCTGAGTTTCAAAGTTACAAATTTCAAAACTTTTGTTTTGTCAAATTCATAGAAAACGAAAGCTTTCCAAACAGTAGAGCACAATAGAAAGATACTAATAAAATAGAAAATTGATAGAAATCTTTTTACATTTTATTTATTAAAGAAACTTGAAACCATTGGTGTGTTTGATAGTGCTTTTTTACTTTTGTGACTGAGATTTTATAAAAATAATTTCATGAAAAACATTTTTAGTTGTTGTTCATAATTGAAATTAAAATATTTGGTTAAAACTATGGTTGAGTTTGAGGTTGATGAAAATCAGTTTCGTGTGTTTGATTACAATGTTTTTTATAGGTTCAAGACAATTTTTTTTTTAAAAAAGCTTTTATTAGATATTTTAATTGATAAAGTAGATTTACTTTTTCTAAAACAAGCGAGAAAAAAAAAACACAACCTGATATACATGTAGAACTGAATTAATAATTAAATATATATTCATATTGTTAATATTTAATCAATATACTTTAAAATCTAACTGTTCCTCGAGGAAGAGCAAGGAAAGTTCATCTTTTGTAAGGTTTATATAACTATTTTATCTTTTTAATATTGCCAAACACCCATTTAACTAGTTTTTTTTCAAACTCCAATAAAACAACAATACCAAACACCCACTGAGAATGGTGATGTAATATCTGTTAATTATCTGAGTGGTAAAATTCTAGGGTTTTAGATTTTGAGAACTAATTTCTTACAGGGTAAAAAACATGGGGGTAGATTTGTAGTCCTCGAGCCAAGTCCTGCACTGTTTTCTATGCTCTAAGCATGTCTCTGCCTATTTTTGACCACTTTATGGTCAATTTACTATCAATAAAGGGTTTAATTAATGTTAAGATTTTTGGATTTTGTGCCCCCTTCTCTCTAATTTAACAATATTTTATTTATTTTTCCTTTCATTTTAGGCCATAAATATATGTTATTTAATTGTTTATAATTATATTTAATTTAACAATTGAGTTAGGATACACTATTATCCATAATGTTTCTACCTTCCCCTCCACCCTTTAACCTTTATTCGTACATCATGTTTGAATTTGGTTAAAAAAGTGTATATATATATATATATATATATATATATATATATATATATTGATTTAAAATTATAAATTTTAAAAAAATATCTTTAATACTTTAGTGTTTAATAATTTCTTACATTCATAACACGTCATCTCTTAGCATTTAATCTGCAATTTTTAATTCCAAACTAAATATAATCTTAGATCTTATCCTCTTAATATTTCTTCTCTAAATGTTGTCACCTCGTACCAAACACAACCTGAAATAAATCATTTTAATTTATTAAATATTTTAAAATAAAATGTCACCAATCCACTTTATAACCACTTGAAAATTAAATGGAGGAAGCATAAACAACAAAGGAAAGCTATCCCAAGATCATAATATTCCACAATCAATAATAATAATAAAAAATTAAATTCTACAAAGCAGTATATATAGTTGATTCAATTATTGCCGAAAATGATACCCATTGTCGGGGAATTTAACTAAAATCTTTGGGTGGGCATGCCGGAAAATAAAACTAAAGGGTTCATAACGTATAAATGGTAGAAGATTCTTCAAGATAGCATGATTTCAATCAAGTCTCCACATGCAGCAAACGAAGATCCACCCTCCACCACAGCTTTCCTGCTAGCTTCACTCTTCGCTTTAACCTTCTTCTTGCTGTGCTCCCTTCCTCCATCAATGATTTTACAGACTTGGCTATCTTATCAGCCATAACAAGTGCATTACAACCCATCCTATAATTTGATGTCATTTCTGTTAGAGAATAATATAAATTATATTTCGAGGTCTCATCTAAAAGTTAAATTTAAATTTTTAGGTGAAATGATTTCTTAATATGATATCGAAACCTTGTTGACACAACTGTCAAGAGTTCAAATCTCATCATCTCATCTTATTTGATAAAAATCAAGTTTAAGGTAGTACAGGTCTGTGTAAGTTTCAATACCAAAAAACTTTCACTTAAAAATATATATTAAAAAATAATATAAATTATATTTTAGAGTCTCAACTAAATTATAATACGTATGTGTCAACCAAAGAGTGCCATTTTTTCTTTGTTACCACGGACGGCATAGCCGAATTGATCATAAGATGTTCGGCGTCAAGTGTAAGAAAAAAGGTCTCATTTTCCTTTGTTACTACACGGCATGGCCGAATTGATGATAGGGATGAAATGCAAAAATCATTTGTTGAAAATGACTCGAAATTGGTTACCGAATGATCGATGATCAGAAGCAGGAAGATCAATCCAGCTTTTATAACCGGGTTTCAATCTCACTTTAGATTTGGAAAATACTTTCCCACTTGTAATATCATGTTTGAGTAGGGACAATCATTTTCGGTTCGGTTTTTATATATAAATTTAACCAAACTGAAATTATAATTTTTTTAAAAAAGAAAGAAAACCGAACCAAACCGAGTTGGAATTGACCGGCTTTGGTTCGGTTTGGTTTTTATGTTAGATATGGAAAGAAAACCTACATTGTTTTTTGGGTTTTTTTTTTATGGGCTTATAATTAATATTAATATTGATTAATTTTCTTACAAGATTTCAAAGTATTTTTAATTTTGTTGCCACTAAATATTCATTTGTATTAAATTGTTAGATTTAATCTTGGGTCTATTAAGTTTATTTTTTAAGTTTATTTTTGCCTTTCTAATACTATTCTTTTCTTTTGTTTAATAGAGCATGGTCATAAGAATTTAAATAACACATATCAACAAGTTAAAATTCAAATTACAAAGTATTGCCTTCAAATTTCAAAGGGCTTAAAAATAAACAACAAGTAACTAATTATCATCTGTTGCTAAATGTAACTTTCCACCAAATTCTACAAAATAATAATAATAATAGACATGTTAGATTAAAAATGAGTTGATTAATAAGTCATAAAATAAAAGATGTAAGTATATAAGAAAAATTACATGATTCAAGTTTTTTGTAGGTTTCATAATTATTCATGAAGGTTGTAATGTCGGTTGGAATTGGTCCATGATGCGAACAATTTTGACAACAAATAAGTGCTTGAACTATTGCTGGAGATAAAAAAAAAAACTTCAAAATTGGTCAAGTATACGATCGTCTTGTTAAATTTTTAATTGAATTTAATTTTAATTTCATAATTATTTAATATTGGATTGATTGAGAATTAAGTTTAATAATTTTTTGTATTTGCTTTTGACAGGGTTATTAGAGTCTCATTATTTAAATAACGAATTTATTAGGTTAACCCAAATTGATTCAAATCAATATTTTTTTTTGTCGTTTCAATATTTAAAAAAGGATGTCATTTTGAGTCAAACTATAAAAGTTGTTTTTGTATCTGCCAAGTCAACCAGGTTATATCAAGTCAATATATATATATATATATATATATATATATATATATATATATATATATATATATATATATATATATTCTAAAATACACATGAATAGTACTTGAATATATTTTATTATATCCAAAAAAATTCAGACTAAAACATAGCGCAGCAACTCAATTTTAACAATCTCAAAGGACTGAACTGAACATATCTATAAAACTTAAGCCCTCCATTTAAGAAGCTAAACCAGGAGGAAAGAGCTTCAGCCTTCAACTACCAACCGGAAAAACTAACAATCCCCATGGCCTCCACTTCTTCATCATCACGTCCAGTCCCGCTCTCAGACCCTTCCCATGGCCCATCCAATAAAACTCAAAAAGCTCCCCACTTTACATTCTCACTACCACCAAGCCCATCTCTTTAAACCCCATCAATTCACTCTCCCTTAAGCAAGCTTTGTCAAGAAGGCTAGCCCCATCTTGCACGCCAACGGTTTGACACAATTCCCCACCCAACAAGTGTCATTTGTAACACCATTGTAATTAGCTTCATTTGCAATAACTTGCCTCTTGAAGCCAATTTTGTTCTTTTCCAAGATAAAAAGTTCCAGTCAAGGAACCATATTTGATTCATATACTTACTCTTCTACGCTCAAAGCTGTGTTGAAACGCGCAGTTTAAAGATTGGTGAAGCCATTCATTGTCATCTTATTCGGTGTTTATCTTATCGTAGTAGAATTGTGTATAATGCCCTTTTGAATATGTTTTCTAGTTGCTTAAGTAATGTGGTTTGTTTGAGTTATTTTGATTACTCTAAGTATGATTTAGGGCGTAAAGCTTTCGATAAGATGAGAAAGAGAGATGCTGCTGCCTGGAATACTATGATTTCTTGGTAAGTGAAGACAGAAAGATATGTAGTTGCTGTTAGGTTATTTAGGATGATGATGAAAATGGGGATTAAGCCGAGTCCGGTTAGTTTTGACAATGTTTTTCCTGCGTTGAGTGTCAGAGATCTTAAGAATGCCAAATGTTCTTTATGGGATGCTTAAAATGGGCAGTGAATATGTGAATGAATTGTTTGTCGTGAGTTTGACTATATTCATGTTTGCTGGGCTTGGATGTGTTGATATTGCTAGGAAGGTTTTTGACCATTGTTTGGAGACGAAGACGGATATTTGGGACACTATATTGGTGGATATGTACAGAATGATTTTTTGGTTTAAGGCCTTGATTTATTTCTTCAAGCTGTGGAAACAGAACAGATGGTGAAGTAACCTTTCTATTGTCTTTAACGGCTGTTTTGCAATTCCAGTGTTTGGACTTGGCTCACGCCTTTGCAATTAAGAATCTTGCAGTGCTGAATGCAGTCATTGTGATGTATTCAAGGTGCAATTCCATCCACACATCATTCAAAGTTTCTGAAAAATGGTGGAAAGAGATGTTGCATATTGAAATATCGTGATTTCTGCTTTTGTACAAAATGGAATGGATGATGAAGGGCTGATGCTTGAATATGAGTTGCTGAGACAAGGGTTTGAAATTGATTTTGTGACAGATACTGCTGTACTTCCTGCCGCATAGAAACCAGGAAATTGGAAAGCAGTCCCATGCTTATCTTCTTAGGCATGAAATTCACTTTGAAGGAATAAATGGTTATGCTATAGACATGTATGCAAAATGTGGCTTGATTAGGATTGCACCATGAATTTTAAGAGAATATGCAGAGAGTAGAGATCAGCCCGCCTGGAATGCTATGATTGCTGGGTACACAAAACATGGACTTGTAGAAGAACCTTTTGTTACCTTTAGAAATATGCTTGAGAAAAATGTAATGCCTAATGCTGTTACCTGAGGCATCGATTCTCCCAGCTTTCAATCTGGTAGGAAGTATAGATTTGGGAAAACAAATTGATGGAGTTTTCATTCGGCTATTGTTGAACAAAAATATCTTTGTCAGCACTGCCCTTGTTGACATGTAATCTAAACTAGACTCAATCAATTATGCTGAAACTGTGTTTACCAAATTACCGGAAAAATACTTTATCACCTACACAACAATGATCTTGGGCTATGGTCATCATGGGATGGCCGAGACAGCTCTCTCCTTGTTTCATTCATTGCAGAAATCTGGGATTGAACCTGATGCCATTACTTTCATTGCTATCTTGTCAGCTTGCAGTCACTGAGGTTTGGTTGATGAAGGTCTTCATATATTCAAGTCAATAGAGAAGGATTTTAAGAGTAAGCCCTCAACTCCGCACCATTGTTGCATTACAGACATGTTAGGAAGAGTTGGTAGGGTGATTGAAGCATACGAGTTTGTTAAGGAATTGGGTGAGATTGGTACTGTCTTGGAAATTTGGGGATCACTTCTTGGGGCTTGCAGGCTCCACGGACATGTTGAATTGGCAGGCTATCATGTTTTGCTCTCCAATATATATGCCGAGGAATGAAATTGGGCAAACGTTTATAAAGTAGGAAATTTTTTTGAGTAAAAAGGGTTTGAACTAAGAAGTTAGCTCCAGTTGGATTGTTATCATAGGTTCTGTGGCTCGTTTTGCATCGAAAGTCAATACCACCCAGTCTGATAAGATATATGAAATGTTGGAAGGATTGGCTATGGAGATGGAAAAAAATGACCATAGTCCTCAAATCAATCCATGAATGTAGAGGAAAGAATTCCAGACGTTTTTGCTGCTACATGGGTATATTGGCTGACAAAATACATTTTGGCAACCTCAGTAGAGTTAGCTAGTGGCAGCTGCTTCTTGCTTATAATCGCAGTTGAGTTTTTACTCATCATTATATAATATGAAACTATGATTGGTTTCTCTATGGAATGTTCGTTCAGTACAATTTTGAAACAATCTGGATTGCTAACTTAGATTTCTGGAACCAGTCTATAGTCTATTTAAAAGCAGCAGATTCTTGCTGGCCGCATTCCACATGGTCTATGGTTTTATATTCAAGTACTGGGAACAATCCAAAATCAGTTAGATAAGCTCTCTGAATTCTGAAGCTTCCTTGAAAAAAGGCAATCCTTACCTGATTACTCAGGTCAGTCTCTTATCTTCACGGTCAATGGTAACATATTCGGATTCTTTCTGGAAGAATTCTGTTGCAGCTTGGATTGGTCTGGTATTATTCATGGTTCTCTTCAGATAATGCAAAATGCTAGAATTTGATGACCTTCTAGCAGTCTAGTAAGAGAACAAAAAGAAAAGGCCCCATGCGATATTAGATAAATTGCCATCTGAACAAAAGTTAAGGCTATTCACAAGAAAAGCACCTATCTTGAATTTTCAGCAAGAGCTATGCAAGCCACACATTCAGTCCACTCAAATATAGACCACAAACTAATTATCTTCTTATACCATCCTGGCCAGCACACAAGCTCACCAGTTATCTTCAACATTGGAAAAAAAAGAAGCAAAACTCGCAACAAAATTTCTAAAATATGAAGAAATCAGAGCTTGTTTTTGTCCCTTCACCAGGTGTTGGTCATCTTGTACCGGCAGTTGAGATTGCAAAACTCATGGTTAAAAGTGATGACAGACTCTCCATAACTGTTCTTGTCATGAAACGCCCACCATTAGACACCAAGATAAACAAGTACATTGAATCAGTCTCTGCTTCAATATCTGATCATATCCAGCTCGTTGACCTCCCTAATGATGAGCAAACGAGTTCTGGCATCAACTTCCTTAGTTCATTCATCGAGAGCCAGAAACCCCACGTTAAAAATGCTGTCCTGAAGCTTCAATCTGAATCAAGCTCCGAGTCAACTCAACTTGCTGGATTTGTTGTTGGCATGTTCTGTACAACAATGATAGACGTGGCAAACGAATTCGGTGTTCCTTCATATGTTTTCTTTGCTTCAAGTGCCGCTGCTCTCAGTCTTATGCTTTATATGCAGGCTCTAAATGATGAGAAGAATGTGGACACCACCGAGTTTAAGGACTCAGATGCCGAATTCATGCTACCAGGCATCATTAACCCGGTTCCTGCAAAGGTTTTGCCTTCTGTAGTGTTTAATAAGGACTGGCATCCTTTTTACTTCGGCAACGCAAGAAGGTTTAAAGAAGCAGAAGGTATCATGGTAAATACATATGTGGAGCTTGAATCCCAAGTAATCAACGCCTTCTCCAACGGTAAAACCCCTCCTTTGTATCCTATTGGTCCTATTTTAAATCTTAAAGGCGATGGCCATGATGTGGGTTCAGCTGAGACCAATAAAAATAAGGACATCATGGAATGGCTTGATGATCAGCCTCCATCATCAGTGGTTTTCCTGTGCTTTGGGAGCATGGGGAGCTTTGGCGAGGAACAATTAAAAGAGATTGCACGTGCATTGGAGCAAAGTGAGTATAGGTTCCTGTGGTCCGTGCGCCAACCTCCACCAAAGGGTAAGATGGGATTCCCAACTGATTATGCAAATCCAGAGGAAGCTATGCCCACAGGATTCTTAGATCGTACAGCTGAGACTGGGAAGGTTATTGGCTGGGCTCCTCAAGTGGCCATTCTAGCTCATCCAGCTATCGGAGGGTTTGTGTCACATTGTGGTTGGAATTCTATACTAGAGAGCTTGTGGTTTGGAGTTCCAATTGCTGCATGGCCATTGTTTTCAGAGCAACAACTAAATGCCTTCGAGATGATGGTTGAACTGGGATTAGCAGAAGAGATTAAAATGGATTACAGGAAGGATTTTAGAGCTGAAAACGACGTGATTGTGAGCGCTGATATCATAGAGAAAGGAATAAGGTCTGTTATGGATCAGGATAGCGAAGTAAGAAAGAAGGTGAAAGCCATGAGTGAAATGAGCAAGAAGGCTTTGCTGGATGGTGGATCTTCGCACTCATTCATCGGTCGTTTGATTGAAGATATGATGAACAATATGGAATGAAGCAACAAATACAGTTTGTAATATATTTTTGAATAGCTCATCTGACTTCCAAATCATAAGTTGCCAATCTCGGCGATCGATCGTTGCCTGTAATCACAGATCAATATATTAATTAATATATGTATTTGTTCTGGTTTTTAACCATTTATATTCCCATGATCAATTCTGATTTTCAGCACCCAACACATCTGCCAAAAAGCATCATGATCAATCAAGTACAGGTGGTCTTTAAACTAGTTAAGAAGTTAGCACATTCCTTTTTTTGGGAACAGAGCTTATCTCCTTCCTCTGTCCCTGCTTGAACGCCACCTCGTAACCAACCACACTGCCATGAAAGTCAATCCAGAGCTTATCTTGCAGGCTTTATTCCGGACATGTTTTGTACAGGAATGATTGATGTGGCTAAGGTGATCCCTCTTATATTTACTTCACATTAAGTTTTGCTTTTCTTGGTCTCCAGTTTCTCACACGCAGGCTCTCTTCATCATGAGCACGAAGGGGTCCTCACTGAGTTAAAGGGCATGCATTCTGAGTTCGGAATCTCGAGTTTAGCGAACCCATCTTCCTGTCAATGTTTTCCCTTCTGCCAATATTCAAAACGGAGTGGGAAAAAAAGGTAAAACAAATCTCATGTGTAGTGGATCTGATTAAAGATAAGATCCATCAATCACGGATGGAGATAAGGAGCCCGTGCCATTAAAGCATTGAACCCTATATTTTATGCTGTCCTGATTTCGTAATGACGAGCCGTATACCTCGCTCCGCTCTGGAATTATTTTTTATTTTATTTTTAACATATATAATTTTTTATTTTATATTTTGATTTTCATTTTTTGATTTTTTAGTTTAGTTTTGATCCTTTGATTTTTTGATCATTCTGAGATAGTTCTTAATTTTTTATTTGTATCTATACACCTCTGCTCTTAGTTTAGATTTTCAATTTAATTTTTATTTGTATTAAATTCAATTTGCGTTAAAAAACATAATAAGTTTAATTTTGATAGTATAAAATGAGAGTAAAACTCTTATATGCATGTATACAAAGATTATTTTGTATTTGTATATCATAAAAAACATGTGTAATATCCTTAATAGCCTCGAATTTAACTATTGATTTTTGTCATATTAGAGGGTATTATGATTATTTTACTGTATCCAGAAACATTAAAAATCTAAAATACTCCTGGACCCATGGCTAAAATCAATGTTCACTGAGGGGTAAATTAATAATTTCACAATTTCAATTCATAGTAATATGTGTCTAAATGCACAATGAATTTTATTGTGCAAAACTCTTTAGCTTTATATATATATTATTTTAATGAAGAACGATTTAAAAAATAGTATAAATAACAATTTTACACATGACTCATGCCGAATGCAGAATGTAATTGACAAATTTCTAACACGTGTATATTTTTTAAAACATAATGCCTATGTATAAATGTATAGGTGGGAAAACACTGTAGCAATCCACAATGTTTTGTGATAAGAGATATAATGCTATGAAAATAATTCTTTTAGACATAACTCATGTAGAATGCAGAATGCAGAATGCAATTGATAAATTTTTAATATGTGCACATTTTATTAAACAAAATAGTTGCTATGTATAAATATATAAATGGGAAGGGACTTGTTCCCTTCCTGTGCAAAGGGACTTGATCCTTTCTGTGCATGTCTGTCACCCCCCGGTGCTTTACTTGTCAACTAGGCTTGCAGGATGTTCAGTGGGTATAGACATTAGTCATGATGTGAATAACCTGGTTCAGACATCCCGGTTATAAAAAAACCAAAAAAACATGTATAATTGAAGAAAAAAAAAAGTGGGTTTGGAGATTAGTCGTGGTGCGCGTAAGTTGACTCGACCATCCCGATTATGAAAAATAAAGAAAAAGGATAGCCTAAAAAAATAAACAAAAAAAAAAGTGCATGGAGAGAGCAGTGTAGCAATCAATAGTGTTATGTTAGGAGAGCTTCAGTGATTTCCCCACAACATTTTTATATAAAAAAAAGTATATGTGGGAAAAAAATTGTGGTGCACATAAGCTGACACAGACACCTGGTTTATAAAAAAACCAAAACAAATATATATAAATGGGAAAAAAAAACTAGAAAAAAAGTAAAAAAAAAATGGGTCTATAGATTAGTCGTGGTTCATGTAAATTGGCCCGAACACCCCGATTATAATAAAGAAAAAGAAAAAGGACAACTCGATTGTAAGAAAAAAAAAAACAACAATACTAGGGAAAGCACTGGAGCAATTTACAATGTTTTATGAGGAGAGTTAAAGTGCTTTCCCCACACCATTTATATATATTAATTTTGTTTTTTTTTTTGGTATAAACCACGCGGTGTCCTAGACACTGGTCCAGACTAATCCACGTTCGCACCGGGTGGGCCCCCGAAGGGGTGAAAGTGCTCCCCAAATGGTCAGCTCCATGCAAGAGTAGGGATTGAACCCCTGACCTCTTTTAAGGGATGAGAGCGCCCTCACCACTCACGCCAAGACCCCTTGGGTATATTAATTTTGTTTAATCTATTAAACAATCACTACAAAGTCCTACTGATCATTATTATTATTTGTTTTTATTTTAAAAATTATTACCCTTTCGTTTTTCTCACAAATATGACCCCAATCATTGCGTGTTTGTCAATTATAGCATATATAATTGTGTTAAATATATGAAAATAATAGACTTTTTTGGTCAATATTATTTGAAAATTTAATAATTTTTTTGTTGACAAAGGTTATGGACACGGTATTATTTTCAAAAATATAGTGGTAGTTGCTTTTTATAATATTTTTTTTAAAAAAATTTTTATCCTAATAAATCAAGATGACTTGAAAATATTAAAAAAGAATTAGCTAAAACAAAAAAGAAATATTATTTTCTTAAGAAGCAAAAAACAATCTAGAAGTTGTAGCTGTACTAGTGGCAGTCAGCTGCAGCCGCTCTATTGGATTATTCCGTCCCGTTTCGTGGAAAGTTAAAAGCCAGCAAAGCAATGACATCACTAATTCTAGTATTAATAAATATTATATTTCGGACACGATAGAAGATTAAGAATAGCTCAAGAGATTCACTTGTCCCTCCCTGAAATTAAGCAAAAATGAAGAGAGCAGAGGTGGTGTTGGTCCCCATACCTGCCATGGGTCATATTGTGGCTCTGGTCGAGGTAGCTAAGCTTCTTGTTCAACGTGATGATCGGCTATCCACAACTGTTTTCATAATGCATCCAACTCTTGACCCCAGCACCACCAAATATACTCAAATTCTTGCTGCCTCAACTCTCCCTGATCGGATGCAAGTCATCAACTTGCCAAATCTCGAGTCCATAAAACCTGAAACCAAAGGTCGTAACTGGCTGACGTCTCTGGTAAAAGGTCAAAAATCCCATGTCAGAGAATATGTGTCCAGGATTAGAAATCAGTCCGAGTTGAATCCGGATTCTCCTCGAATTGCCGGGTTCATTTTTGATACGTTTGCTACTGGGATGAAAGATGTGCCTAATGAATTTGGAGTTCCATGGTATGTGTTCTCTGCTTCTGGCGCAGCTTTTATTGGTAGCATGTTGCATCTCACTGCTCTTCATGACGAGCAGGGAGTTGACCTTACCGAGTTGAAGAACTCAGAGGATGAGTTGGGAATTCCGTGTTTCGCGCACCCAATTCCTGCTAAACTCTTGCCTTCCATGGTGTTTGAGAAAGAATCTCAGACCACTTTTCTTGAACATGCTCGGATATTGACTGAGGCCCGGGGTATCTTGATCAATACATTTATAGAGTTTGAATCCTATGCGATTAACTCTCTGTCCGATGGTAAAACCCCTCCCGTGTACCCGATTGGTCCCATTGTGAAACATGTAGGAGATGGCGGTGATCTGCCGTCCGGTGAGTTCAACAATTATACAGACATCATGGAATGGCTTGACGATCAACCTCCATTATCGGTTATGTTCTTATGCTTTGGAAGCTGGGGAAGTTTTAAAGAGAAACAAGTGAGAGAGATCGCAATTGCACTGGAGCATAGCGGGCATCGGTTCTTGTGGTCTCTACGCAAACCTTCACAGAACGGTAAAGCGAAATCTCCTAGTGATTATGAGAACTTTCAAAGTATTTTACCTGAAGGTTTCCTAGATCGAACAGCTATGAATGGGAAGATAATTGGGTGGGCTCCACAAGTGGAGATCCTGGCCCACTCAGCCGTGGGAGGGTTTGCATCACATTGTGGATGGAATTCCACGCTAGAAAGCGTCAGATTTGGTGTTCCAGTTGCCACTTGGCCATTATATGCAGAGCAGCAATTGAATGCTTTCCAGATGGTGATCGAGTTGGGATTAGCCGTGGAAATTAAAATGGATTACAGGAAGGATTTTTACGGTGACAACGAAATAATTGTGAGCAGTGAAGATATATTGAAAGCTATAAAGAGTGTTATGGAAGAAGACAGCGAGGTCAGGAAGAAGGTGAAGGAGATGAGTAGAATAAGCGAAAAAACGTTGGTGGCAGGAGGATCTTCATTCTCTTCATTAGGTCATCTAGTTGAAGACATGATGGACAACATATCATGAATCAAATTTTTTAACCTTTCTTCAAGCAATATCTTCAGACAAGGAATAGTTTTCCATTGTTTAATTGGAGCAGTTAATGTATTAAGATTGGTGTCGTGGTCAATAAATTTGGTCTTCGATCATTGAATTTTCCTTGGAAATCATTTCTTTTCTTCTCCATGTAGAAACGATTTTCGCCCCATAATAATTATCAATCCCTTGATTCCTACCCTTGAAAAATGATTCGATAAACCTAGGTTAGAGTTTAACCTGTGTAGTAATTAGCATCTTTTCCCTTGATTTATGAGGAGAAAATCAAACATTGAATTCTTAGCAAAGATGGAAAGGCTATATTTTAGGTGATGAAGTGATTGTTTGAAATTGTGATTGAAGTTATTTTTGAAAGTAATTTTTGTTCAGAAATACATTGAAATAATATTTTTTTTAAAATATTTTTTATACCAATACATAATAAAAACATTATTTTTTTAATTTAAAATAGAAAATAACAAAAACACTTTTGAAACACAGTAATAAATATACTGGAGAGTACATTCTGGGTGGAGATGTTTTTGGTTCAGATTCTGGGTGGACTCAAGGAGTCAGAGCTTGATTCTTTGCATCATAATTGCGGCCAACATACCGGAGAGGACGTTCTTTCCTTCTCATGATGCCAAACAAATCAATTAGGGTATGATACTGGAATGAAATATCTGTCGAAGATCATCCTTTTTTAAGCCCAAAATTTCTAGAAAATTAAGGCCGAAACGACATAATTTCCTTCGAATATACATGATGTACAATCATTTTTGACTAGCATCTAAACTCAAAGACAAGTTTTTTTAAACATAAGCAGACTGGTGCATGAACTTCTTAAGAAGAAATTCATTTTAAGTTTAGGGTTTTTTTATTTTCCCATTTATAAAAATGGCCGTAGAAATTCTTAAATTAAATGCATGTATAAAGTTCTTTGCCAGCAAAGCCATGACATCACTACAGTCTAGAACTCCAAGATTTATATTTCAAACATGATCATGATCACTTCCACTCATCCCTAGTAGACCGCAGTTGTTCACAGCAAGAAAAACAAATCCCCGTACGAGATCTTATACAGCGTCCATAGATCCGTATGGTCCTGCAAGTCTAAGTCTGGTGATGGGTTGCTGTATCTTTCTTCACCTGGTTTGCTGGTATTACAATGGCTTGTATCTGCTCCTCTTTTCAAGTTTGTTCCTTCTGAATTTCCCTCTCTCTTCTTCTTAATGATTCTATGTTTCAGTTGTTGTTCATGCAATTTTTTCTCAAATCAAATTCAATATCTGTCAATTGAGAGAGTCTACAACAAATTTTTATTTTCTTAATAAATAAATAAAAATATCATATTATAGGAGTTTTTGTTCTAGTTCAGAGTGTTGTTGAGGTTGTTTTTAAAAATATTTTTCGTTTTAAAATTTATCAAAATGATAATTTTTTTATTTTTTAAAAATTATTTTTAATATGAGCACATGAAAATGATAAAAACACCAAAAAATTAATTTAAATTTTTTTTCAAAATTTTTTTCAAAAATATTTTGAAAATGAAGTGTGAAACAGAGACTTTGTAAATGATTCATCGTCTTTACTCCATTGAGAAACTTTTTGACAACATTAATATCAATCGAGTTTTTATTCATTAATAGTTATCCATTGTTTTTTACCTACGATTCAATTTAGTTGTAGCAATTTATGCATTAAGATTGATGTCATGGACAGTAAAACAAATTCGCAATGATTAATTACAAACAAATTAATGAAAAATAATTTCAAATTCCATATATAAGATTCTTGTAAAGGTTTCTTTTTTTATCATTTCAAACTTATTATTTTCTAAGTATTAAATGATACATGATTTTCTTCTCATAAAAATGAATATTTTTCTTGTTATTTTGTTTTTTCAGTTTAGTAACTTTATTTTATTTTATTGTAAAGATAACTCTACTTATCTTGCAGTTTTGTCAATTTTTCACTTAAACATTTTAATTTATATAACTATAGATTATTTAATGAGTGAATAATTCTTATATTAAACTTTACAAGTTTTGCATTGAATTAAAAAACAACTGCAGCAACAAATAGATATTTGTTTTTCTCTAATGAAAACCCAAAAAACCAATACCTCTAATTATAGTTCAATCTCATCATCTTTTAACTGTATTTTTCTTCCTTTTATCCTTTGATCATTCCTACCTTTAGATTAGTTGCATGAATTTCTGCCTTATATTCACCAAAAACAAAATCAAAATTACTCTCATCAAAGTTGATGATTCCTTGTCAAAGAAGCCTTCCAAATATGTAAAATGAAGAGATATCTCTGTCATAACGGCACCAGGTTTCTATCCAATATGATCTCTATCATTTAGTTTGATTGATTAGAATCTTTATTTACCATTCCTAGAGTCAACATTTACCATGTACAATGGGGTGTGGCGTGATGACAGAAAATTTATGATCTGCATAGAAAATCTCCAGTTTGAGTCAAGACATATACTCCTTGTAAGAACCTGAAATAATTAGGGTTTTCAGGGAGTGGGGTTTCTCCAATAATTTTTTTCTTATCATGTACATAGGCATGAACTATTCTTATAATATTATTTAAGATGAATAAAATAAATAAAATTTATTGGGTTAGTTTTCTACATGAAAAACCGGTCGCCTTTTTTAACCCTTGTTGATCGGTTTGTTCTTTAAGACACTGATTGTATGAAGTAAGATGGCATTAACAGATCTGATTTTGTGAAAATAGAGATCGAGGAGATTGAAAAAATTTGGTTGAGGTTTTTTTTTTGTCAATCTCATTGTTTTTTACAAAATACATTTTTCTTGTGAGGAGTAACTTGTGCCATGAAGAGAGAATTTTATTTCTGTTTGGGCTTTTGATATATTATATGCAAGTGTAATTTAGTTTATAATATATAAATCAAGATTGAAAGGTGAAAGAAGGGCCACCCACACCTTCAAAGAAAGAATAGAGTAAAGAAAGAATAGAGTAAGCTAAGGCTTTCCTTAGTCACTGTCAAGAAAAGAAGAAAATGAAAGATACCGCGGATTAATGGACCACTGTTAGCCAGACTTTTCTTTTCCAAGATTCCTTTTTTTTTTTTTTTTTTTTTGTAACTACCATTTTTGTAAAGATCATGTTACTAGTAGCCGTAAAAATTCTTAAATTAAATGCATGTATATAGTTAGCCGCCAGCAAAGCATGACATCACTGGAGGAGCATGTCCAACTTGAAAAAATTATCCTTTTTGTTTAATATTATCATCTTCATTAAATAATTATTTGAATAGCTAAAATAGTTTCATGCTTCTGCTCCTATTTGTAGATGTATCGAATAAAAAAGTCATAACATAAAAAAATATATATTCTCGTTGAAACACTGTTCAACCTAATTAAATCACCTTCAAAGAAGATATGTTGCTTCAATTGGAAACCAAAACCAAACAAGATACCTAGTTTTTCTCTTAATTAGGAACAAAAGAAACAGAAATAAGAAGATGATTTGTAGCTCAAGGGATTTGTAGATCTTTTGTCAAGAAGAAGAAGAACAAAAGCTTGTGTTAATCTTCTACCCACTGGCTCTACACTAAAAGATTTGTTTTCTAAACTTTTTCTATTTTCTTTTTGTAGACCTTACCAAACTTTGAGTGGTTTTAAACATGGTTGTTAATTTTGTTTTATTTCGGCCGAAACGTTTCGTACTGGTTAAAAAATGAGATAAAATGACATTGTTTTTACCTCAGTTTAAATTCCGGCCAATTCCAAAAAATTTTAGCCAAATACCGGCCGAAACGTTCCGGTTTCATTTTGCCCGTTTCGTTTCGACCAAATATTTTTTTTTAAATAATGAATAAATTTATAATATCAATCATATCTCTTAATCTGACAGTTAGATTGAGATGAAATTTTATGAGGAGTCTCTTGACATATTTATATATATTATGTTAAAATTTCAGAGCAATCAGAGAATATAATGATCTTGTGATATTGATGATGATATTCTCGTAATATTATATATGTTCATAATTTTGTTCAGGAAAATCATTTTATTGTGTCTTTTTTTAGATTAAATTGCACAATTCTAAATAATTTAATTTTTGGATTTGAACTAATTTTTGTTATTGAATTAATATATATATATATATATATATATATATATATATATATATATATATATATATATATATATATATAAACAATACAATTTCGAAACTGCGTGCTGAAACACTCTGAAACTGAAACATTCTGTTTCAATTAAAAAAATAAAGTACCAACCGAAACTGAATTGACAACCTTGATTTTAAAAGGTTTTGCAATTAGAGAGACATAGATTGAGAGAGAGAAGAGATTTATTTTATTTTATTTTGTACAGAGAGAGATAAATAAAATCGGGTACCGTTTTAAACAACAACGTTTTTTGTTTTTCTGGTGAAAGGAAAATATGGGATAGAGAATGAGAGAAAGAAAGTGTCGTGTAAGGGACAAGACAATTGTGTTCTTCCTCTTTGATTTTTGCATTTTCTACTAAAACAAGAGGTGATTGACCATCTGTATTATCTCGTGGATTTTGTTTCACCAATTGTCTGAAAATTTTGTGTTGTGAAGGGTTTTTTTTCCTCATGACACTGCTTTGTTTTACTTGGATTTTGTAAAATGGGATTTGAAGAAAACTCGAAGCAAGAATGACTCCTACATGAATCTGGAACAAACTTAATCCTTTTAATTCTCTTTTTGTGAGAGAAAAAGGCTCTCTCGGAATTTTATATAATTGCAAATAAAAAAGGGAAATACAACTCTTTTTGTGTTTTTTGGGGTTTATCGCTACGAAATTAAATACTGGAAATGAATGAAAGAACTATGAAGTTTCAACTAGAACTAGAAGTGCAATTTTTTCTCGGCAGATTCGAGGTAGCCCGGGCATCCTTGGACAAGTGATTTGCTTTAAAGCAATTTCAATCGGATGCCTCGAGTCTGTTCCTCCCTTTGGTTTTATACCCTCTTCTGTTGGTGGTATTTTGTAGAAATATGTTTCTACGCATAATTCATTATTTTTGGACTGTCTATGTCTTGCTCCTGTTTTGACTGCCATCTGTCCTAATCTTTTGCCTGATGTTCATACGGCGCCGTTTCCTTCCTTTTTATCTCTAATGCCACGTGTTGCTCATCTCCGCTTGCCTCTATCTTTGTGTCCGCGTGTCGAGGATCCGTCGTTGCCTTCCTCTTTTCCTTCCAGCCGTCCACGTAAGTTTCTCTCTCCTTTATCTCAGCCCTACACACTGACTCTCCCTTGTTTATTGTGCAGGATGGCTTGCTAAGTACGCTGAGGATCTCCTTGTTCATTTCGGTCTTATGGATGCGAGTCCCTTTGGGGAGATCCAACTGGTAAGCCACTGAGCCGATTTGTTTCAGTATTTTAAACGAGCTAAAGTATTTGAATGATAATTTGCCGTTTTTGTTCTTTGGCATGTTGCGCTGGCGATATGGCTGGAGTTTGAGGTAAACCCATTCCCCCCCTGGAATTCTATGTCTCTTCTTCCTTTGTCAGCCTGCTTTTCTTGTGCTCTTAGTAAATGATGCTTAATTTGTGTTATCTGTTCTGTTCGGTCTTGCAAATGCTCTTTTGTTGCCTGTATTTGAGTTGATCCTGGCATGTAATTAATGATGCTTGGGGGTGGGTAGCCGTAGGTTGCTTGAAATAGTGTGGTTTTGGTAGATGAATGATAACTTGTGTTTTGGCAGTACTTGGCCATGGTTAGCCAGTTGGACCAACCCTTAGGGTTGTCACCGACATAACACCTTAGATAACCCTCTAGGGTTTTATTTGTGACCTCTGTCTGCCCATCCGTTTGAGGGTGGTAGGCTGTAGACATTAGCAATTTGACCCCTTGTACCCTGAACAACTCTCCCCAGAACTTACTTGTGAATGTTGGGTCTCTGTCTGATATGATGCTGTTAGGAAGATCATGTAGTCTCATGATGTTCTGTGAGAATAGCTGGGCAATTTTTATGGCATTGTAGGGGTGGGATAAGGGAATAAAATGTGCATATTTGGTGAATCTATCCACCACCACTAATATGGCTGAGAATTGATTTGACTTGGGAAGGCCTTCTATGAAGTCCATGGATATGGATTCCCAAAGTCTAGTAGGGATGGGTAGTGGCTGCAGAAGCCCTGAAGGTTTGGTATTTTCCCCGTTGGCCTTTTGACAAACTTTGTATTGTCTAATGTATGTCTGGATGTCATTTTTCATCCCCTTCCAGAAGAAGTCCCTCCTTCCCCTTTGTAGAGTCTTTTCCATCCCTGTGTGTCCTGCAGTTGGGCTGTTGTGGATGTAGTTTAGGATGTCTTCTTTGAGTGGGTTTGCTTTGCTGATATATATCCTTTGCTTGTAATATAGAACTCCATTCCTGAGCTAGAATCGTAGGGACCCTATGGTTTCTTCTTTAATCTGCTGCATTATGGCCTGTATCTCCGAGTCCTGTGCATATCCCTGTTTTAGTTGATCAACCCATTTGACCAGTGGAGTAGTTATTGCCCACAATGACTTCTCCTCGTTTGTGCTCTCCTTTTTGAAAAGTGCATCGGCTACCAAGTTTTCTATTCCAACCTTGTATTCTACAGCAAAATCATAGCCAATTAGTTTAGATATCCACTTTTGTTAAGTGGGCGTTCCAATCCTCTACTCCAGGAGGTACTTTAATGACTGTTGATCTGTTTTGATTTTGAAGGTCTGGCCCAAGAGGTAGGGCCTCCATTTCTGCACTGCAGATACTAGGGCTAAAAATTCTTTCTCATAGGTAGATAGGGACAATTCCCTCCCCTTTAGGTCTTACTGTAGAATGATATTAGCTTGCCATCTTGCATTAAGACTGCCCCCAGTCCTACCCCTAATGCATCGCATTCCACTGTGAAGCTTTTAGTAAAATCTGGTAAGGCTAACACTGGTGGGGAAGTTACTGCTTCCTTGAGCCTTTTAAAGGCTCCTTCGGCCTTAGTGTCCCACTAGAAGGCCCCCTTCTTGAGTAGCCTGGTGAGGGGCCCAACTATGCCCCCATAACCCTTAATGAACCTCCTGTAATAGCCTGTTAGGCCTAGGAAGCCCCTATGGGATTTCAGCGTTTTGGGCCGAGGCCATTTGACCATAGATTCCACCTTGCTGGGATCTGCATGAACACCCTGGCTTGAGATTATGTGTCCCAGATACTCTATTTCGCTGCTTGCGAACTTGCACTTTGATTGTTTGGCAAACAACTGATGTTTGACCAAAATCTCGAATACAAACCTTAGATGCTCATTGTGCTCTTCCTGGGTGTGACTGTAGATTAGGATATCATCGAAAAAGACCAGTACAAACCTTCTAAGGTAGGGTGTAAACCCCGGGAAATAAATGTAAGTGTTAAATTAAAAGAGAAATAAAGTAAGTTGAGGGGAGGGTGAAATTGAAATAAATGTAAAGATTATGACTTATAATATAAGAAGAGAACATGTGGGTAAAAAGTAGCATTTAAAGGAGATGGGGGGCCCAAGTGCAATAAGAGAAATTGAGGAGTATAAATACCCCTCTTTTCTCTCATTTCCAGCAACATGAGACGTGAGGGAGATAAAGATAAGTAGGGGGTGGTACTCCGAGAACAATATCTCCTCCGGCCACCGTTGGATCGGGCTGGAATTTGCGTATGTTATGCACCTAACCATTTTCTAAAATCGGACCGGAGGGATTGTTATTATCTGAAGCCGTTTGAGAAATTCAGTCATCTGAAGATTTCTGGGAAACCCCCTCAAACTTGTCAGAGTCGCCAGCTAGTTCCTCCTCCATCCACCGTTGGATTTATCTGAAATTTTGGTATATTGTGCGCCTTACTTGTTACTAAATGTTCACCGGAGGGATCAGCCTGGTATTTCTCTAGTGGAGACGTTTGATCTTTTGAACAATATAGCTAAATCTGTTTCTTCGGCCAGTCAGAGTTGCCAGCTGGTTTTCCTTTATTGCACCGTTGGATCAACCAGAAATTTGGATATGTGGTGCGTTGGAGTGTTATTCATGTTCTGAACGGTGGAGATGAGAATGGTACATTTCAGCAAGGAGATATGGATGCTTAACAGTAGCTCTCCAATATAAGGTCAGTCTTCGGTTTAACTCCGATCTTGGTGGATCCAACCGTTCAAATACCCTGAAATTTGAATATGTTTTATATAAGGGTCTGTTATACATATTAACCGTTGGTATTTGATAGTTGTTGAGTTAATTGTGATTTATTGCTATTACAATGTTCGTTTCAAAACAGGTTTGTTGGGATTTTATTGAATGATTATGTGCTGAAATTTATGGGTTCAATGTGTGTTTTCGGTTGGAATTTTGTTGAGGGATTATGTGTTGAAATTTATGGTTTCAATGTGTGATTTTGTTGGGATTTTGTTGATGGATTATATGCTGAAATTTATGGATACAATGTGTGGTTTGTTGGGATTTTATTGAATGATTATGTGCTGAAATTTATGGGTTCAATGTGTGTTTTCGGTTGGAATGTTGTTGATGGATTAGGTGTTGAAATTTATGGTTTCAATGTATGATTTTGTTGAAATAAGTATGGTGACGAATGTGAAATTGAAAATAGAAATATATTGATTTTGTGGACAATGATGTCGCAGGCGGTGCAGTCGGGATTGGACCATCGTCCAGACAAGAACAACCCAGAAGTAGAGCAGGTAGGTGAATTACACCTCTCTTTTTATACGACACGTAAGAAGTATTTTAAGTTAAATATTATTCGAATGCGATAGAGTTTATATTAGATTGTTGAATGCTTAAATGTGAATAATTGAATGATTAGCTTCGGTTAATGGCATCCGAATAATTATTTTTCTTTATTAGTTGTGGAACTATAAGTTACAATGTGGGTGCCTATTGTTGAGGAAAAGAAAAGGGGTAAAGGAAATGTTAGGGGATGGAAAAGAAGAAGAAAAAAAATAGTTAATGATATCGGCGGGTGACGTCGATATCGGCATAATTTATAAACTTGATTAACTATTCGGTTTCAGAATAGTTAATGATATCGGCGGGTGACGTCGATATCGGCATAATTTATAAACTTGATTAACTATTCGATTTCAGAATAGTTAATGATATCGGCGGGTGACGTCGATATCGGCATGATTTATAAATTTGACTAGCTATTCGGTTTCAGAATAGAATTTAATGATATCGGCGGGTGAAGTCGATATCGGTAAAATTTATAGACTTGATCAGCTTTCTGAGATGGAAGTGAAGCAGTCAAAAGAAATAAAGTTTCTTCTATATAATCTTAAAATGGTGAATATGGTTGTATTTAGAATCTCATATGATCTAAGTAGATTGATGGATATGTTGTATAAATTCTTCTGTAAATTGCTAGTATTTACTAAATTGTTTTACTTATATGGAAAAAATCTACATTTTGCAGGTTCTTCCCATTTTTGTCAGGAATAGATTTTAAGCCTTAATTCCTTTTTGTATAAGCTAGGAACTTAGGGAGTTATGGTGAAATTTTGATATGTAGAAGAACATGTAAATTGTATAGAATAGTATTTTTGTAAATTTTATTTCTGGAATATTAAACGTATCCACCTACGCTCGGGATATTAGAAAGTACTAGATTATCTTAGAATATTAAACTATGTTATGTTCTATGTATATGTATATATGTATCTATATGTGAAATCTTCGTGTGCGAATTGGCTTTTTAATTGTTATCTTATGCGTGTGATGTAAGATGAAGTTTGGGAATGAATATGGTCCTGAACATATTCTGGAATGAATGATGCAGTTAATTGTATTAAACATGAATGTGATTGTGGATGAGCTATGATTGAAATTGTGTGCAGGTTGTGTTATTGGTAACTTGGGATCTCCCGATATAGGGGAGACTCTGCCGAAATTTCGTTAGAAATTTCGGCGAGAGAAAAAAAAATTCATGTTTCATCTAAACAAATAGGAGAGAGAGAGAAAAATATCGGGGTTGTTACATAGGGCCTAAAAATGTCGTTCATCAGCCCTTGAAATGTTGAGGGGGCATTTGTGAGGCCGAAAGGCATCACCAAAAACTCATAATGCCCTTCGTGCGTTCAAAACGCTGTCTTGGGAACATCTTCCTCCTTCATTCTAATCTGGTGGAACCCAGATCGGAGATCCAGTTTAGAAAACATTTGAGAGCCATGGAGCTCGTCTAACAACTCTTCCACCATTGGGATGGGAAATTTGTCTTTTATCGTTTCTTTATTGAGTGCTCGGTAGTCGACACACATTCTCCAGGACCCGTCTGTTTTTCTGACCAGCAATACTGGTGAGGAAAATGGACTTTGACTTGGGCTTATAGTTTCCAAGGCCAATAACTCTTTGACCAATTTTTCAATTTCTGTCTTCTGGTAGTAGGGGTACCTATATGGCCGTACGTTTATTGGGGGAGTGCCTTCTTTTAATATTATTGCATGATCTTGGGTCCTCCGAGGGGGTAGCCCGATTGGGTCTTGAAAAATTTCCTTAAACTCCTATAATAGGCCCTCTATCTGTTTGGGTATATTTTAGGCTACTGGCCCAATTTTCCATACCTGCAGTACTAGGCCCACTTCTGCCCTTTTTAGTTCTTGTACAAATGTAGGGCTGCAATCTAGCTCAGAATTTTGCAGGCCCATTTCTTTAATTAGTACCTTTTTTTCTCCATGGTTAAACTCCATTTTTAGGGATGAGAAATCCCACATGATGGGCCCTAAAACCCTTAACCATTGAATGCCGAGAACCATGTCACAACCTCCCAGCCTGAGGATGTATGCTTGGGTTGTAAAATGACCCCCCTGTATAGTTACTAGGATGTCCTGGCAACCTTGCTCCAGATTTTTGACCCATCTGCAATGCTCACCCCGATTGGTGCATGCTTAGTAACTTTTATCCTAGTCCTCCTGACCACCTTTGGATGTATGAAATTGTGCGTGCTCCCAGTATCAATTAAGGCGATGAAACAGTGGCCCTTTACCCATATACTTACCCTCATCGTCTTAGGGTCTGGGTTTCCAATCATAGCATGGAGTGATATTCCCACTCCTTCGATAGAATCTTCTGGTGTGTCACTGAGGTCGATTAGGTCTCTGTCTCCTCCTGGTTCTTCTATTTCTCCTTATGTTTCTTCTATTAAAAATAATTTGGGCCCTCCACAACGGTGCCCGGGTCCCCATTTACTATCACATTTAAAACAGAGGCCTTTATCCCTCTTTTCTTTCATTTGGGCCGGTGAGAGCCTTTGTATAGGCACTGCTCTCCCTTCATGTCCTTTTGTCTTCTGAGAGTTGGGGCAAAGTTGCGGCCTTGAAGCCCAACAGTTGAGCCCCTCCATGTTCTCCGCATGATGGAGAGATTCTCCTCTTGCATTCTGGCCAGCCCATAGGCTGATGTTAAGTTTTAAGGGTTTAACATTCAGACACCCATTCGAATTTCTTCCTTTAGTCCACCCAAAAAACAACTGAGCTTGTGGGAATCGGACAGTCCCCGAACTCGGTTAGATAGTAGCTCAAATATGGACTTGTAGATTTCCACCGTAGAAATCTGTTTGATGTTTATGAGGGCTTCCATTGGGTCATCATAAGAGGATGCCCCAAACCTTGTGTTGAGGGCCGTGACAAACGCCTCCCAACTTGTGATGGATCCCGTATCTTCTAGTTCTTGATACCAAGTAATGGCCTTTCCCTCCATATGAAAGCTAGCGATGAATAAACAATGTTGGGCTGGGGTGCTGTGAAAATTAAAGAACTGGTTGGCCTTGTAAACCCACCCAATGGGGTCGTCCCCTTTGAAACGAGGGAATTCTAGTCTGATGGACTTGACTTGGACTTGATGGTTTCCTTCTTGTGGAATTATCTCTTGTCTGGGCTCTCCTTGTATAGCTCGAATGGGAGAATTAGGGGGTGAGACCATGGGCCTCTTTCCCTGTGTTTTGGTGAGCTGATCAATTCTGGTTGACATGTCCCTGAGCTGTTGGACTATATCTTCCAATAACTGTTGCTGACCCTGTTGATGTTGTTGTTGCGCCTCTTGTTGTTGCCTCATTCCCGCTACTGTTTCTATTAGCTGAGATACTCTGGTGCCTTCGGCCATGTTGGGAACTGAAACCTGGCTCTGATACCACTTGGAACAAACTTAATCCTTTTAATTCTCTTTTTGTGAGAGAAAAAGGCTCTCTCGGAATTTTATATAATTGCAAATAAAAAAGGGAAATACAACTCTTTTTGTGTTTTTTGGGGTTTATCGCGACGAAATTAAATACTGGAAATAAATGAAAGAACTATGAAGTTTCAACTAGAACTAGAAGTGCAATTTTTTCTGGGCAGATTCAAGGTAGCCCGGGCCTCCTTGGACAAGTGATTTGCTTTAAAGCAATTTCAATCGGATGCCTCGAGTCTGTTCCTCCCTTTGGTTTTATACCCTCTTTTGTTGGTGGTATTTTGTAGAAATACGTTTCTACGCATAATTCATTATTTTTGGACTGTCTATGTCTTGCTCCTGTTTTGACTGCCATCTGTCCTTATCTTTTGCCTGATGTTCATACGGCGCCGTTTCCTTCCTTTTTATCTCTAATGCCACGTGTTTCTCATCGCTGCTTGCCTCTATCTCTGTGTTCGCGTGTCGACGATCCATCGCTGCCTTCCTCTTTTCCTTCCATCCATCCACGTAAGTTTCTCTCTCCTTCATCTCAGCCCTACACGCTGACTCTCCCTTGTTTATTGTGCAGGATGGCTTGCTAAGGACGCTGAGGATCTCCTTGTTCATTTCGGTCCCTTCTCCTTCTCCTGCTCTTCCTTCTCTCTCGGTCACTCTTCTTTCTCCCACGGTCGTCTTCTCCTTGACTAGACGGTTACAGAATCCAAGTTTTGAACTTTGATCTCATTTTCCTCTGTGTAATCTGAAACTTTTAGTGAGTTTTTTTTCTTGCTCTGATTCATCTCTCTCTCTCTCTCTCTCTCACTTATTCCTGCTGTGTAAAGGCTGTTATAAAGCCTAAGTTCTTCAGCTTAAATAAATGTCATCTTTCAGCTTTTAACATTCATTGCGCAGTTAAGAGCTTACGAAATCAACATTATATAACTTTAAGTGACTCCTACATATATATATATATATATATATATATATATATATATATATATATGTTGTTTTCATGTGCTGTATTCGGGTTCTATAAATCCTCATACAGGTGATAGTGGATCTCTTACAACTTTTTTCAATGATTTATTTTTGTTCATTTATGGATGAATCTAGGCTTGACATAAAACTTATGAAAACTCATCCATCACCTATTTGGTTCTATAAATATTAATTCTGGTTTTATCCATCACCACAACAATATTTCATAGTATGTTGATGAGGACCAAGTCAAACCCAAACAAAATAGAAGTTGATTGGTCGGTAGTCGGAATAATATATATATATATATATATATATATATATATATATATATATATTATAAAATCCAGTTGATCAAGTCATCTATACTTTTTGTGGGACTGGGATTAAGACTTTGAGTCATTTTTCCTTCATTACAGACTGATGTGGAGATTATGGATGAAATTCTTGGATTGATAGGGTGTTCGTGGTTGTGTTCCCTCCTGTGTGGATGATTTGTTACATCAGGGGCTCAACCTAGTGCTCAGAAAATCTCAGCGTAAGGCTTGGTCTATGCTTGTTAGATAATAATATAAATTATATTATGGGGTCTCACCTAAAAGCTTAAGTTTTTAATTGAGATGGTTCTTTAACTTGGTATCAGAGTTTTGTTGACCCAACAGTAATGAGTTCGAATCCCACCATCTCCATTTTATTTGATAAAAATCAAGCACAAGATAGTGTATGCATGTGCAAGTTTCAAGCCTAAAAGACTTTCACTTGAAGAGGAGAGTTAGAGAATAATATAAATTATATATTATGGGGTCTCACCTAAAAACTTAAAATTTTAGGTGAGATTGTTTCTTAACAATGCTATCTTGTTGTGTTAGCTGGAGTATATGGGGCCTCACATTAGATAGACCATCAATTAACTACTTTTTTACCCTTAAATCTTTGATAAAACCAATATACCAGATTTCTTAACGAACCTAAACCAAACAACTAAGTAGTTACTTCATCGACCCCTAAACAAAAATGAATATATTCATGAACTATGGGCATTCATCAAATTTCTCATGAATTATGGTATTGGTTTTCAAGTCTTGTAAATAGGTGTTTTGGATAAGAAAACAGTGATTCAATCAATCCTTTTAATTCTTTTCTCCGTAGATTATTGGTTTTTCTTAGTCGTGTTTTATTCATTCTTTTACTCTTGAACTTAGATTCAATTTTTATAGCATGATATTGATTATAATTCCTTTGAGTTCATTGAATCTTATTTAAAAATGCATCTAAATTACAAAGACTTATTTGAATCATAAGAAACTTATTAAAGATTGTTTTTCACCAAGTGAAGAGCAATAAAATCTTAATGATAAATAATTTATCTTTGATAACAAGAAGAATCTCAACCTAGTTATATTATACCAGCTTCTGTTAGAGAATAATATAAATCATATTATGAGATATCATCTATTAGCTTAAGCTTTTAGGTGAAAGCTTTAAGGTGAGATGGTTCTTTAACTTGGAATCAGAACTTTGTTGACTCAGAGATCACGAGTTCGAATCTCACCACCCTCATTCTTGATAAAAAAATCAAGAGCAAGATAAGATAGACCTGTGCATGTTTCAAGCCCAAAGAACTTTCACTTGAGGGGGTGTTTTAGAGAATAATATAAATCATATTATGAGATCTCATCTATTAGCTTAACTGCTTCAATAAATATGTACTCTAAATTAGCTTTTTTTTTTTTAAAGTATAAGTTTGACTTGTTTAGTATGCATATTAGCGTTGTGTTTTAATCTCTTATGATATATTTATTTAGTAAGCATGTTAGTCTTTTGGTGGTTATAATTTTGCTGTACTTTTATATATTGCATGATTATAACCTAAACAAACATGTCTATTTGGTTAACTATTTAATTATCTTATGATTATTGGACACCAATTGTAATTTCTATTGTTATGATATAAGAGCATCCATTCAAAAAGATTTGTTATTCAATCCATTTTAAGCTTACAAGTGACTACGCCTATGCTAAGAACCTCAAATCTTTGTCTCGTACGCTTCCAAAGCTTCTTCAAAAGACTTTGGGCCATACATTTCTTGATGAATATTATCATTATTGTCCATTGTTCTACTCTAATATTATTTGATGCAATGTAGGTTATGAGATTTGTTATACTATGAAAATTGATTAAAAAAATAATTAATAGTATGTTTTTCTTGATTTAATTTTTTAGATTAATGCCAAAAAAATTTAAATATAGCGAACTGATATAAAGATGATGTGTTTTTGAAGTTACTCAAAAACTAAATTTAATTTCTATTAACATTAATTCTAAAACATCAATATATATATATATATATATATAAAAGCATAGAAAATTCAGCCCAAACTATAAAGAAACGTTGTCGTTTTCTACTTTGAAATCTCAACTTAAATATCTGGCAGGGACGGCATTCCATTTTTTTGGGGGTCTTTTTGACGAATTCTAAGAACAGCAAAGCCATGACCTCACTCTTATGCTTGTCCTGCACGTACATACATTGCCAATCTCAAGTTTACTTAATTATAGCCACAAATAGTGCCCATAAAAAGGATATGAAAATCAGTCTTCTACATCCCATCCCACCTTGAGATTCACTAGCAAACAAAAAAAAAAAAAAAAACGGAGCTCAGTAGCAGAATGAAGAAGGCTGAGCTAGTCTTCATACCAACACCAGGTATAAGCCACCTCGTATCCACAGTAGAGGTAGCAAAGCTTCTTGTAGACCGTGATGAGAGGCTTTCCATCACCTTCCTCATCATGAAACTACTTCTTGACCCCAAGGTTGATACGTTTATAGATTCAGTGAGTACAGCCTGTAATCGTATCCGGTTCATTCACTTGTCCAAATATGAGCCCGATCCAAACCAACCCAAAAAGTCCCTCTTTTCTTTGATTGAATCGCAGAAACCCAATGTCAAAGAAGAGGTCTCTAGGCTTGTGAGTCGGTCAGAGTCAAGCCCTGGCTCGCCTACTCTTGCTGGGTTTGTTCTTGACATGTTTTGTACATGTATGATAGATGTGGCCAATGAATTTGCTGTTCCATCATATATTTTCCTTACGTCAGGTGCAGCTTTTCTTGGCCTTCAATTTTATGTTCAGGCTCTTCACGATGAGCAGAAAGTTGACCCTACTGAGTTCAAGGGCTCAGATGCTGAGTTGGTCATGCCGTGTTTGGAAAATCCTCTTCCAGCTAAGGTCTTGCCTTCTGCTATGCTTAACAAAGAATGGCTGCCAATTCTCATCAGTCCAGCTAGAAGGTTCAGAGAAACGAAGGGTATTATGGTGAACACCTTTGAAGAGCTGGAATCTCATGCGATCAACTCCTTTTCTAATGGTAATACACCTCCCGTGTATCCAGTGGGCCCCATGTTGAACCTTAATAGAGATGGTGACAGTGACGTGGAGTCCGAAAAATACAAAGACATCAAGCAATGGCTTGATGATCAGCCCCCATTCTCAGTGGTGTATCTATGCTTCGGGAGCCGGGGGAGTTTCGGTGTGGATCAGGTGAAGGAAATTGCTTGTGGGCTAGAGCAGAGTGGGCATCGATTCTTGTGGTCTCTACGTCAACCACCACCAAAAGGTCAGATGGAACCCCCAAGCGATTACGCTAATCCTCGGGATGTGCTACCCGAAGGATTCTTAGATCGGACGGCTAAAACTGGAAAAATAATTGGATGGGCCCCACAGATAGATATCTTGGGCCATCCATCTGTAGGAGGGTTTGTATCACACTGCGGATGGAACTCCATATTGGAAAGTATATGGTTCGGCGTTCCGATTGCCACATGGCCAATATATGCAGAGCAACAATTTAATGCTTTCCAAATAATCGTAGAGATGGGATTGGGAGTGGAGATTAAAATGGATTATAGAAAAGAAATGAACTCGGATGGCAATGATGATATCGTTAGTGCCGGGGAAATAGAGAGAGGAGTAAGGTGTTTGATGGAGCTTGACTATGGAAAGAGGGAGAGGTTGAAGGAAATGAGCGGAAAGAGCAGGAAGGCTTTGGAGAGCGGTGGAACCTCGTCCACTTGGTTAGGTCGTTTCATTCAGGATGTGGTGGACCACCAACCATAATTAAACTCTACTCTCTACTTATTATTTAATACATAATATTTGCATGACCTTCATTATTGGTTCTCATTATCGATTTGAGACCTGATGTGGAAAGAATACTTTAGTTCATCAGTTGATTATTGAATAATTATTTATAATATTTTTTTAGTATTCATTTGATGAGAATGCGACAGAGTTAGTTTTCTCACTAAAAACTAAAAACTCAATGAAGTTGAAAAGATTGATTTTCTTAATATTCTAACTTATTTAATTAAAAACTCAGCCCATATCCGAATTTTCTTAGGACCAAATTAATAAACTAAATTAAATTTAATAACAATCCTTAAATTAAAAAAACTTCTAATAGACTACAATATACATATAAACCAATATATTAGTTACTTTATAAGATCAACTGATAGTGCTGTTACCCAATTTTTTACCTCAATTTTTAAAATTCTTGAGAAAAAATAATAAAATAAAAAATTTGGACAAAAAGATAAAAAATAAAGAGGAATAAAACAAGGGACTAAGATGAATTTAGGTTGATTGTGGAACCAAACAATTAAAGGGAAAAACCTAAAAAGCAATTGCCTATAAAATAATGTGCAAAAATTATTTGTACACGTGCTATAACATACCCACAAAACACAAGAAAAAACACCATCTTTTTTTTCAAAAGTGTAGCCTCTAGCTACACATCTCCAACCGAGACACCCTTTCTGTTTTACAACACCGAACCCATCTCTACCTTACCAAACCATGAAAGGCAACTCATTACCGTACTCACAACATCCACCTTTCTTCAGCCATCGTATCCATCGACGCCCCCTGCTTTTGGATGAACCTCCAACTGCATCCTTTCTAAGAGTCACCAAACCAGACATCTCCACTATATCCCAGCCCGACCATACTTCTTTCAATAGATCTATAAATATTATCATCTTCCTTCCCTTTTTTCATTTATTTTTAGACCTCACACAAAAAAAAGAGAGAAAGAGAAACTACAAATATATATATATACATCAGTGAAAAAAAAGTATCCGAACACCAAGGACAATATCGAAGACTGGTAGTGGAAGATCAAAGTGATATACCTTTGGAAAATCTAATAATGCATTTTTGTTTGTTGAAAGCCCTATTTACAAGAAAAAAGTTAATTCAAAGGTGGAAATCGAAGTTGAAATGTACAACGATCCAATTAGACTTTTTAAGATTTCATTCATTGTTTTAGGGTCTTAATTACAAGGAAAATTGAATTTTTAATCCAATTGAGGCTTAAATTGAAATAGATTAAAGTGTGGGTTTAAATTGCAATTTTTAAGAATTGATATCAAATTAAGGTTTTAATTGCATAAATTTTGAAGTTTAATAGACAATTAAAGGTTTGATTGAGGAAATCCAAAATCGAGGACTAAACTGAAAAAGACATGTTAATAGAGGAGTTGAATTTGACTAAATCAAGGGAAAAATTAAGGAAATTGAAAGTTTGTTGGTCAATTATGGATCAAATTGCTTAAATTCAAAACCAATGACCATAGTGAAAATAGCGGCAAACTTAAAGGTTGAATTTTTAGTTTGGCAGGGGTACAATAAAAAAAAATAGAGACAATTAGGTTGTAATTAGAAGATATTATATGAACAAAGACTCAAATGAAATTGTCCAAATTGCAATTTAAAAAAAAAATTAATCTCATCTAGATGATGCATCATTCATCATTAAGGAAGAGAAGGTTAATGACATGTCATTTAGTCTTTGTTTTGGTTGATCGAGTTGACAACTTCAAACATATGATATAAAACTACAAACCTGTAAATTGAGCAAGATTGGATCTAAATGAAAGGCGTGCATCTCCTCTATCAATATGTGGTGTTTCCCAATCATAATGATGTCGTATTTGCTCCGAAAATACCTCAAGAGTTGGTCACTCAGTTACTTTTAACGGTGAAACCATTGGGTAAGAACCAACATATTCATTATTTTTTTATACTTCAAGACACTCCAACTGGTTTCTATCAATGGTCTATAATATGTGCATGAAGATCAAGTGGTATGGAATGGATCCAAAACATACTGAAAACCGTAGAAAATTCTTATTAATACCCCCCCCCCCCCCCCCCCCCCCCCTAAGCATGATTTAAGAGGAGGAAAGGAGTTGTAAAAAAGGAAAGAAATAGTGGTTTGAGGTATTATTCCAATCCCAAAGCATGCCTTCTGGCTTGTCTTTTAGTTATTTGTTTTTGCTTTATTATGCATTTCTCCTACATCTTATATTGGTAAGCATAGAAAAGAGGCTTGGAATGCTTAACAATTAATGTTGCATTTACCTCTTTGAATGCTATGTTTTTCATTGTTTTATAATGTTGTTCCTTAAGTTTTTTTTTCAATTTTGCTTAGTGTATGTAATTGTTGCTTAACTTAGTTTTTGTTATATGTAAATATTGTTTTCTGTAGTTTAATGTGTTGACCTAGTTCATGCATATTGATAAAGGGATGTTCATCCTCAACATATTTGAGTTTATTCATGAACAAAATGGATTCAGAAAAGAAATTTTGAATCCATATTACATCAACACATGGGTTATGCTCTATGTTTTTTGTTGTTTTGGTATTATTGTCACAAACTTAATTTAAGGTTTTGATGTTTTTTCTTTGATTTTTTTAATTCAAATGTGTTGTTATATATTAGTATGACTTTATTGATCAATATTCTGTGCTGTTTTTTTTGTCAAAAATATGATTTGATAGATTCAAATTGCATTTTTTTCTTTTGTTTTTTGGGCATGTTCTTCGGGTTTCTTATGGTCATTCAATGAATTTTGTCTTAGTTATGTTTTTGACCACTTTTGATCCATATCATTGCCAAGAACACTCACCCATATATCATTAACAAGTAATGTAGTGTTTATTTGTAACATTAACATATTCACAACGAGTTTTAATCATTAGGTTTTTGTTTCAAATCGAACCATATTTTAACAAAATCATGCAATTTAAGTGTAAATTGACATCATTGAGTGTTAAATTCTTCCTCTTTGAGTGTTTCCAGTTGGTGTATGTGTTTTGTTTTACCAAATTGTGCCTTGAAGAGAGAATTTTAATATGTTTGAGCTTTTGAAATATATAAAAGTTCAAGATTTTTGTTGACCCGGGTTATAAACCATAGTTTTTAAATTATTACAATCAAGTGTAAAATGGATCAAACTACAAAATTTCATGGTAGTTTTTCATATTTTATTTTTCTATTTAAAATTATTATGCTTTTCTAGTTTCCCTATTTGAAAGGAATAATTTCTTTATTTTTTATTTTTTTATTCAATAAAATTAAATACTTATAATACTCTTAATTTTTTTTTAAGAATTTAAGTTTTAACAAATCACCATCTTTCTTTTCACGTGAGGACAATATGGTGGTCTTCCGGGACCACCCACATCGTCAAAGAATGTATAGAGTAAGCCAGACTTTTCTTTTCCAAGATTCATATTTTTTTTGTAACTACCATTTTTGTAAAGATCATGTGGACTAGTAGTAGCCGTAAAAATTCTTAAATTAAATGCATGTATATAGTTAGCCGCCAGCAAAACCATGACATCAGTATAATTCTCCAACTCCAAGATTTATATTTCAAACATGATGATGATCACTTCCACACATCCCTAGTAGACCGCAGTTGAAAACAAGAAACACAAATTTCTAGCAAAGAATGAAGAAAGCAGAGGTGGTGCTAATCCCCATTCCTGCCATGGGCCATATTGTAGCAGTAATGGAGATAGCTAAGCTTCTTGTTCGACGTGATGACAGACTTTACACAACTGTCTTGGTAATGCTGGTGTTCCTATTGCCACTTGTCCCTTATATGCGGAGCAACAATTTAATTCTGGTGATCGAGTTCGGATTAGCATTGGAAATTAAAATAGATTATAGAAAAGATTTTTATGGTGACAATGAAATAATTGTGAGAGTGATGATATATTGAACCTAATTTAGTGCTTGATTTTTATCAAATAAAATAAGAGTAGTGAGGTTTGAACTCGTAACCACAAGATCAACAATATTCTAATACTATATCAATAAATTATCTCAGCTAAAAATTTAAGTTTTTATACAAAATGGTTACTTGACAGGATCCAAATTAAAACAAGGCCCATTACGGGCATCTTCCATCAAGTCCATCTTCAATAGGATTCTGATCATTAGAAAGAGACTTAGCTTCATCAATTTATATATTAATCCCATTAGGGACACTAAACTCGTTGTATTTGGAGGCATCATTCCTATCATCATCTAGATGCTGACTATAGTTCTCATCCAAGTCTTTTTCACTCGAAAAATTATTCTTTCCCATATGAACATTTGTAAGATCATTTCTACAACAACATTCACAGAGCTGGTATTACATTCTACATCCTTACCATCATAAGCTCTTTCCGAGTCAACCTCCATGCTCAAATTTAAGTCATCATTAGAAGACTCAATATCATCAGAGATAATATATTGCTACTTTTTCCAACCCAATCGTCCATAGCTTTTTTCTTGTCCAAAGAATTGATTAAGATCTCAATGAAAATAGCTTAATCCAGATATACTAATTGAAAAAACAATCCCACGATTTTACAGTCCATTGATTAGGTTACAAGTTTATTTTTTCCAGCTGCTCCGTTGGACGGTTTTTGTAATTAAGCATCTATGGGCAAGTAGCCGACGAAAAATTTAATTTAAATGCATGTATAAAGTTCATTGCCAGCAAAGCCATGACATCACTCTTTAGGTCTAGACCTTCAATATATATTTCGTTCAAAATCGTGATCAGTTCCACACATCCTAAGTAGTCCACGTTTGTTCACAGCGAGAAAATAGCATTTCTAGCAATTAAAGAATGAAGAAAGCAGAGGTGGTGCTAATCCCCTTACCTGCCATGGGCCATATTGTAGCAGTAATGGAGATAGCTAAGCTTCTTGTTCGACGTGATGATAGACTTTACACAACTGTCTTGGTAATGCATCCAACTCTTGACCCCAGCACTACCAGGTACAATGAGTTACATGCTGCTTCAACTCTCCCTGATCGTATGCGAGTCATTAACTTGCCCAGAGTTGAGTCCATCACATCTGCTACTAATGGTCGTGACTGGATAGCTTATTTGATTGAAGGCCATAAACCCAATGTCAAAGAATTTGTTTCAAATATAAGAAATAAATTCGAGATGAATCCAGACTCCCCTCGTCTTGCTGCGTTCCTTTTTGATACGTTTACTACTGGCCTGAAAGATGTGGCTAATGAATTTGGAACTCCATGGTATATTTTTTCTGCTGCAGGTGCAGCTTTTATTGGTAGCATGCTGCATCTTACGGCGCTTCATGATGAGCAGGGAGTTGACATTACAGAGTTCACGAACTTGGAGGATGAATTGGAAATTCCGAGTTTGGCGAATCCAATTCCTGCTAAACTTCTGCTTTCCACGGCATTCGATAAATACTCACTCACAACTCTTCTTGTACATGCTCGGCTATTGACCGAAGCTAGGGGTATAGTGATAAATACATTTTTGGAGCTCGACTCTTACGCGGTTAACTCTCTATCCGATGGTAAAACCCCTCCTGTGTACCCGGTTGGTCCCATAGTGAAACATATAGGAGACGGTCCTGATCCTCTCTCGGATGAGGGCAACAGTTACAGGGACATCATGGAATGGCTTGATGATCAACCTCCGTCATCGGTTATGTTTTTATGCTTTGGAAGTTGGGGAGGTTTTAAAGAGAACCAGGTGAAAGAGATTGCATTTGCACTTGAGCACAGCGGGCATCGATTCTTATGGTCTCTTCGCAAACCTTCTCCGAACGGTAAAATGAAATCTCCCAGTGATTATGAAAATTTTCAAGGCATTTTACCCCAAGGTTTCTTAGATCGAACAGCTAAGATTGGAAAGGTAATTGGATGGGCTCCACAAGTGGAGATCTTGTCTCATTCAGCTGTGGGTGGGTTTGCATCACATTGTGGGTGGAATTCAATACTGGAGAGCGTAAGATTTGGTGTTCCTGTTGCCACTTGGCCTTTATATGCGGAGCAACAATTTAATGCTTTCCAGATGGTGATCGAGTTCGGATTAGCATTGGAAATTAAAATGGATTACAGAATTGATTTTTATGGTGATAATGAAATAATTGTGAGCAGTGATGATATATCGAAAGCTATAAAGAATGTTATGGAACAGGATAGTGAAGTCAGAAGGAAGGTGAAGGAGATGAGTAGAACAAGTGAGAGAACCTTGGTGGCTGGAGGATCTTCATTTTCTTCATTAGGTCGTCTAATTGATGATATTATGGAAAACATGTCGTGAATCAATTGTCTTAAACTTTTCTCTAAGCAAATATCTACAAAAAAAAAAAAAGAGAGAATAGTTTCCCGTTGTATTTGCTCATGATCGTTGTTTTTGCCCCTGATTCCTTTTAATTGTAATAACAATCTATGTACTAAGAATGCTTGTCATGGTCAATAAATTTATGGAAAGGTGTGCAATTACAGCCTATTTGACAACTCCCATTGGATAAGGTATTTGTTTGATAAAACGATTGAAGTTTTTTCAAAGTTTGGAAGTTTTTAATATAAAAATATTGGAAAATCACTTAAGATTTCTTAAATCACAGCAAAAACAGATGCTCGCTCTACGTTACTAACAACGCACACACCCGATACTAAATAATATTATCGTGAGATTAATAATAGAATTTTAGTAAATAAACATGTATTTATACTATAGAGATTTGAGTAGAATAAGAGAGTGGTCACACTCCAAATATAAGATTTGTGTACAAGTTTCCTTTTATAGCTTTAAGGTTATTGTTTTCAAAGTATTATTAATGTGTGGTAGCTTTTTAAGAATACATACATACATACATACATACATACATACATACATATATATATATACACACACACACACATACATACATATATATATATACACACACACATACATACATACATATACACACACACACACACACACACACACACACACACACACATATAGTTATATTTGTTTTTTGGGTTATGAATTTTTTTTTTAAAAGAATAATTTTTAAAAATAATGTTTTTTTTTCCTTTCAATATTATATGCTTTCTAGTTTTCATATTTAAAAAGAATAATGTTTTCATTTTTATTTTTCTATTCACTGTAGTTTTTTTTCTAAGGGTGTTTACAAAATCTGGTCCATCTTCTATATTTACTTTATCTAAAGCCATCTAACCCGTCAAAATCAAATAATTTAAATATTATTTATGATAACGTGTCAACAAATATAGGAAATGGATATAAAATGTTAGGATTTTTTATACCCAGTATGTATACTCTTTTTTTATATTTATATATATATATTTGATAGTTTTTGGATTGAGAATTTATTTGTTTTTATTCAGAAATGTTTCAGCTTTAAAGTTTTATTTTAATAAAAAATAATGTATTATTATAGCTCTTGTGTCATTAAGCAATATTATAGAATGTACTTATATAGGAAATATTGTAGAAATACTCTTATGTGGTAATCTCCACCATTTCTATTGTATATTGCCTTGCTCATATATATAGAAAGAGTTGGCTAACCATTAAGGTTAAGCCTCCTAATTATTCTCAACTTGGTATCATAGGCTTCTACTATCAAAACTCTTTTCTCCCACCTCCCTTTTGCAGCCAACCCTATCTCCATTCTTCCTCCAAGGATTCTACTATTGCCTCCGACATCTCCCTCTCCACTGGTGGTGCAGCACAGCCGGCAAGCCATCCCCAAGCTGCTGTCCAACAACAGCCTCCTCTTGCAGAGCATTTTTTTTTATTCTTGCAATCAGTTTATACATGGTTCTTGACAGACACCCAGCATGCTTCGTAGCTTCACAAATGACTCTACCTTGAGAGGTTTTGTCATTATATCAGCAACTTGTTCTTGACTACTACAATGCACCATCTTCACAGTTCCAGTTTTTATAAGATCACGTAGAAAATGAAAGCGCACGTCAATGTGCTTACTACGCCCATGCATTACTGGATTGTTTGCTAATTTGATGGCTGAGCTGCTGTCACAATGCACAATTGTAGGTCCTTCTTGCTCTTCACCAAGCACTTCGACAATTCTTCTCACCCACACAACCTGACATGCACAAAACGCAGCAGCAATGAATTCTGCCTCAGTGGTAGACAAAGTTACTATCGGCTGTTTCTTGGATGACCAAGATACAGCCCCTGAACCCAGCAAAAACACATAGCCCGAGGTGCTCTTTCTATCCTCTTGATCCCCGGCGTAATCACTATCTGTATAGACACACAATTCCCCTTGTCTTCTGTAAAACACCCCGAAATCAGTTGTCCCTTTGAGATATCTTAATGTTCTCTTTGCTACCTCCATATGAAGCTCAGTAGGATTACTCATATACCTGCTAATAAGACTCACCACAAACATTACATCTGGACGGGTAGCAGTTAAATACATAAGACTACCCACAATTTGTTTGTATGTAGAACTGTCAACTTTCACTCCATTCTCATCTCTTGACAGTCTGCAGCCTGGTACAATTGGGTTTAGAACCGAATTGCACTTGCTCATTCCAAATTTCTCAAGCATCTCCAAAACATATTTCTTTTGACTAATGAAAATTCCATCAGCTCTTTGAGAAATTTCTATCCCAAGGAAAAAACACATTTTTCCAAGATCGGTCATATCAAATTCATGCATCATTGATCTTTTGAATTCAGCAAACATGGACTCATCATTTCCAGTAAATATAAGATCGTCAACATATAAACTCACAATCAGAATTTTACCTTCCTTTTCTGATTTTATAAACAGGGTGTGCTCAAATTGACATCTTTCAAAGCCTTCTCTTGCAAAGTAGCTCTCTATACGGCTATACCAAGCCCTTGGGGCTTGCTTGAGACCGTATAGAGCCTTCTTAAGTTGGTACACTTTGTCTTCACTTCCTTTGTGTACATAACCCTGTGGCTGCTCAATGAAAACTTCTTCAGTCAATTCTCCATGCAAGAAGGCTGATTTCACGTCCAGCTGGTAAATTGTCCATTTTCGTTGAGCTGCAAGTGCTATTATCATTCTAATTGTATCTAGTCTTGCTACAGGTGTGAAGACTTCAGTATAATCAACCCCATACTGCTGAGAATAGCCTTTTGCGACAAGCCTTGCTTTGTATTTTTCCACCTCTCCATTCTCATTAAGCTTTGTTTTGTATACCCACTTCACCCCAATCATTTTCCCTCCAGCAGGTAGATCCTTCAGTTCCCATGTGCTGTTCTTTTCAATTGCTTTAATTTCTGAATCCATTGCTTGTCTCCACTTTTCATCCTTTACTGCATCTTCAAAATAAATTGGGTCAGCAGTAGTGAACATGACAAAGTGTGTTTCATCCTCACCATCAAAAAAGGCTGTTCTAGTTTCATAATCTTCCATCCAGGCTGGTGGCCTTCAATTTCTTCTTTCTCCATCAGTTGATGATGCTGCAATTACTGCTTCTGGAATTACGGCAGTTTGATGACTGGATGAGGGATTTGCATTGTCAGCAGCTCCATCTTCTATGCTGTCAGTAGCACCATCTTCTACGTGAGAATCAACCTCATCAGCATCAGTGTCATCAATACTCTCATCCCAAGTCAAATCAGCTGAATTTGCAGCTTCATGAACTTTGTCCCAATCCCAGCATTTGTCCTCTTCGAACACAATATCTCTGCTTATAAGAATTTTCTGTGAAGCTGGATCATACACACGGTAAGCTTTTGATTCTTCACTTACACCCATCAGCACACAGCTTAGGCTCTTGTCATCCAGCTTGATTCGTTGCTTGTCAGGTACATGCACATGAGAGACACAACCAAAGACTTTGAAATGATCAACCGATGGCTTGACACCACTCCAAGCTTCTTCAGGAGTTCGGTTTTTGACAGCAAAGGTTGGGCTTCTGTTTAATACATGTACACTCCAGTTAACTGCTTCTGGCCAGAAAGTTTTAGGGACTTTCTTCTCCGAAAGCATACTTCGAACCATATTCATTATGGTTCTATTCTTTCTCTCCGCCACCCCGTTTTGTTGAGGGGTAAATGGTGCTGTCAACTGTCTCCTAATTCCATTCTCAGTACAAAAATTATTGAACTCATGTGAATTAAATTCACCACCCCGATCTGTTCTTAACCCCATTATGCATGACCCAGTTTCCTTTTCTACACGACTTTTATAACCTTTGAAAGTAATAAAAGCTTCTGATTTTTCGATCAAGAAATAAGTCCATGTCTTGCGGCTAAAATCATCAATAAAGCTTATGATGTACCTTTTCTTGCTGTTTGAGATTGGCGTGATTGGCCCGCAAATGTCAGCATGCACAAGCTGAAGGATGTGAGAGGCTCTCCAGGTGCTTATCACAGGAAAAGAATTCCTATGTTGTTTCCCCACAAGACAATCTTTACATACTCTTGGAACATCTGCAAATTGAGGTAGCCCTCTCACCATCTGTTTTTGTTGAAGTGTCCGCAACCCTTGAATACTTAAATGTCCATATCTGCAATGCCAAAGATGTGCTTGATCCTCTGTCACTGTGTTGAGACACGAATGGTCTCTTGATTGCATTATCGCAGGTATAATGAACATCTTGTTGGCTGTCATCTCTGTCTGCATAAGTAGTCCTCTTTCTGGGTGAAAAATCTTGCACCTTCCCTGCTTGAATATAATTGTAAGCCCCTTCTGTAGAAGCTGGCCAACACTTAATAAGTTATTCTTCAATTCTGGTATATAAAATACCCCCGTGATGATTTGATCAATTCCACTTGCTCGCATCCTGATATTGCCTTTTCCATGCACTGTTATGCTTGAGTTGTTGCCAAGTTTGACAGTTTCTTTGAAGCTTGCATCCAACATAAAGAAATACTCCTTCTGACCACTCATATGGTTGCTACATCCCGAGTCAAGATACCAAACATCTTCCCTGGTCATCCTCTTGTCATCAGCAAAAACCATCATCAACAATTCTTCTTCAGCTTCAGTCTCGGCAATGTTGATAACCTCAGGGTTGAATTCTGCAAAATTAACAATTTCTGCAAAATTGATTCCAGTATCAACTGTATCAACCACATCATCATCTGTATCAACCACATAATCATCAGTATAACCCATTAGCAATAATTGTTCCTCTTCATCAACAAGATAATCATCAGCATCAACAAAACAGTCATCAGCACAAGCCATCCTCAATAACTCTTTTCCATCCTCGATTTCTGCAATGTTGACTCCTGCATGATCAACTTCTGCAAATTGGCCAATTTCCACAAAATTGGTGCTTTTATCCACAACATAAGCCATTAGTAATAGCTCTTCTTCAGCTTCTGCAAAGTTCACTCCTTTATCTCGGCTTGGGCATTCATATTGAAAATGCCCAAGCTTATGACAGTGGTAACATTCCACTGTTGATTTATCAAAGCTTCTACCTCGACCTCCTCTGCCCCCTCTTCCTCGAAAATGGCCTTGCCCACGACCTCCTCGTCCACCTGATGCTCCATCAAAGGTGATCTTCAGTGCTTGTTCTTCTGTGGCATGATCATTCATGCGTTGTTCATGGACAAGTAGACTACTTTGCAATTCGTCAATAGACATAGAGTCCAAATCGTGGGACTCTTCAATAGAGCAGACCACATATTCAAATTTAGAGGTCATCGACCTCAAAATTTTCTCAATGACCAGCACATCAGTCATTTTCTCACCATGTAACCTCATTTTGTTCGCGATGGTGAGAGTCCTTGCAAAGTAATCGTTGACAGATTCTCCTGTCTTCATATGAAGAGTCTCAAACTCTTTTCGAAGGGTTTGCAATTGTGCCCTTTTGACACGGGTGTTGCCTTGATACTTCTGCTTCAAAGAATCCCAGATATTCTTTGATGTATCTTTGTTCAGAATCGTCTCAAGAATTGATCTATCAATGGCTTGAAATAGATAATTCTTGGCCTTTAAATCCTTCAACTTCTGGTCATCAATGGCTTTTCTCTGGCCTTCTGTGAGATTCACCTCATCTGCTACGATTGAAATCCCACTCTCCACTAAGCTCCAGTATTCCTTTGATCTCAAGAAATTTTCCATGAGCATCGACCAGTGGTCATAATGCCCATCAAATTTCGGAATTGCTGGTTGTACATAACTGTTCTCCGATGACATGTTTCTTCTCGGGAAGATAGATGCTTCTTCAGTCTTCAAAACAGTCCCTTAGAAGGAAGGGCTCTGATACCAATTGTTAAAACAAGCACTCTGCAATTTACTGGGAAATTGTCTCTCAGCTCTCACACGTTGGCTCTCAGCTCACACACTCAGTTTGAAGGAAAGAATGAATGCAAAATCTTATTGATGATCAGCGTAATGGCTGTTTAAATAAGGAACAAATAAAGACAAAGACTCCCACGTTTAACAAACTAAGCAACGTGGCAAATTTGACTAAATCAAAGCTGACTCAGACTCCCTTAACAGTAGGGATATTATTAACAACAAAAACAAACAAAGTTAACTCTAACAGATTTCAATCGTAGCAGATGAGGTGAATCTCACAGAAGGCCAGAGAAAAGCCATTAATGACCAGAAGTTGAAGGATTTAAAGGCCAAGAATTATCTATTTCAAGCCATTGATAGATCAATTCTTGAGACGATTCTGAACAAAGATACATCAAAGAATATCTGGGATTCTTTGAAGCAGAAGTATCAAGGCAACACCCGTGTCAAAAGGGCGCAATTGCAAACCCTTCGAAAAGTCTCTGCGATTCCTTTGCCTCTCATGGGAACACACACTCCAGCTATGGTCCCTCTATCAAACACCCACCAAATTGTTTCGTTGAAACTTATGAACACAAATTATCTCTATTGGAGAATGCAAACGAAGCCATATCTTCTTGGTCAAGGTGTTTTTCCCTTCGTTGACAGCTCTGTGCCATGTCCTCCAGCCTATATTGTTGATGTTTCTGCTGGTTCTTCCTTTATCATCAACCCCTTTTTCCTTCGTTGGAAGCAACAAGATCAACTTATTTTGAATGCCCTACTCTCCTCCCTCTCCATAGATGTGTTGCATCTTGTGGTAGATTGTTTTACTTCGTATTGTGTTTGGCGCACTCTTGAGAAGACACTTGCCTCTCCATCTAATTCTCGCATCATGCAACTCCATGGCTTTTTTCAAGACCTTCGGTAAGGTGATTCATCGTTTAGTATATACATGCAACAAGCCAAATCGTTATTTGATGAATTGGATGCTGCTGGTAGCCCAATGTCTCTTGAAGACTTCAATCTCTATGTGTTTTATGACCTTCGTGGTGAGTTCAAAGACTTGCTAACGAGTCTCATAACCAGGGCAGAATCGTTGTCATATGTTGATCTTCAAAGCCACTTTCTTACACATGAGTTTCTACACAAGAACTCTTTTCATTCCATGGTTGTTGCTCCCTCGCTGTTGTCTTCTTCTTCTCTGCCGCAACAACCACCACTGCTGCCAACACCATAGATTTCTGCTCATCATGCCATGACTCATAACAGCCCTAACTTCAGCCTCAACAGGGGTCACTATAGGGATAATAGGCATCCCAACAACAACCATTACACTCCATAGAATAGGGGCCAATTTGTTGCAAATTGGTGCCCAAACCACTAGCAGGAGACCAGGCATAAGTCTGGTGTTAGGCAGTGGCCTGGACAACATACATTACCAATTGTGCTCCAATTTCGGCGACACAACTCCCCATTGTCCCCAGTTTCACAACCATCTGCTCACCTTGCTGTTGTGAATGAATCTGTTATGACTTGGTTCCCCGAAACCAGTGCAAATCAATAAGTCACGCCTGATCTTGCAACTCTGACCGATTCTGCACCCTATCTTGGTAATGATTTTTTGCATGTTGGTGACGGTAAGGGTCTTGACATATCCCGTATTGGACATACTACATTACATTCCCCAAAACACATGTTTAACTTATCTAATGTTCTCTATGTGCCTGACATTACCAAACCGTTGTTATCTGTTCAAAAATTCTATTGTGATAATCATGTTTATTTTGAATTTCACGATTCTATGTTTTATGTGAAGGATCTCGTCACTATGGAAGTTCTTCTTTCTGGTTGGAGTCATGATGGTCTTTATGTCCTCTTCGAGTCTTCTGCCACTTCAGTACCTCAAGCCTTTTGGTCTCCTTGCATCTACGCGTCTGCCGATCTGTGGCATCGACAGTTGGGTCATCCAACCCCTCGCATTTTAAATTTGTTAGTTTTTAAAAAATAAAAGCATTTCTACTTCTAGACGTTCTTTTACTTAGTGTCATGCTAGGCAAATCATCCTGTTTGTCATTTGTAAATGCTTCTAGACGTTCTAACAAGATTTGAACTTATATATGAGAATCTACTATTGAAGTTTGTCAACCATGATGTCAAACTATGAAGAATGAAATCATAAACATCATCCCAATTTGGTTCCTCTATAGCGAAAACCAACATGTTTCTGAGAACTCCGATACCCTACAACATACCATAACATAGAAGATGAAATGTTTGAAATTTAATAGTCACAGGATGTTGTAATTTCTATAACACATGTTCAGCTGATGATATTTTTCTGTGGCTGCTTGTTAAAAACAGATTGTGTACAAGATAATTTCTTGCAAATCGAAATTTAATTGGCCGCGAGAATATGAACTTCGGACCTAGAGGTGAGGTAACTAAATGAAGCTCTGTGTGTGATCTGTGGAGAGGGAGTGTGTGCGCTTTAAGATGAAAAAGAAGGAATTGCCTGTGTCGAGACCGAAACCCTTTATCTAATAGTTCATGTACAATTATATAGCTGTGAGACATTTCAACTTGTAAAGGAACGAGGATAGAACGAGGATATGGAATCAGATTATACAACTGCCCCAAATGAATTACTGTTTCCTGAAATCTTGGAAGATCAAAGTTATCTTCATTGTTATCAGTTTCGATTATGATTGTGGCTCTTCTGTACGGCAGTTTGTAGTGTGGTTAGAGCAGTCCATGACAACAACAGCCATTTGGATGAGCAAGGCTTAACTCCTTCCCTAAACCCACCTTATTCACAAGCTCATTCAATACCCTATAGAACAGAGCAGCATTCAATACCTCAGCCCAGATTGCATCAAATGGTCATGAGAAAGCGGAAAAAGAGGTAAAGATCATATCTTCAAATGGAGATGTCCAGCAATCAGAAGAGGAAATAGAGTAGAAATCATCAGACTCAATGGGTTCTGGGATTTGACAAGGCAATCAACGTTACATTCGCTGCTCCAGTTGATGACCAAGAAGACGAGATACAGAGGATGTTACATGCTGGGCAAATTCTGGGTTTTCGGAGTACACAAGAATTGATAGTTATGGAAGAAGATATTAGAATACTGGTGGATAGGGAGGTGTGATTTGACTGCAACTTAGTAATTGCAGTTTACAGCTAAAGTGGTAAGTTTTTAAACAATCAACTCATGAAGATTTTATTTGACTGGGTATGTCTATGAAGAGGAGTTCACTTAGGAGTATGTTATTGAATGAGGATATTGATGTCTATTAATTACTAGAAACTAAGAGAGAGAAAAATGCTTTGATAGCTTTGTCAATGCATTATGGAATAAGAAAATTGTCAAATGATTCTCGGTAAATTCTGTGAACAATGCAGGTGGGATTTTAGAGTTGTGGAATGAAAGCACATTCAAGGTGGAATCAATTGAATATGAGATCTGTTGTGAAATTAAAGACAGTAACGCAAAATAAAAGACACAAATGATTTACGTGGTTCGGCAAATTGCCTACGTCCACGGGAGTTATAGAGGATTTATTAAGAATTGAAGGAACAATACAAGTTTTGTTTCTATCACAGCTGCAACAATAGCTACGTTGCACACACTCACTCATACATATACACTTCAATATAAGGTATATATATAGATGTGTAGAATAACCCTAGTAAATTACGTAGAGAAGAAGAACTCTACTAATTCACGTAATCAAGCTATTGATGAGCTTTCAAAAAACCAATCCTTATCTGATAAAGATCCTTATCAGATAACAATAATGATCCAGTTATCACAATGCATAACAATTCTCCCACTTGAAAACTGGAACATCCATCATATTGCTTTCTTCCTTTGACTCCTTCACCCCTACAACTCTCTTGCTCCTGTTTTATGCTGAGAGACCAACTGAAGTTGCGCACAACTTCAGTTTATCTAGTGTAACACCCTTTGTCAACATATCTGCTGGGTTCTTACTTCCATAAATTTTCTCAAGTAGCACTTGTTTGTCATCCAACAATGATCTTATAAAATGATACATGATTGAGATGTGCTTTGTCCTGGAATGATATGCTGGATTTTTTGCAAGAAATATAGCACTTTGACTGTCACTATGGAGAGTACCACTCTGCCTTTGTTTTCCCAATTCTTCCAAAAAATTCTGTAGCCATATCATCTCCTTTGCAGCTTCTGAAACTGCAATATATTCGGCTTCAGTTGTAGATAAGGATATTGTCTTCTGTAAATTAGAGCCCCAAGACACTGCAGTTCCCCCATAGGTGTAAATAAATCCAGTGGTGCTCTTTCTGCTATCAATATCTCTAGCTAGGTCAGCATCAACGTAGCCCTGCACCACCAGGTCTTCTCCTGAGAAACATAAGCATGTTTCTGTGGAGCCTTTTAAGTACCTTAAAATCCATTTCACTGCCTCCCAATGTTGCTTCCCTGGATTACTCATGTACCTGCTCACAACTCCCACTGCATGGGAAATATCTGATCTAGTGCAGATCATAGCATACATAAGTGAGCCAACTGCTGAAGCATAGGCAACCTTGTTCATGTAGTGTCGTTCCTCTTCTGATTTTGGTGACTGGTTTTTGCTGAGTTTGAAATGATTGCCCAAAGGTGTGCCAACTGGTTTGGCATTGTCCATGCTGAACCTGCTGAGTATTCTCCTTATATATTCAGCTTGAGAGAGTGTCAGCGTGCCTTTGATTCTGTCTCTAGCAATTCTCATCTCAAGGATTTGCTTTGCAGGTCCTAAGTCCTTCATTTCAAAATACTCTGACATTAGTTTCTTCAATTTATTGATCTCGACAATATTGGCCCCTGCAATGAGCATGTCATCAACATACAATAACAAGATAACATATGAATTTTCAAATTTCTTGACATAGCAGCAATGATCTACTTAACACCTCATATACCCCGCACTAAGCATGAAACTGTTGAATTTCTTGTACCATTGCCTGGGGGCTTGCTTCAGACCATACAAGCTCTTCTTCAACCTGCAAACTGAATTTTCATGTCCCTGTGCTACAAACCCCTCAGGTTGATGCATGTAGATGTCTTCGTCAAGATCTCCATGAAGAAAAGCTGTCTTAACATCTAGCTGTTCAAGAAATAAATTTTCAGTAGCAACCATAGCCAGTACTAACCTGATGGTTGTGATTTTAACCACAGGAGAAAAAATTTCAGAATAATCGATGCCCTGCTGCTATTGAAACCCTTTCACAACAAGTCTAGCCTTGTACCTCTTACTGCCATCATGCTCAGTTTTTATTCGATACACCCACTTGTTGTGCAAAGCTTTCTTTCCTGGTGGTAGTTTTGTCAACTCCCACATTTGGTTCCCCAGCAAAGAGTTCATCTCTTCTTTCATTGCCAGCTCCCACTTGCTAGAGTGTTCATCTTGCAAGGTTTCTTGGTAGTTCTGTGGTTCTCCACCATCTGTCAACAAAATGTAATTCAAAATAGGTGAGAACCGTTTTGGTGGCCGTGTGATCCTGGTTGTCCTATGAATTGCAGCTGTAGGGGTGTTCAATTCTAGATTTGTCAGAGGAATTATAGAAGTGGATGTACTGGATCCACTCTCCTCATCACTCTCATATGATCCTGGATTTAAAATGGATGTACTTGATCCACTTTCATTTCTTTCAGGTATCATGACCTCTGATAAATCATCCAATTGCACAAAATCAGACTCCTGATGAGTCTCTACTTCATTTGGATTGATCTTGTCTTTGAACATAACTTTCTCATTGAAAATTACATTCCTGCTTCTTATGATTTTCCTTCCTTTGTCATCCCAGAAACGATAGCCGAATGCCTCATCTCTATAGCCAATAAAATAACATTTTCTTGACTTAGACTCAAGTTTATTTTGTGCATTAGGCTCATTCAAAACATAAGCAAGACAACCAAAAGTTTTGAGATGAGAAAACTTAACCTCTTTCCCACTCCAAACCTCTTCAGGCAGTTCATTATCCAATGGAATTGATGGTCCTCTATTTATCAGATAAACAGCAGTGCTAACTGCATCTGCCCAAAATGTGAGTGGCAATCCAGCGTGCAATCTCATGCTCCTTGCACGCCCATTGATGGTTCTATTCATGCGTTCAGCAACTCCGTTTTTTTTGTGGTGTCCTAGGGATGGTTTTCTCCATTCTAATGCCCTGAATTGCACAGAATTCTTTAAGCCCACCATCAATGTATTCGCCACCATTATCAGACCTCAAACACTTCAGCTTTAGGTCTGTTTCTGTTTCAACCATGGCCTTCCAAGTTTTGAACACATGAAATACGTCAGCTTTATGTTTCAAAAAATAGATCCATACCTTCCTACTATGGTCATCAATGAAGGTGACATAGTACCGAGAACCTCCAAGAGAAGCTGCTGGAGAAGGTCCCCACACGTCTGTGTGCACCCAGTCTAGTTTTCTTGTCTTCGGTGTTCTCCCTCCTTTTAAGAAGCTGACCTTCTTCTGTTTTCCCATGATGCAGCTTTCACAGATGCTGAGATCAACTGTCTTTAGTTCCAACAGCTTGCCTTTAGACAGAAGTTCTTTCATGCCTCTTGGGCTCATGTGGCCGAGCCTACAATGCCACAAATCTGCAGTATTTTCTGCAACAATGGCAGCAATGGTATTGTCAGGACCAATAGTAGTATAGAGTGAACTATTTTTCTTACTTTTAGCCAGTATCATTGCCCCCTTTTTTACCATCCAGGTGCCATTTGAAAATACTATTGTAAATCCACACTCATCTAGTTGTCCAACAGAGATGAGATTTTTCTTCAATTCTGGAATGTGCCTGACATTCTGTAAGATCCATTTGCTTTTCTTTGGAATTGCAACATTAACATCTCCCATCCCTACCACATTAAGAGCCTCTCCATCAGCCAGATACACCTTCCCAAAATCACCTGCAACATAATTTTGCATTGATTCTCGATGGGAGGATGTGTGAAAAGAAGCTCCTGAGTCCAGTACCCAGTCTTCTACTGCACTATAAACAGCAAGTAATAGAGCATCTTGAACCTCTTCAGCTACCACATGAGCACTGTCAATCTCAGCCTTTCTGGGGTTTTTACAATTCCTCTTTATATGGCCAATTTTGCCACAATTCCAGCAATTTGCTTGATGACCAAGTCGTAGCTTGCTTTTCCCTCTTGATTTTGATCTGCCTCTGTTTGAGTTTCTGTATTGTGTTCTTCCCTGAGAATCAACATTCAAGGCTGAGCTCAAGCCTGAGGTCTCACCTGAATCTCTCCTACGCACCTCCTCAGCCAAAATCAAATCACGAATGTCATCGTAATTTAATTTTGATTTCCCAGCAGAATTACTCACAGCAATTCGCATGGCTTCCCAACCATTTGGCAGTGATGCCAAAAGTATCAAAGCACGTATCTCATCATCAAATTCAATTTCAACAGATGATAATTGATTTGTAATGGTACTATAATCATTCAGATGTTGTGCAACAGATGTATCATTTGACATCCTTAAATTAAATAGCTTTTTCATCAAATGTACCTTGTTATTTGCTGATGGCTTCTCATACATACCTGACAAGGCTGTCATGAGTTCCGCAGTGGTTTTCTCCTTGATGACATTGTGTGCAACAGATCTCGACAGGGTTAGTCGAATAACCCCCAGAACTTGTCGATCCAACAAGTCCCAATCAGTAGCTGTTATGTTGTCTGGCTTTGTCCCCAGCAATGGAAGATGGAGTTTCTTCCCATAGAGATAATCCTCTATCTGCATCTTCCAGTACCCAAAATCTGTGCCATCGAATTTTTCAATTCCTGATGCTTTTACGTCTACCCCAGCCATTAATTTCACAGATCTTTTGAACCAGGCTCTGATACCAGTTGTTGTGAAATTAAAGACAGTAACGCAAAATAAAAGACACAAATGATTTACGTGGTTCGGCAAATTGCCTACGTCCACGGGAGCTGTAGAGGATTTATTAAGAATTGAAGGAACAATACAAGTTTTGTTTCTATCACAGCTGCAACGATAGCTACGTTGCACACACTCACTCATACATATACACTTCAATCTAAGGTATATATATAGATGTGTAGAATAACCCTAGTAAATTACGTAGAGAAGAAGAACTCTACTAATTCACGTAATCAAGCTATTGATGAGCTTTCAAAAAAACCAATCCTTATCAGATAATAATAATGATCCAGTTATCACAATGCATAACAAGATCTGCCTTATTTGGGTTGCACATTCTTCTGGACTTCAAATGTGCAGCAATAGGGATTTATGCAGGGAATTCCATTGCTGAACACAGGATTTTATGGGAAGAACTTTTAATCCTACATCTGCTTTTGAAACCCTGATGTTTCTTGTTGGGGATTTTAACGAAACTCAATATCAGAATGAAGGATTAGTAGATACCTGAATGAAGTTGGTTCAAAAGAATTTAGTTCTTTCCTTTCCACTTGCAACTTACTGGAATATGTACGCAGTTGTCATCGTTATACATGGTTCTGAGGGAAATCAATGAGCATTTGCCACTCCAGAATGCCACTTGAAGTTTTCAATACTGACTCTCACATGTCGTCCAAGGGGACTTTCGGATCACTGTCAAATGTTACTAGGGTTGCAGAATCAAGAACGGGGCTGGAAACCATTTGGTTCCTTAACTGTTGTGTTTCTCAGCCCATGTTTATGCAGACAATAGAATCCTTTTGGAATGAGTGCTGTTTGGAACACCATGGCAGATTTAGAATTGTACGAAAGCTGATTTTTTTGGCTAATATAAGCATAGAGGGTGGAATAACAATGACTTTGGGAATCTGGATAATCAATTGTTAAAGCTACAAATTGCCATTCATTCAAAAACTGGAAAATGAAGGGGAGGATCGACAGCTTATAGTAGAAGAGATTACTGAATTACACAGACATAACTCAAAGCACAGGGAAGTCAGTAAATGTGTTGAAGTGATATGGAGGCAAAAGTAACGGAACAATTGGTGTCATCTGTGAGATAAAAACAAAAAGTTCTTCCACATGGAAACAAACATTAGGAGTGGCAGAAACAATACCACAAGGATTAATCATGATGGGCTCATCCACACTTCTCCAAAGGTTATTAAGGAGGCTGCAATTTTATTTTTTTTTCTTAAGAGTTGTTCAAAAGAGAATCTGAGAAAAGGGTCTGAATGGGATCGGTTGCATTATCATAATATCTCCACTCAAGCAAGATTACTGGAGCAGGATGTTACAATGGCAGAGGTCAAAACAAGCAGTTTGGGACTGTGATGGGTTCGAAGGCCCCAGGACTAGATGGCCTTACATTCAGTTTCTACAAAAAGGGTTATTTGATCATGAACATACAAAACTTGGCCTGCCTTCAGATTTGTCTAGATTCTGCCACTGTTTTTTTCATCGAAGAATAGAACCATTCTATACTGAAACTCATCTTGATACCCCATTTATGAATCATTGAAAGTGAAATATGAAAAGGGATTGTAGGGTGCGTGTGAAATGGGAATATGTAGTTGTTATTATATTTATTTGGAGGCAACCATCAAAGAAAACTCGAACAGCATCCATAGATCCTTACGGTTCAAGCCTTTTATACATAGGTTCTGCAACTTCACATGGTTTGTTGGTATTGCAATGGCTTGTATCTGCTCCTCTTTTCAAGTTTGTTCCTTCTGAATTTCCCTCTCTCTTCTTCTTAATGATTCTATGTTTCAGTTGTTGTTCATGCTATTTTTTCTCAAATCAAATTCAACATCTGTCAATTGAATGCTTCTTCTGCAAAAAGCTTACAAGTCTAAGAGAGAGTCTACAACAAATTTTTATTTAAAAAAAAATAAAAATATCAGATTGACGGAAAATCTCGATAGGATTTTATATCAGTGATTCGTCGTCTTTACTCCATTGAGAAACTTTTTGACAACATGAATATCATTCGAGTTTTTATTCATTAATAGTTATCCATTGCTTTTTACCTATGATTCAATTTAGTTGTAGCAATTTATCATGCACAATAAAACAAATTCGTAATAATTAATTACAAACAAATTAATGAAAAATAATTTCAAATTCCAAATATAAGATTCTTGTAAAGGTTTCTTTTTATCATTTCAAACTTATTATTTCCTAAGTATTAATACGATGCATGAGATTCTTCTCATAAAAATGAATTTTTTTCTTAATTATTTTGTTGTCTTAGTTTAGAAATTTATTTTATTTTATTGGAAAAATAACTGTACTTATCTTGTAGCTCTGTCAAGTTTTCACTCAAACATCTTAATTTAGATAACTCAATTATTATTTTTATTGTATTGAAACATTTTAATTTTTCATGGAAGGGCCACCCCCACCTTCAAAGAGTGAATAGAGTAAGCTAAGGCTTTCCTCAGTCACTGTCAAGAAAAGAAGAAATTGAAAAAACCGCGATTATTGGATTAATGGACCACTGTTAGCCAGACTTTTCTTTTCCAAGATTCTTATTTTTTTGTAACTACCATTACCTATAATATAAACCCCGTGGGCAAATCACTGTGCACCAGTGCACTGTGGACACAGACACAGTGCACTGTGGTTGCAACAGTTTTTTTTTTTTTTTTTGCTTTTTTTACTTTTTTTTTCTACTTACGTTTTTTTCCTGTTTTTTTTTTTCGTTTCTTTTTTTTTTTTTGCTTTTTTTTTTCTAATTATTCTTTTTCTTCTTTGTTTTTTCCTCCGTTTTTGCTTCTTTTTTTTTTTGGCCTATTTTTTCTATTTTTTACTTATTTTTTTTCATTTTTTCTTATTATATATATATATATATATTTTTTTTTTTTTGCTTTTTTTACTGTTTTTTTCCTGCTTTTGTTTTTTTCGTTTCTTTTTTTTTTTGCTTTTTTTTTTCTAATTATTCTTTTTCTTCTTTTTTTTTCCTCCGTTTTTGCTTCTTTTTTTGTATTTTTTACTTATTATTTTTTTCATTTTTTCTTATTATATATATATATATTAATAGTGGTGCATTTAAGCTAGCTCGGACACCCCGATTATTAAAAAACAAAAAAACAAAAAAATATATAAGTAGAATATATATATATATATATATATTCTACTTATATATTTTTTTGTTTTTTTGTTTTTTAATAATCGGGGTGTCCGAGCTAGCTTAAATGCACCACTATTAATCTCCATATCCAAATTTTTTTGATAACTAGGATGTCCATGCCAACTTATGCATACCACGACAATCCCCGGACCCACATTTTTTTTCTAAAATGCTTTCATGCTGGTATATTTTTTTTTCTTTTTTTTTTATAATTTTTTTATTCACTTATACATTTTTTTTTATAACCTGGATCTCCGACCAGCTTAGGCACACCACGACTAATTCTTGGCCGAATTTTTTTAAAAACAATATGGATTGCTATAGTGCTTTCACACTTATATTTTTTCTTTCTTTCGCTTATACATTTTTTTATAACCACGATCTCCGGGGCAGCTCAAGTGCACCACCATTACTCCTCGGACCAAATCTGTTTTTTGATAATCGGGATATCCAGACCAGCGTGGACACACCATGACTAATCTCCGAACAAATTTATTATTATTTTTTATTTTTTTTCCTTATACGTTTTTTTGTTCACTAATCTCTGAACCAATAATAATGATAATTTTAGTGATTATTTTTTTATAAAAATCTTTTTATTTTTTTTAAATATTTTACTGAAATTTTAATTTATATCGGTGATCATTTTAAAAGTAATATTACTCTATTTTTCCCTTTATTCGTTTTTTTGTTTTGTTTTCTGTTTCTTTATTTGTTCTTTAGATTATATGATTTTATTATTTATGCAATAATAATGATAATTTTAGTTATTGTTTTTTTTATAAAAAATCTTTTGCTTTTTTTTTTTATTTTTCATAGAAATTTAATTATTTTAATTGTTTTGGAAGTAATGTTAGCAATAATTTTAACTTTAATAGCAATGATAATGGCAATTAAGTCACGATGAATTTTCAATCTATGTTTTCGTCTTTTTGTTCATAGAAAATTAACAACTTATTTTTTTATTTGATTGTTGTAGGTATTTTCATAATTTATATTTTATTTTTGTTTGATTTAAATTGAATTATAAAATGAACTAATCTTAATACAGTGAACTTAATAATTCATATATCCGAGTTTTCATGCTTTTTTAATGATGATGATAAATTTATGCTGGTTATTTCGTTTGAAACTACTAAACAAATAAATTTATATCGATTTTAAATTCATATATTTTATAAAAAACTTGCACTTGACATGAATTATGCACATATTTATTATTTTAGCTAAATTTATATTATAATAAAAAATTCACACAATTAATAGTTTTTACATTGAAAAAAATATTATGCCGCCCGCGACGAAGCGCGGGGGCATTGTCTAGTTTCTGTAAAGATCATGTGGACTAGTAGCCGTAAAAAATCTTAAATTAAATGCATGTATATAGTTAGCCGCCAGCAAAACCATGACATCACTATAATTCTAGAACTCCAAGATTTATATTTCAAACATGATCATGATCATGATCACTTCCACACATCCCTAGTATAATTTATTAGAAAAGAATAAACTAAATTAAATTGTTAGACCTTTTGAATGGTTACTTAGAATAAATATTAGACTTTGCTCTCAAGGCTATTGCATGTAAGAATGAATGTCTAGACTTGTAAATTGAGTTAACCACATATTAATTTTTTTTTTTTTTTTTTTTGGTTTTGACTTGGTCTTCATCATCATACTTTTAAATATTGTTTTTGTAGAATTAATATTTGGAGATTACGACGGACCAATCAGCCTCTATTTCAGTAGTGTATCTATGCTTCGGGAGCCTGGGGAGCTTGGTTGATCAATCCAGGTGGTAGTGTATAATTCCAGTAGTGTATCTATGCTAAGTTAATTATACTACAAAATGTTATCGTCATCCTTACTACATCCCTTCAAATAAGAAGTTACATTTACCTCTTTTTTTTATTTGTTTCGTGTTGTTTTGTATTTTAGCTCACTTATCCATTTTGGACTGAATTTTACAACATGATCACATGCAAGACAGTTTTGTAGCAATTGGGACCGTTTTATTAATCTCTCTCTCATATTTATTTTCTTGACTTTTTATGGACATATTGGTATAGATAGGATCATGAAAATGAGGAGGGAGAGAGTTCTTCAATTGTTGGGTGATAGCTAGCACGTTAGTGATCCATCCTCATTTAGAACAAGTTGTAGATGTAAACATTCCAAATTTAAGAGTAATTGATTTTTCTAGTAGTTCATGCGTCGAAGTGGAGAGCCGGTCAAACTCACTTAGTTTATGTGTTTCGGTGAGTCCAACAATAATCAATAGTTTTGATGTTGACGCATACCCTTTTGTAGTCCAATTCCGTCGTTTAGACCTCGAAATCATCATTTTCGCTATTTTAAAAAAGTCTCGTTTTAGTCATAACTTTTGATTTCCAAGTCCGAATCGACTTCCATCAATTCCGACTTGCTCAAGATTTCTTGCAGTTTTAATTTCTGCAATTATCTTAGTTTTGCTATTTTTGGTAATTTTTCAATAATTAGTCCCGTTTTCTTGTCCAACAAGGATTAGAGCTAGGGTTTTCGCTTTAAATATAATTGTAAGCTTTTTGGACTGGATCATTCATTTATTCAATAAATTTTTAAATTTTCTTGAGAGTATCTCTCGTAACTAGTAGACTCCAGAATAATTTACAGAATATTGATATAAATCATTTTTTTTTTTTGTGTTCTCCACTACATCACACCCTATCTCCCCGGTGGGTTGGAAAATTAGCATTCCGCGTCTTGAAAAAAAGGCAAATCTTTTCCCTCTCGTCGGAGCCCAGGGAGGAATTTTATTTTATTTTTCCAACCTGCCAGCATGATTCATTTAATAGCCTCTGCGTCTGCAGACACAAATTGTCAACCAAATAGATGCATGGCATGCGGCACCCTCCATTCTCAAAATTAGATGTAATGAAGACCAAAGAAGATTTTTATTAATCTTTCGTACAGCCCTACATTTGGACATTTCGCACTTGACTGGGTTATCTCCTCGAGATTCAATTAATCCCAAGGACAGTTTCTTGCATGACTAATCGATCCTTGAATGCTCTCCGAGTTTTTCTTTTTTTGAAAAAAAAAAAACCAATATTATAAACTCATCGGGGTGAACAATTATTTTTTCACGGTATGATAAACAATAATATATATACACACACTCCAGCTGGCAACAGCAATGATAAAAGAAGTGACAAGCAGCAGCACCACCACCACCACCACCTCGTATATTCAACCAAGAAAAGAGGCTGATTGGTCGATCGTCGGAATCTTCAAATATTATTTCTGGTTTTATCAGAACAAAAACAATATTTACAGTATGATGATGAAGACCAAGTAAAACCCAAAGAAAATAGAGGCTGATTGGTAGGTCGCCGGAATAAAATATATATATAGAGAGAGCGAGAGGCTGACTGGTAGGTCGCCGGAATAAAATATATATATATTTACAGAGAGAGAGAGAGAGAGAGAGAGAGAGAGAGAGATGACTTGATCAACTGAGCTTGACAATGAAAAGAGGGAGAGGTTGAAGGGAAAGAGCGGAAAGAGCAGGAAGGCTTCGGAGAATCTCGTTCACTTGGTTAGGTCATTTCATTCAGGATGTGATGGACCACCCACCATAATTAACTGCTACTCTATTCGTATTATTTAAAACAATATTTTTTTTATATGTTGTTTTTATGTGCTGTATTCGGGTTCTATAAATCCTCATACAGGTGATAGTGGATCTCTTACTATTTCTTTCAATGTTTTTTTTTTTAATTCATTTATGAAGACATAAAACTTATAAAAACTCATCCATCACCTATTCGGGTTCTATATATATTATTTCTGGTTTTATCAGTACGAAAACAATATTTATAGTATGATGATGAAGACCAAGTAAAACCCAAAGAAAATTGAGGCTGATTGGTAGGTCGCCGGAATAATATATATATATATATACAATCCAGTTGATCAAGTCATCTATACTTTTTGTGAGACTGAGATTGAGACTTTGAATCATTTTGTCCTTCATTACAGACTAATGTGGAAATTATGGATGAAATTCTTGGATTGGTAGGGTGTTCGTGGCTGTATTTCCTGCTGTGTGGATGATTTGTTACATCAGTGGCTCAACGTAGTGCTTGGAAAATCTCAGCCAAAGGCTTGGTCTATGCTATCTTGTTATGCTAACTGGTGTTAGAGAATAGTATAAATTATATTCTGGATCTTATTTAAGAGCTTAAGTTTTTAGATGAGATAGTTCTTTAATATGGTATCAGAGCCTTGTTGACCCAGCGGTCACGAGTTCGAATCTTTCCACCCCTATTCTATTTAATAAAAATCAAGCACAAAATAGTGTGGACCTATGAGTAAGTTGTAAGCCAAAAAAATTTTCACTTGAGTTGGTGTGTTAAAGAATAATATAAATTTTATTCTAAAATCTCACCAAAAAAACTTAAAATTTTAAGTGAGATGTTTTCTTGAGTATATGGCTTTAGCGGAACAAGGTTATCTACAATGATGGAATCGTGACCTTTATAGACAACATTGACTCTGTATCGTCTATCGAATGGGCTCATGTCTGCAGATAAGTTCTTCATGGCCACTGGAACTATTTTACTTATGGAACTCACCAAGCGAAGGCTTTTAAGTGTTCTGCATCAGCTCCTTCAGTCTTGTTTGTTTTTCTATTTCTAATGATATTTAAATACTATAATAGTTATTATTAATTCTTATGAATTAAAAAAAATATTCAAATATTAATTAAAATCTTATGACTTCAATAAACTGATTATCAAATCTTAAAATATATGCAATATATATTTATTTCGAATCTTCAAGTATAAATAGAAAAAAAATTATTTTTTATTTTTTAAAATATGTAATTATGTTCAATTAGAATACCTTTGTATTTTTTTTGTTAATTAACAACTTTATATATGTTTTTTCTTTTATCATATTTTTTTTTTAAAAAAAAGCAACACACTTTTTTTTTAACTAACCCATTATTACAAATATTTACACAACATTGTTGGGGGTTGGGTTGGCTAGTAATGGTGGGGTTAGTGCTGGTACTGGTTGCGGGTTTTGTGAGTAGAATATCACGGAGGTGATCCGTTTTTTTGCAATTTTTTGATTTAATTTGTTTATTTGAATTGTTGTTATAATTTGAAGTTTTAGCATTTTGTAAACACGTGTAATTTGTAGTTGTATTAATAATAAAAAAATATGTCTTTTTCTTTTTTCTTTTGATTTATTTTTATTTTGTTTCAAAAAGATGACAAGAAAATATATAAAAAAGATAAAATATTTAATTAACACAAAAAAATGTTTTAATTGAACACAGTTTAGTCTCTTAAAAATAAAAAAATCATATATTTTAGTATTTTCATATGAGCATTAAAAATATATATATATATATATATATATATATATATATATATATATATTTACAAGTATTTTGGGATTTAATGAATCCATGAGATTTTTTTCAATATTTTAAATGATTCATATTTTTTTAATAAATAAGAATCAATGGTTAATATTCAAGTATAAATGTTGGACCTACAAATACAAAAATATTTAAAAATAAAAAATTGTCAAGAGAATCTTTAAAATTATTATGGATATTCACCAATTTTAATTAGAAGTATTTTTCACCATGATGCATGAATTGTGAAAAACTCACCCACCTTCCGAATTAGATGAACCATGTAAGGGCTCTTGTATGGACCTTTTACATTGTAATTTGTTTAGACACATGAATCCATAATAAATTCAAAAGGTTAGATTTATTAACATGAATAAATCTATATCCTGAGCTATAGATAGACTATCAATTAAGAACTCATCAAGCCTTCTAAAATCACATCATATCACACAATATAACATGCCTCATGTAGAGTGCGTTGGGGTATTAATATTTTTTATAGTCAAATCTAGTCTCTTACCTTTAAATCTTTGATAAAATCAATACACCAAATTTCTTAACAAACCTAAATTAAACGACTATATGGTGACTTCATCGACCCCCAACATCGCACATCTACATGCGACAAAAACATATAGAATATATTCATGAACTATAAGCATTAATCAAATTTCTCATGAATTATGGTTTTGGTTTTTATGTCTTGTAAGTAGGTGTTTTGGATAAGTAAAAAAGGGATTCAAACAATTCTTTTAATTCTTTTCTCCTTCTATTATTGTTTCTTTTAGTCGTATTCATTTATTCACTCTTTTACTCTTGAACTTAGATTCAATTTTTGTAGAGTGATATTGATTATAAATAATTTTTTGACGAATTTGTAATAACAGCAAAGCCATGACCTCACTCGTTTTCTTGTCCTTCTCGTATATACATTGCCCATCTCAAGTCCAGTTAAATATAGCAACAAATAGTGCCTATAAAAAGGATATGAAAATGAGTCTTCTGCGTACATGAAATCCCACCTTGAGATTCTCTAGCAAAAAAAAAAAAAGCAGCCCAGTAGCAAAATGAAGAAAGTTGAGCTAGTCTTCATACCAACACCAGGTATAAGCCACCTCGTACCCACAGTAGAGGTAGCGAAGCTTCTTGTAGACCGTGATGAGAGGCTTTCAATCACCTTCCTCGTCATGAAACTACGTTCTGACCCCAAGGTTGATACGTTTATAGATTCAGTATGTAAAGCCTATAATCGTATCCGGTTCATTCACTTGTCCAAATTAGAGCCTGATCCAAACCAACCCAGCAAATTCTTCGTTTCTTTGACTGAATCCCATAAACCCAGTGTCAAAGAAGAAGTCTCTAGGCTTGTGAGGCGGTCAGAGTCAAGCCCTGGCTCGCCTACCCTTGCTGGGTTTGTTCTTGATATGTTTTGTACATCTATGATAGATGTGGCCAATGAATTTGGTGTCCCCTCGTATATTTTCCTTACGTCAAGTGCAGCTTGTCTTGGCCTTCAATTTTATGTGCAGGCTCTTCACGATGAGCAGAAAGTTGACCCTACTGAGTTCAAGGGCTCAGATACTGAGTTGGTCATGCCGTGTTTGGCAAATCCTCTCCCAGCTAAGCTCTTGCCTTCTGTTATGCTTAACAAAGAATGGCTCTCATTTCTCATCACTCCAACTAGAAGGTTCAGAGAAACTAAGGGTATTATGGTGAACACCTTTGAAGAGCTGGAATCTCATGCCATCAACTCCTTTTCAAATGGCAATACACCTCCCGTGTACCCAGTGGGCCCCATGTTGAACCTTAATAGAGATGGTGACCCTGACGTGGAGTCCGATAAATTCAAAGACATCAGGCAATGGCTTGATGATCAGCCTCCATCATCAGTAGTGTATCTGTGCTTCGGGAGCATGGGGTGTTTCGGTGTGGATCAGGTGCAGGAAATTGCTTGTGGGCTAGAGCAGAGTGGCCATCGATTCTTGTGGTCTCTACGTCAACCACCACCAAACGGTAAGATGGAACCTCCAATCGATTACACCAATCCTCGGGATGTGTTACCTGAAGGATTTCTAGATCGAACGGCTAACACTGGAAAAATAATTGGATGGGCCCCACAGATAGATATCTTGGGCCATCCATCTGTAGGAGGGTTTGTATCCCACTGTGGATGGAACTCCATATTGGAAAGCATATGGTTCGGCGTTCCGATTGCCACATGGCCGTTATATGCAGAGCAACAGTTTAATGCTTTTACGTTAATTGCAGAGATGGGACTGGGAGTGGAGATTAAAATGGATTATAGAGGTGAATTCCAGTTGGATGGCGATGAATATAGTATCGTTAGTGCCGGGGAAATAGAGAGAGGAGTACGGTGTTTGATGGAGCTTGACAATGGAAAGAGGGAGAGGTTGAAGGAAATGAGTGGAAAGAGCAGGACGGTCCTGGAGAATGGTGGAACCTCGTCCACTTGGTTAGGTCGTTTCATTAAGGATGTGATGGACCACCAACCATGATTAAATTCTACTCTTTCCTTATTATTTAATACAGTATGCTTTGTAATATATAATATTTTTCCGACCTTTATTATTGGTTCTCATCATCGATTTGGGAACTGATTGTTGCTACCTAATTTTTGACTCTTTATTTTTCTGAAAAATATAAAAAATAGTTTTTTGTTCAAAGGGGCGAATTGAACGAATTAAGAGTTTAATGGTCGATTAAGATTTAAATCGCGAAAATCAGGAGCCAAGGACCAGAATAAAAGATTGCGCAGAGCCAAGGACCAGATTGAATTTTTGATGGGTTAATTGCATAAAATCAGGTTTTAAAGATTTTTCAAAGGACCAAATCATATTTTACCCTCTTTTGATTTTTTGAAATCTGCATTAAAATTAGCATCACTGTTCCGGCATGCATTGGCGTTAATTTTTCCAGGCGACATAAATTCACGTTGATCACAGCAGATCAACCCAATTTTTCTTCCTTTTTCAATTTGATTTTCTTCCCAATTCAGCTCCATCACAGCAAGACAGATCAAATTTGTCCCTAAGTCAATCGTGATTTTTTTCCCAAATTATCTCCAGCGTGATTTCCTTCCTGATTTTATCGATTTGCTTAGCTGTTTCCTCAACACTGCATTAAACATTATGCATGGCCACTTGGGTTTGCTCTGGCTATAAATAGAAGCTGGCACGGTGAGGCAAAGGAAAAAAAATAAAGGGGGAGGACAGAAGAGATTTTACGTAGAAAATATTTGAAGGAAACGCAGAGAAATAGAGAGAGTTGCAGAGCCATTTACATAAAAAAAATTTGATTTAATTTTCTTCCTGCTCTTCCTTGCGTTTTCTCTTGTTTTCTCTGCCTTTCTATCTCTACAACAGAGGAGCCGCTGTCACTTTCTCCCTCCGGTCACCAAGTTCAGCAGCCATCAACTCCGGCCACTACACTTCGTCTAGACGAAACCGGCCTCTCCCCCATCACTTCAGCAACCCAGACAGCTAGCTCCGGCGAAGAACCAGCACCGAACGACAGCAACTGTGACGCCACCGTGCACCTTCCGACGTCCACTCCGGCCACCACAGGCCACCATTTCCGACGAAACCTCGACCATAAGAACCACCTCGATCTCCTCTACCCAACGGTATGAACAGGTAAGCCATTCGTCACACTCGAAAATTTCCAAATCACTGTTCATCATCTTGCACGGGGGAGTGAATTAATTCACTCCCCCTGCGGGCCGGGTTGGGCCGGGATGGGCCGGGCTTTGTGCCCGGCCCGATCCATGAAAAATAGGCCCTCAGCCACAATGGGCGGGCTGGCAGCCCAGCCCAGCTGTTGGGCTGGTAGCCCAGCCCCCATGTAGGTGGGCTGACAGCCAGCCCACCGAAAATAATAAATAATAAAATAATAAAAAATAAAAATAAAAATACAATTTTCCAAAAAATATTTTTATTAAAGAAAAATGTGTTGTTTTCTTGCATACGGCCAATACACTAGCATATTTTAAAAATTGTTTTTCTTTGAAAGAAAATATATGTTATCTTGGGTTTTGAAGAGAAAATGAGTTTTAGCATGAATTTTGCAAAGAAAAAATCATTTCTTGTATTTTTGGATTTTACAACATGTTTGTAAAATCCAAAGGGTATTGGCCAATATTCAAAAAATCAAAAACCTTTTTTTTTTTATCTTTCGTGATTCGTATTATTCATTGTCGGTATTTGGATAAATAAATCCTAAGGGGTTAATATCCAAAATATTCGGCGGGAATAATATGTTATTATTCACTGTCGGTGTTTGGATAAATAAATCCTAAGGGGTTAATATCCAAAATATTCGGCGGGAATGATATGTTATTATTCACTGTCGGTATTTGGATAAATAAATCCTAAGGGGTTAATATCCAAAATATTCAGCGGGAATGATAATTTATTATTCACTATCGGTATTTAGATAAATAAATCCTAAGAGGTTAATATCCAAAATATTCGGCGAGAATGATATATTATTATTCACTGTTGGTATTTGGATAAATAAATCCTAAGGGTTAATATCCAAAATATTCAGCGGGAATGATACGCTATTATTCACTGTCGGTATTTGGATAAATAAATCCTAAAGAGGTTAATATCCAAAATATTCGGCGGGAATAATATGATATTATTCACTGTCGGTGTTTGGATAATTAAATCCTAAGGGGTTAATACCCAAAATATTCGGCGGAGTAATATCCCATTTGTCATTTAATTAATATATATTTTGAGTCATAACAAATCATAAGCAAGCCAAACGTCAAACAGCTTGCCTTAGGTAGGGCGTACTAGGGATGCTAAAACCTTCCCTTTACGCAACCAGTCCCTTACCCTAGAATCTCTGAAAGATCAGTTTTAGGTTTCCTAGTAACCATAATACTAGGTGGCGACTCCTTTTTTTTTTTACGAAAATAAAGAATCCCTTTGACATTTAACCCCTCGCTCACGGGGAAGATTCGTCACGATGCCACAACCATTTTTGAGGTGCGACACTGATATGGGAAGAATACTCTAGTTCATCAATTGATTATTGAACAATTTTTGTTATTAAACTATTTTTTTTCAGTATTCATGAGAATGAGACATAGTTAGTTTTCTCACTAAAAACTAAAAACTCCCATTGAATAAAGTATTTGTTTGAGAAAACGATTGAAGTTTTTTCAAAGTTTGGAAGTTTTTAATATAAAAATATTGAAAAATCACTTAATATTTTTTAAATCACCACAAAAACACAATGTTACTTACAACGCACACACCCAATACTAAATAAAAATAACGTGAGATTAATAATAGAATTTTAGTCAATAAAAATGTATTTATACTATAGAATAATTTTAAGGTTATTTTTTTCAAAGTATTAATATGTTGTAGCTTTTTAAGAAAAATAAATATATATTTTTAATTATTTTTTTTTAGGTTATGAATTTTTTTAAAAAGAATAATTTTAAAAATAATGTTTTCCCTTTCGATATTATATGCTTTCTAGTTTTAATATTTTAAAAGAATAATGTTTTCATTTTTATTTTTCTATTCACTATAGGGTTGTTCTAGTCTTTTTATAAGGGTCTTTAAAAAATATGGTCCATCTATTATATTTACTTTATCTAACACGATCTACCCCGTCAAAATCAAATAATTTAAATATTATTACGATAATGAGTGAAGAAATATAAGAAGTGGATACCCCATGTTAGGATTTTTTATACCCGGTAAGTTTGACCCCGTATGTATACTCTTATTTCTATATTTGATAGTTTTTGTATTGAGATTTTTTTTTTTTTAGCAGCTTTAAAATTTTATTTTAATGACTTTGGGGATCAGGATAATCAATTGTTAGAGCTACAGAGTGCCATTCATTCAAAAACTGGAAAATGAAGGGGAGGATCGACAACTTATAGTAGAAGAGATTAGTGAATTACACAGACTTATCTCTGTCATTACAGCACCAGGATTCTATCCAAGATTATTTACTGTGATTGATTAGAATCTTTATTTACCATTCCTAGAGTCAACAGTTACCATGAACATAGGCATGAATTACTCTTGTAATATTATTAATATTATTTAAGATGAATAAAATACACATAATATATTGGGTTAGTTTTCTACATGAAAAACCGGTCGCCCTTTGAAGCTATTGTTGATCGGTTTGCTCTTCAAGACACTGACTGTATGAAGTAAGATGGCATTAACAGATCTGTTTTTGTGAAAAATAGAGATCGAGGAGATTGAAAAACTTGGGTTGAGTTTTTTGTTTGGTCAATCTCATCGTTTTTTACAAAATACATATTTCTTGTGATAAGGAGTAAATTGTGCCTTGAAGAGAGAATTTTAATTTATGTTTGAGCTTTTGATATGTTATATGCAAATGTAATTGATATATATATATATATATATATATATAAATTCAAGATTGAAAGATGATAGAAGGGCCACCCACACCTTCAAAGAATGAATAGAGTAAGCCAAGGCTTTCCGTAGTCACTGTCAAGAAAAGAAGAAAATATAAATTACAGATTAAAAGAAACTAGAAAGCATATATATAAATATCATCTTAAAAAAATTCAATAAGCATGAATATAAATCAATGACATAATTCTAAAATAAAAATAAATAAATAATTGAATATGAATTTGTGTAGAAAACACTTATTGTACTAATATAAATTAGAATCAATAGAGCAATTGTTTCTCAATTCCCACTTAACCCTGCAAGCAAGGCGAGAAATGCCCTCTCTCTTGAAACGTTTCCAGATATACATCTTGTGCCATCATCTGTTGGAGAATGGAACTCTATATTGGAAAGCATATGGCTCGGCGTTCCGATTGTCACATGGCAGCAGAGCAACAATTTAATGGTTTGACGTTGATTGTAGAGTTGGGATTGATGAGAGGAAGGTGTTTGATGGAGCTTGACAATGAAAAGACCAAGTGGATGATTTGTTACATAAGGGGCTCAACGTAGTGCTTGGAAAATCTCAGCGTAAGGCTTGGTCTGTGCTATCTTGTTGTGTTAGCTGGAGTATATGGCTTTTGAGGAACAAGGGTTATCTTCTATTGTTTTATTTTAACACCTCCTGATCCTTGCAATGACTGTTCTATTACGCTATTGCGAATGGGATTCATGCTAGATAGTGACCTTCGAGTTGACTTAAAGCTCGGGTAATAGACTAATAGTAATCGAAGGTTAATCATAGCATACGTATACGTAGGATAGAGAGTGCTTGTATTAACAGGTCACAAATTTAACATAAATTATTCTCCAGCCGGCCTGCCATAGATTAGCTCATGATTTGTACCAAAAACAAAAGATTAGCTCATGATTCAATTGTCATTTGTTGTCATGCATCACTAACGGAGTAAACTTACTCATCGTATACTTGTAAGACACTTGGCTGATGTTTAGAGTTTAGCTCATTAAAATTTGCAGGACTTCTCAAAATGTTACACCCGTGCAAATACACAAATATTTAAAAATAAGGAATTCACAAGATAATTCTTAGAATTGTTATGGATGTTCACCGATTTTAATTAGGAATATTTCTCACCATGATACATGGTTTGTGAAAAAACTCATCCACCTTCCGCATTAGATGAACCATGTAAGGGCAAATGCATGAACCTTTTACATTGGGATTTTTTTGGACACACGTGTCCATAATAAATTCAAAAGACTAGATTTACTCACATTAATAAATTTTTATCTTGAGCCATAGATAGACTATCAATTAAGAACGTATCAACCTTCTAAAATCACAGAATACAACTTATTTCAGGCAAATTGGGTTAAGGATATTAATGCTTTTTATAGCCAGAACTAGTCGTTTACCCTTAAATATTTGATAAAACCAATACACCAGAATTCTTAACAAACCTTAATCAAACAACTAAGTGGTGACTTCATCGCCCCCTAACATCACTCATTCACGCGAGACAAATTAATGAATATATTCATGAACTATGAGCATTCATCAAATTTCTCATGAAATATGGTATTGGTTTTCAAGTCTTGTAAATAGGTGTTTTGGATAAGAAAAAAGGGATTCAAACAATTCTTTTAATTCTTTTCTCCCTACATTATTGTTTTTTCTTAGTCGTGTTCATTTATTCATTCTTTTATCTTGAACTTAGATTCAATTTTGGTAGCGTGATATTTATTATAATTCCTTTGAGTTCAATGAGTCTTATTTAAAAATGCATCTAACTTACAAAGACTTATCGGAATCTTAAGAAACTTATTGAATATTTTTTTTCACCAAGTGAGGAGCAATAAAATCTTAATGATAAATAATTCATCCTTGACAACAAGAAGGATCTCAACTTAGTTATATTATACCAGCTTCAATAAATATGTACTCTAAATTAGCTTTTTTTTAAGTATAAGTTTGACTTGTTAGTATGTATATTAGCATTGAGTTTTAATCTTTTTTGATATATTTATTTAGTAAGCATGTTAGTCTTTTCGTGATCATAATTTTGCTGTATTTTTATTACATTGCATGATTATAACCTGAATAAACATGTCCATTTGGTTAACTATTTAATTATTTTATGATTATTGGACACCAATTGTAATTTCTATTGTTATGATATTAGAGCATCCATTCAAAACTATTTGTTATTCTATCCAATTTAAGCTTACAAGTGACTACGCCAATGCTAAGAACCTCAAATCTTTGTCGCGTACTCTTCCAAAGCTAGCTTCTTCAAAAGCCTTTGGGCCATACATTTCTTGATGAATATTATCATTATTGTCAATCGTTCTACTCTAATATTATTTGATGCAATGTAGGTTATGATATTTGTTAGACTATGAAAATTGACAAAAAATAATATAATAGTATGTTTTTGTTAATTTAAGTTTGTAAATTAATGCCAATTTTTTTTTTTTTTACCTAACTGATATAGTGATGTGTTTTTAAAGTTATTCAAAAACAAAATTTAATTTCTATTAATATTAATCCTAAAACATCAATATATATATATATATATATATATATATATATATATATATAAGCATAGACAATTCAGCCCAAACTATAAAGAAACGTTGTCGTTTTCTACTTTGAAATCTCAATTTAAATATCTGGCAGGGACGGCATTCCATTTTTTAGGGGGTCTTTTTGACGAATTCTAAGAACAGCAAAGCCATGACCTCACTCTTATTCTTGTCCTGCACGTATATACATTGCCTATCTCAAGTCCACTTAATTATAGCCACAAGTAGTGCCCATATAAAGCATATGAAAATCAGTCTTCTACAGGCAATCCCACCTTGAGATTCACTAGCAAAAACAAAAGAAAACGGAGCTCAGTAGCAGAATGAAGAAAGCTGATCTAGTCTTCATACCAACACCAGGTATAAGCCACCTCGTATCCACAGTAGAGGTAGCAAAGCTTCTTGTAGACCGTGATGAGAGGCTTTCAATCACCTTCCTGATCATGAAAATAAATTTTGACCCCAAGGTTGATAGGTTTATAGATTCAGTGAGTACAGCCTGTAATCGTATCCGGTTCATTCACTTGTCCAAATTAGAGCCTGATCCAAACCAACCCAACAAATTCTTCGTTTCTTTGATTGAATCCCAGAAACCCAATGTCAAAGAAGAAGTCTCTAGGCTTGTGAGTAGGTCAGTGTCAAGCCCGGGCTCGCCTACACTTGCTGGGTTTGTTCTTGACATGTTTTGTACATCTATGATAGATGTGGCTAATGAATTTGGTGTTCCTTCATATATTTTCCTTACGTCAGGTGCAGCTTTTCTTGGCCTTCAATTTTATGTGCAGGCTCTTCACGATGAGCAGAAAGTTGACCCTACTGAGTTCAAGGGCTCAGATGCTGAGTTGGTCATGCCGTGTTTGGAAAATCCTCTTCCAGCTAAGCTCTTGCCTTCTGTTATGCTTAACAAAGAATGGCTGTCCATTCTCATCAGTCCAGCTAGAAAGTTCAGAGAAACTAAGGGTATTATGGTGAACACATTTGAAGAGCTGGAATCTCATGCGATCAACTCCTTTTCTAATGGTAATACCCCTCCGGTGTATCCAGTGGGTCCCATTTTAAACCTTAATGGAGATGGTGACCGTGACGTGCAGTCCGATAAATCCAAAGACATCAGGCAATGGCTTGATGATCAGCCTCTATCATCAGTAGTGTATCTGTGCTTCGGGAGCCGGGGGAGTTTCGGTGTGGATCAGGTGAAGGAAATTGCTTGTGGGCTAGAGCAGAGTGGGCATCGATTCTTGTGGTCTCTACGTCAACCACCACCGAAAGGTAAGATGGAACCTCCAAGCGATTACACGAATCCTCGGGATGTCTTACCCGAAGGATTTTTAGATCGGACGGCTAACAATGGAAAAATAATTGGATGGGCCCCACAGATAGATATCTTGAGCCATCCATCTGTAGGAGGGTTTGTATCCCACTGTGGATGGAACTCTGTATTGGAAAGCATATGGTTCGGCGTTCCGATTGCCACATGGCCCTTATATGCAGAGCAACAATTTAATGCTTTTACGTTAATTGTAGAAATGGGATTGGGTGTGGAGATTAAAATGGATTATAGAAGCGAATTTCACTTGGATGGAGATGAAAATAATATTGTAAGTGCCTGGGAAATAGAGAGAGGAGTGAGGTGTTTGATGGAGCTTGACAATGAAAAGAGAGAGAGGTTGAAGGAAATGAGCGGAAAAAGCAGGAAGGCTTTGGAGAACGGTGGCACCTCGTCCATTGGGTTAGGTCGTTTCATTCAGGATGTGGTGGACAACCAACCATGATTAAATGTATTCCCTTGATTTTCTCCGACGGTGAGCTCTCTCTAGACCGACGGGGAGCTCTCGCTAGACCTGTAACCAATACCATCACCGACTCCACCAACCATGATTTTTTAAGAGTGTGGATTTAATTTGCAATTTTTAAGAGTTCATATCAAATTAACGGTTTAATTGCATAAATTGTGAAGTGTAATGGACAATTAAGGGTTTAATTGAGGAAATTCAAAATCAAGGACCAAACTAAAAAGGACACATTAATAGTGGAGTTGAATTTGACTAAATCATGGGCCAAATTAAAGAAATTGGAAGTTTGTTGTTCAATTATGCATCAAATTGCATAAATTCAGAACTAAGGACCACAATGAAAATTGGAGTTGAAATTTTAGTTTGGAATGGGTAGAATAAAAAGAAAATGAAAGTTTAGAGGCAATTAAAGTATAATTTGAAGATATTATATGAGAAAAGACTCAATTGAAATTGTCCAAATCACAATTTAAAAAAACTTTAATCTCCTCTAGACGACGCGTCACTCATCATTAAAGAGGAGAAGGTGAATGATATGTCATTTAATGTTTGTTTTGGTTGATTGAGTTGACAACTTCAAATACATGAATATGAAGGTACAAACAAGATTGGATCTAAATGAAAGGTGTGCAAACCTTAAAAGTTTGCCACTCAGTCACCTTTAACGGTGAAACCATTGGGTAAAAACCAATATATTCGTTATTTGTTTATGTTAAGTATATAGTGTGCAAACGTGTGAGTATTTATACGCAAGTTTTTCCTTATGTGTATAAATAGCCAGACATGCGTATTGTAAACTCAAATTAGGATTTCTCTTTTCCCTCTAATCTATCTCTCTCTTTTGTGTCAGCTCAAACCTCTCTGCCTCTTCTTCTATCTTTCTACATAATTTCTTCACTCCTATAATAATCTCAACATGGTATCAAAGCTACAAATGGTCACGCATACACATAAAATCGAAGAATTTCATGATTCCGTAATTTGTTTTTCCATTTGTATTACTCAAAAATTCATTTACAAAGTGTTGTAAAAATATTTGAAACTCTATTAATCTCAAGGCAATGGTGATAGCAACTCAACTTCAAATTCTGCAATCTCCGATCACAACTCTAATTTCAACAATTTCAATGTTACTGAGTGTGAAGCTGGACGACACAAATTATCTGAATTGGAATTTTCAAGTGTGATTGTTGTTAGAGAGCAATGGAATCATTGGGTTTGTTGATGGAACTCACAAGTGCTTGTCTTCATCTGCTATAATGGATGAATGTGGTACAAATGTTTCTAATTCCTCTTCTTCTAGTGAATGTGATGATGTGTTAATTTGGAAAATACATGATAGGGTTGTTACGTAACTCCTTACTGCTACATTATCTCTAATAGTTATGTCATGTGCAATTGCTAGTATAAGTGCTAGAGATCTTTGGCTTCGGTTAATAGAGCAATTCTCTAGAATATCAAAAACAAGTATTTTTCAATTGAAGTCGAATTTACAGAATATAAGGAAATGTGATGACACAATTAGCCATATTTTCTTAAGATCATAGAAGCTAGGGATTATCTAGCTGCTGCAGAAGTATGTTTTTTTATGAAGATATTGTAATTCTTGCTTTGAATGGACTTCCTGCTGAATACAACACATTTAAGTGTGTAATTAGGGGCATGGAGAGTGTGATCACATTGAAGGAGTTTCGATCACAATTGCTTGCTGAGGATAGAATTATAGAGACTCTCATTCCTAAAACTTCACCATATCTAACTGCCATGCCATGCATACTACCTCCTTGAAATCTACTGCCTCTCCTACTGCATTTACTCATCAGCCTTATCGAAATCATGCATACAATGCTTATGTCAATAACAATTATAACTCATTTAACAGAAATAGAGGTAGGGGAAAATTTCATCAAGGAATGTGAAACATTGATTATAAACATCATTATCATTATAAATCACATGATATGGCCTTGATGAACTCAGGGGTTCTTGGTCCTTCTCCATCTCACGCATTTGTTTTAAATGTGCTTATTTGTGAATTATGCAATTGTGAGGGTCATAATGCTCCAGCACGCTGGTTTAAATGAGATGAGAGACTTAAATGTAATATTTGTGGCAGAACAAATCATTCAACATGATATTGCTTCTATAATGACAGTGGCCCTAACTGTGTTGGCACTAACACTTATTCTTCACCTTAGATATTTCCTACTCCTCATCATGTCAATCAAGATATGAACACAGTATTGCATCCATCTCAACATTCTTCCCAAGTTTGGATTACAGATACTGGGGCTACAAATCATATGATAGCTCACATGTCCAATCTCTCTATTTCTGGCCCTTATCCTACAAATGACACAGTGCAAAAAGCTAATGGTGAAGGTTTGTTAGTGTCACATGTTGGGAATTCTATTATCCCTACAAGTACTGCAACCATTAAACTGAATTCAGTATTATATGTTCCATAGATTACTCAAAATTTGATATCAGTACAACGTTTGTATTTGGATAATAATTATCGTGTAATTTTTGATTCTTTGTGTTTTTAGATTCAGGACAAGACCACAGGGAGGATGATATATAAAGAGCATTGCAGTAATGGACTCTAACCCTTCCTTTAGTTCCTCACAATTCTGGTCTTTCCTCCCTCAACTCTCAGCCTCAGTCATATCTTGGTCAGCATGTTTTCTCTTCTACTTGGCACAACAGGCTAGCCCATCCTACAAATAACATTGCTTCTTTAATGCTAAATAAGGCATATGTCAAGTGTTCTTTTGATTCTCCAACATCTATGTGTCATAATTGTTTGCAGGGTAAGTTTTCTAAACTTCCCTTTTATTCTCATAGTGCTATGTTTGTAAAATGTTTTCAGATTGTACATAGTGATGTTTGGGGATCTTCGCCTTGTGTGTCCATTGATGGTTATAGATATTATGCGATGTTTATTGACAATATTGAAGATATTATTGGTTATTTCCACTGGTCAATAAAAGTTTTGTGTGTTCTGTGTTCATTGCATTCTATAACTATGTTTACACACAATTCTCATGTTTTGTACAAATATTGCAAAGTGATGGGGATGGGGAGAATATCAGTAAACCACTTCAAGCCTTTTTTACTACTAAAGGGATTGTTCATCAAATTTCATGCCCCTACACTCTTGAACAGAATGGACTTGCTGAACGCAAGCATCATCACCTAATTAAAACCACCATTACTCTGCTTCATCATGCAAAATTATCCTCTGTCTTTTGGACTTATGTAGTCCATACAACATTATATTTGATAAATAGAATGCCCTCTCTTGTTTTACATCACTAATCTCCTTTTGAACTTTTATTCAAAACTATACCAATTATTTCTCATCTACGCATTTTTTGTTGTGCGTGTTTCCCATTACTTTGGCCTTATCTTGCTAATAAATTACAATATAAGACTAAAATGTGTGTGTTCTTAGGTTATGCATCTCAATATAAAGGTTATGTATGTTTTGATGTTCTTAACAAACGAACATACATATCGCAACATGTTATGTTCAATGAAAAACTATTTCCCTATATTGAGTTAGCTACGGGTAGTAAGCCTTCATCTCATTCCTCATTTGTGTCTCCTATCCTCATACCTATAGTCACAAATCAGAATGTTGTTGTTTTTTCTCCACCACAATCCATACCTCTTATCACTGTTTCCCTTGCATTATCTTCATCTAAGTCCATTACTTTTACACCCTTGCATTCATCATCTTTGCCTGTTGAGCCTGAATCTAATGATACAAGTCAGTCACCGCCTAATGTGACAACAGAGGATTCATTTAGACCTGAAGCCATATCAGTGATTTTGCATATTCTTGATATGAATGTGCACCCTATGCAAACTCACAGTAAGAATGGTTTCATCAGAAAGAAGACTTGTTTCACTATCTCTACTAATGATTCTGCAGTTGATTTGGCTCTACTTGAGCCAACTAGTTACAAAGCTGCCTTGTAAATTCTAGTATGGTTGGCAGCCATGAAATTGATGCTTTAAAATCTCAAGATACCTAGAGTTTGGTGCCTCTTCCACCTAACAAGAATTTGGTGGGATGCAAGTGGATCTTTAAAATCAAGAACATGCTAATGGGTCTGTAGCTCGTCACAAGGCTCGATTGGTGGCACAAGGGTTTAGTCAAGAGCTTGGCATCAATTATTGGGAGACGTTTAGTCCCATGGTTAAGCCTACCACAGTAAAGATTGTCCTGGCTCTTGCTACTCAGTTTGGGTGGATATTAAGACATTTGGATATTAAAAATGCATTCCTACATGATGTTCTTTAAGAAGAAGTGTTCATGGCTTAGCCCCCTGGTTTCATTGATTTTGAGCTTCCCTAGTCTGTATGCAAGCTTCATAAATCTCTCTATGGCCTCAAACATGCTTAACGAGCGTGGAATGCCAGGTTTACCTCATTCTTACCCACCTTGGGGTTTCGACACACTTATTATGATGCCTCTTTGTTTGTAAAACCCCTTGCTGCTGGTGTTATTGTGATGTTGCTTTATGTTTATGATATTATCATGACTGACAGTGATTCTAATATCATTGGAGAGGAAATTCAGGCCCTTACAGCTGAGCTTGAAGTTAAGGATATGTGGCCACTTCATTATTTTATAGGCCTTCAAATTTCATCTACTTCTTCTGGATTCTTTCTGTCTTAGTCTCAGTTTATCCATGATCTTCTTGCCAAGACAAATATGTTGGCTGCTAAAGCTTGTGCCACTCCCTGTCTTCCTTCTCTGTGATTGCTAAAAGATGATGGTGTGCCCTTTGATCAACCCTCATTGTATCGCAACATTGTGGGGGCTTTGCAATACCTCACATTCACAAGGCCTAGTATTGCATTTTCTGTGCACCAAGTCTGTCAGTTCATGCAATCCCCCATGGTCAGTCACTTTATAGCAGTAAAGAGGATCTTACGTTACCTCAAAGGCATTATTCACTCTGGGATTAGTTGCCACAAAAATTCCCTAGAACTCACAGCATATAGTGATGCTGATTGGGTTGGGGATCCCGATGATCGAAGGTCTACGACTGGTTTGGTTATTTTCCTTGGTTCCCCTGATTCTTGGTCATCTAAAAAGCAATAAACTATCTCCAGATCTTCGACTGAAGCTGAATATAGGGCTCTCTCCACTACCTCAGCTGAGCTTGATTGGATCAAGCAACTGTTGGTGTTTTGGGTGTGATTCTTTCCTAGCCCCCTGTTTCTTTTGTGATAACCTCTCTACTATTGCTCTATCTTTCAATCCAGTTCAGCATCAAAGGACTTAACATATTGAAATCAATGTTCATTTTGTTCACAAACATGTGGCTAACAACAATCTCGTTGTTCAGTTTGTATCTTTGCTGGAACAATTTGTAGATATCCTCACTAAAGGGTTAAGCTCTACTCTATTTCATACTCATTGTCACAGTCTCAAGCTTGGTTTGTTCAAGCTAGTGATTAAGGGGGGATGTTAAGTATATAGTATGCATACGTAAGTTTTCCCTTATTTGTATAAATAGCGAGATATGCGTATTGTATGTTTAAGAATAGAAAAATCAAATTTGAATTTCTGTTTTCCCTCTAATCTCTCTCTCTCTCTCTTCTTCGACTGCTCAAACCTCTCTACCTCTTCTTCTATCTTTCAACATAATTTCTTCACTCCTTTGTTAATCTCAACAGTTTATACTTCAAGACACTCCAACAGGTTTCTATCAAGGGTCTATCACACGTACATTAGGATCAAGTGCTCTAGAATGGATCCAAAACATACTGAAACCTTAGAAAATTCTTATTAATATCCCCCCTCAATCATGATTTAAGGGTAGGAAAGGAGTTGTAAAACAGGAAAAAAAATAGTGGTTTTAGGTATTGTTCCAATCCCAAAGCATGCCTTCTGGCTTGCCTTTTAGTTATTTGCTTTTGTTTTATTATGCATTTCTCCTACATCTTATGCTGGCAAGCATAGAAAAGAGGCTTGGAATGCTTAACAATTGATGTTGCATTTATCTCTTTGAATGCTACGTTTTCATGGTTTTATAATGTTGTTCCTTAAGTTTTTTTCAATTTTACCTAGTGTTTGTAATTGTTACTTAACTTGGTATTTGTTATATGTAAATATTGTTTTTTTTAGTTTAGTATGTTGACCTAGTTCACGCATATCGATAAAGGGATGTTCATCCTCAACATATTTGAGTTCATTCATGAACAAAATGGATTTAGAAAAACAATTTTGAATCCATATTACATCAACACATGGGTTATGCCATGTGTTTTTGTTGTTTTGGTATTATTGTAAGAAAACTTAATTTTAGGTTTTGATGTTTTTTCTTTGAGTGTTTTTTATTCAAATGTGTTGTTATATATCACTATATCATTTTGGGATAAAAAGATGCATGCTTTGGAATCCAAAAATGCTTATTCTTGAGGTTGATAGTTGTTGTTTTTGTGGGCATATTCTGGTTTTGGCTAGAAAGTGGTCTTCATGTTCTAGTGAAGAACATTATTGTACCTCCATAATTTAGACCATTTCAATCCATTTCTCCACACTAGTTTCCCCTTTAGACTTTAGTAATCAGTATTCTATGTTTTTTTTGTCAATAATATGTTTTGACAGGTTCAAATTGCATTTTCTACTTTTGTTTTATAACTTCATATTCTTTAAAAGAACATTGTCTTAGGTATGCGTTTTGGACTACTTTTGGTCCATATCATTGCCAAGAACACTCACCCATGTATCAATAACAAGTAATCTAGTGTCTATTTGCATCAGTAACATGTTCCCAATGAGTTTTAATCATTGAATTTTGGTTTCAAACTAACCATATTTTGACAAAATCGTGCAATTTTAATGTAAATTGACATGATTAAGTGTTAAATTCTTTCTCTTGGGGTGTTTGTAGATGGAAGTATGTTCTATTTTACCAAATTTGGTATAGTTTTGGATCTATATTGTTGGATTTTCCTTCGATTGTTGGGTTAGTGTTATTCGTGTTATTTAATTTTTCGCCTTTTGATCCGTTTTATTCAAGTTTTTCCTTGACTTTTGTGGTTTTTCAAAGGTTAATCCATTTTTTCTTTGATATAGTTTTCAATTTGAACTTAAATTTTAGTTTCAGTTTATGGTTGAATCAAATCGGTTGGGTCGAACCATTCAAGTCGACCCAGTCAAGTCAAAAGTAGAAAATTGTTGACAGGGTTCTTTATGGTCTTTTAGAAAACTTTATCTTAGCTATGTGTTTTAGACCACTTTCGGTCCATATCATTACCCAGAACACTCACCCATATATCAATAATAAGTAATCTAGTGTTTATTTGTATCATTAGCATATTCAGAACGAGTTTTAATCATTAGGTTTTCGTTTCAAATTGAACCATAGTTTAACAAAATCATGCAATTTAAATGTAAATTGACATCATTGAGTGTTAAATTTATGCTCTTTCAGTGTTTCCAGTTGGTGTATGCGTTCTGTTTTCACCAAATTGTGCCTTGAAGAGAGAATTTTAATTTATGATTGTGTTTTTGACATATAAACAAATTCAAGATTTTTTGTTGACCCGAGTTATAAACCGTAGTTTTTTACATTATTACAAGCAAGTGTAAAATGGATCAAACTACAATATTTCATGGTAGTTTTTCAAATTTTATTTTTCTATTTAATATAATTATGCTTTTCTAGTTTTTATATTTGAAAGGAATAATCTTTTTATTTTTATTGTTATTTTTCTATTCCATAAAATTAAATATTTATAATATTTAAGAATTTAAGTTTTAACAAATCACCATCTTTGTTTTCATGTGAGGACAATATGGTAGTCTTTCGCAAGGTTATTGATACCGTTTTGTTTCGGTCGAAACGTTTCGTACTAGGCAAAAAAACAAGACAAAATGGTGTTGTTTTTGTCTCATTTTAAATACCGGTTCGTACTGCAAATATCGGCCAAATACCGGCCGAAACACCCTGGAATCAGCCGCAGGAAAAAAACGGTGCGACGTTTCAGCCGTAGGAAAAAACTTCATTTCCCACGCGTCTCCTGCCTTTACAAGCAAATTAATTCTGCACTGTTAGTATGATGTGACTAATCAATATATATTCGAAGTAGTAATATTATATTATATTATATTATATTATATTATATTTTTTTATAATATATATTTTTTTAATTTTTATTGTTTTTATTTTTGCATTTTCAATACATGTCATAAACAATAATATATATATATATATATATATATATATATATATATATATATATATATATATATATATATATATATATATATATATATATATTATTGTTTATGACATGTATTGAAAATGCAAAAATAAAAAGAATAAAAATTAAAAAAATATATATTATAAAAAAATAAAATTATTATCAACTTTGATTTTATAAAAATAAAATTATATTTCATTTTTTTTTCTTTTCAAGTTTTTTCATATATATATATAGTACAACCCCAAATTATATATATATATATATATATATGAATAGTATAATCCAAAGCGGCACACCGAAACACTCTGAAACCAAAACGTTTTGTACCAATAAAAAAATAAAACGACAACCAAAACAGTATTGACAATTTTAATCTTCCAGCCCTATCATGATATGATACCCAAGGCTTTCCTCTGTCAAGAAAAGAAGAAATTGAAAGATACCGCGATTATTGGATTAATGGACCACTGTTTGCCAGACTTTTCTTTTCCAAGATTCTTATTTTTTTGTAACTACCATTTTTGTAAATATCATGTTCCTGCTGCCGAATCCTGCTACTGATTGGTGTTGAACTTTGGTTGAAGAAAAGCTTTAGTGAAGAGTTTCGGTTTCTCTCTCCTTGCCTATAAACCCGAATGTGTTGATAATTACGGCTAGCTTTTGTGATGGACAAAAGTCTATATTTATAGGTGGAGAGAGAACCGAAATTCCAATTAGGGTTTTCTTTCAATCTCAACCGTCCATCAAGGTAGTGATTGATATGGAATGTAACTCCTTAATTAAAACCCGATTTTGTAGAAAATAGCATGTATCCTATGAAAACGAAATACCTATAATGACCACAATTTCGGGAAAGGGAAGGACTTGTGGTCCAAGTAAAGGACCTAAAAGTAATTTCCTTACAATCTCCCACTTGGTCGATAGGAAGATCCATTAGTGTTTTCATATAGGAGTCATAAGGCGCGCGTTACATGCTAATCTCTTCTTTAGTCGGTTATCATAAGTGTCTTGGCTAATCCGGTTGTCAATGGGAGTCATGGCGTGCACACATCATTCTATAACATGATTCCTTCCATGTACCACATCAGTGACAACTTTCATAACTAGACCATAAGAGGAGATTTGCATAATGGTCCCATAATGTCTTTGTTACAAGACTGTTTCTGTTAGCATTCATCCAATCATAAATATGTACACAATGGATAACAGAAAGAATATATAGCAGATGTAGCAATAAATTAAGAGCTCAATAAATGTCAAGTACAAGTACATGATAAAGAGCAGATAAATGATAACTAGGAACTATCTTCAAGACCCATACTTTGAGTATGTCCCTGAAAGGTCTTTGGAGGTAGTCCTTTTGTGAATATGTCTGCAACCATGAGATCTGTTCTTGTATGCTCAATGACAATTTTCTTTAGTCTAACATCCTGCTTCAGTGATAGATATTTAAGGTCCATGTGTTTTGCTCCCTTAGATATCCTGTCATGCTTGGAGAAGAAAGTTGCAGCTTCATTGTCACAGTACAGAGTTAGTGGCTTAGAGATGAAACTCAAAGCTCCAAACTCAGAGACGAAATTACGCAACCACGCTCCCTGAATTGCAGCCTCATAACATGCCACATACTCAGCCTCCATGGTGGATGTGTAAAGCAACTCGGATTTCTGGCTTTTCCATGATATTGCACCTCCAGATAAGAGATACACATAGCCAAGAGTGCAGTGTCTAGTGTCAGGACATCCTCCAAAATCTGAATCTGAATAACCAGTCACCTGTAGGTGTCCTGATTTTCTATATGTGAGCATGTAGTTCCGTGTTCCCTTTAGGTATCTCAGTACTTTCTTTGCAGCTTTCCAATGAGCTATCCCTGGATTACTTTGAAATCTACCCAACATGCCAACAGCATGACTAATGTCAGGCCTCGTACAGACCTGTGCATACATCAAACTCCCTACGAGAGAAGCATAAGGATATTGTGCCATTTCTTTACGTTCCAACTCGTTCTGTGGACACTGCGTAAGATCAAGCTTATCTCCTTTATGCAGTGGAACAGGACTAGAGGAACATGTCATCATGCCAAATCTCTCTAGAACTTTGTCAATATATGCCTTTTGAGACAATCCCAAAATACCAAGTGACCTATCACGGAATATCTCTATTCCTATCACATAGGATGCCTCGCCCATATCTTTCATTTCAAAGTTCTTAAAGAGATAAGTCTTGGTTTCATGTAATAAACCAAGGTCACTGCTGGCTAATAAGATGTCATCAACATACAGAACTAAAAATATGAACTTGCTCCCACTGATCTTAAGGTATATGCAAGGGTCAACGATATTTTCTTTGAAACCAAATTCAGTAATAATTTCATCGAACTTTAGATACCATTGCCTGGAAGCTTGTTTCAGTCCATATAGTGATTTCTTAAGTTTGCAGACCATGTCTTCCTGACCTTCAATTATGAAGCCTTCAGGTTGACGCATGTAGACTTCCTCTTGCAAGTCTCCATTAAGAAAGGCGGTTTTGACGTCCATTTGATGTAACTCAAGGTCATAATGAGCCACTAACGCCATGATAATTCTAAGTGAGTCTTTTCTGGACACAGGAGAAAAAGTCTCAGTATAATCAATACCTTCTTTCTGATTGAAACCTTTGGCAACAAGTCTGGCTTTATGTCGTTCAATATTGCCTTTGCAATCGCGCTTGGTCTTAAAAACCCACTTACAGCCAACTGCTTTGTGTCCTGGAGGCAATTGAACTACTTCCCATACTTGATTTTCTGCCATAGATTTCAATTCATCCTTCATGGCATCGATCCATTTATTAGAATTAACATCTTTAATGGCTCGTGAATAAGAAACCGGGTCTTTCATTGTCCCATCTTCAGATTCTACTTGGTAAAGCATATAATCATTGGAAATAGCGGGTCTCCTTTGTCTTTGAGACCTTCTTAATGCTGGTTCCGCTGGTGTTGCATCCATAGGTTCATTGGCAATAATCTCATTATGGAGTTGTGGATTATTCATTGGGTGTTCCTCATTGTTGAATGGTTCAACAATGGGAGGGTTCCCATCTTTCGAAATAGAGGGTAAAGGAACATGTACCCTTATTTCCTGAATGATCACATCTTGAACTTTATTACTCCCATTGATTTCGCCATTCTCGTAGAATTTGGCATTACCGGTTTCAACAATTCTCGTACTATGGTTAGGACAATAAATCCTATATCCTTTGGACTTATCTGGGTAACCTATAAAGTAACCACTGATCGTCTTAAAGTCCAATTTCTTTTCTTGTGGATTGTAGATTCTAGCTTCAACTGGGCAACCCCAAACTTGGAGATGTCTTAAACTACGTTTCCATCCTTTCCACAGTTCAAAAGGTGTCTTTGGAACTGCCTTACTAGGAACCCTGTTCAAGATGTAAACAGCTGTGCGTAGAGCATCCATCCATAATGATATAGGTAAATTGGCATGACTCATCATGGATCTAACCATTTCCATATATGTACGATTTCGCCTTTCAGCTACACCATTTTGCCATGGAGATCCAGGCGTTGTGTATTGGGCAACAATTCCAAGCTTTTGGAGAAGTTTTGCAAAAGGTCCAGGATGTTGTCCTGTTTCATCATACCTTCCGTAAAATTCACCACCTCTATCTGACCTTATGATTTTCACTTTTCTATCTAGTTGCCTTTCGACTTCAGTAATGAACACTTGTACAGCATCCACTGACTGAGATTTATCATGCAACAAGTACAGATAACAGTAACGTGAGTAATCATCAATAAAGGTAATGAAATACTTCTCTCCCCCAAAAGTTGAAACGTCAAAAGGTCCGCAAATATCTGTATGTATTATTTCAAGAAGCTGGGTACTTCTTGTGGCTCCTTTCTTTGTGTGTTTTGTTGTTTTTCCTTTAATACAATCCACACAAGCTTTATGATTAGTAAAGTCTAGATCCGGAAGGACACCATCTTTTACTAATCTTTTGATCCTTTCACTGGATATATGACCCAGTCTTTTATGCCACAAGAAATAGGAGTCGTTTTTAGACGACTTACACTTTGTTTCTACATTAGAATGTAGGGTAAGATGGGTTTCAGCAAATTGTTTAAGATGGAATTTGTATAAACCATCAATTAAAATCCCCGAACCAATAAGTTCAGAATTCTTAAATAAACTGAATTTACCATTTCCAACTTGAAACGAATAACCAATTTTATCAAGTGCACTTACGGAAACTAAATTACGGGAAATAGACGGAACATAAAGAGTTTGACATAAGTCTAACTGAAAACCGCTATCTAAAACAAGACGAAAGGTTCCAATAGCTTCAAAATGGTTTGGGTCGTAAGGAATCCCTGCATTGTGTTAGAAACATGAACGTTAGCACCAGTGTCAATCCACCAAGTATTGGAAGAAACATAAGTAAGATTTGATTCGAAATAACTTACGAAACCCATAGGGTTACCTTTCTTTTCGAACCATTCTCGTCGTTTAGTGCAGTCTTTTGCAAAATGTCCAGGTTTCTTGCAAAATTTGCACAAGTCTTCCTTCTTTTTCTTCTTGGGTGGTTGATTGGCCTCATTAGATCTGGGTGGTGCCCTTTTCTGGCCTGAATTGTGCTTTATCCCAGCTTTATGTCCAGCTCTTTGAACAAAATGAGCCACTTTAATGCCTTGTTGAGTCAATCGTGCCTCTTCTTGAACCAGCTTATTAGCCAATTCATTCACTGCCCACTTGTCCTTAATAGTGTTGTAGTGAATTTGGAATGGCCCGTACTGAGGAGGTAAACTGTTCAGGATAAATTGGACGAGAAAAGACTCATCCACAGTCATTCCCAAATTTCTCAACTTAGCTGCGAGGTTGGTCATCTCAATAACATGTTCATGCATTGAGCGAGTACCATCGAACTTTATGGTTGTAAGATCTGCCATTAGTTTCCCAGCAAGGGACTTGTCTGCAGTCTTAAACCTTTCCTCTATGGCTTTCATGTAATCCTTAGCATTCTCGGGCTTAGGAAGGGAGGTTTTGATGTTGCTGGCTATGGTCATTCGCAGGAACATGATGCTTAGTCTGTCAGATCTCTCCCAAGTATTAAAGAGAGTCTTTTCCTCAGGGGTACTTTTGTCAGTAAGTGGATCTGGCTTATCTTTGAGGAGGGCCAGATCCAAATCAAGTACTCCTAAGGTGAACTCAACTTGCTCCTTCCATTCAGAGAAGTTGGTTCCAGTAAGTATAGGGACAGAAGAAGCATGCGAGTTGTCGCACCCCAAAAATGGTGGTATGCGGCGTCGTGGCAACTTGTCCCCGTGAGCGGGGAGGTTAAATGTCAAAAGGGATTATCTATTTTCGCAAAAAGGGAGTCGCCACCTAGTATTATGGTTACTAGGAAACCTAGTACTGGTCTTTCAGAGATTCTAGGGTAAGGGACTGGTTGCGTAAAGGGAAGGTTTTAGCACCCCTAGTACGCCCTACCTAAGGTAAGCTGCTTGGTGTTTTTGTTTGTCTTATGATTGCTAAGATATAAAAAAAAATATTTCCATGTTGATGATATATCATCCATGCCGAATATTTTGGATATCAATCCTTTAGAATTTATCTATTCAAACACCGAAAGTGAATAAGAGCCTATTATTCCCGCCAAATATTTTGGATAGAATTTATCCAAACACCGAACTATGAATAATAGCATCTTATTCCCGCCGAACATTTTGAATAGCAACCCTTTAGGATTTATCCACTCAAACACCGATAGTGAATAATAGCATATTATTCCCGCCGAATATTTTGGATAGAATTTATCCAAATACCGAACCATGAATAATAGCATATTATTCCAACCGAATATTTTGAATAGAATTTGTTTATCCAAACTCCGAACCATGAATAATATGAATCACCGAAAAGTTTTTTTATATTTTTTTGAATATTGGCCAATACCCTTTGGATTTTACAAACATGTTGTAAAATCTCAAAATGCAAGAAATGATTTTTTCTTTGCAAAATTCATGCTAAAAACTCATTTTTTTCTCTTCAAAAACCAAGATAATATATTTTTTCAAAAGAACAACAACTTTTAAAAATATGCTAGTGTATTGGCCTTATGCAAGAAAAATAACACATTTTTTAGATTTTTTTTTTATATAAAAAACAAAAATATTTTATATATTTTTTATATATTATTATATTATTATTATTATATTATTTTATAATATTTAATTTATATTTATTTATGGGTGGGCCGGGTTCAGCCCACCCTCTGTATGGGCCGGGCTGAGGGCCAGCCCCCCTGAACTGGGCTGGGCTGACAGCCAGCCCTGGACTCGGCTGGGCTGACAGCCCGCCCTGGACTGGGCTGGGCTGACAGCCCGCCCTCTGTGTGGGCCGGGCTGATGGCCAGCCCTGGAGTGGGCTTAGGCCCATGTTATCTGTATCTGGGCCCGAGGCCCGAATAGCATGGTATTGGGCCCCAGCCCGCTTATTATTAATATGGGCTTCAACCCATATTTCCCTTGGGCGGGATTCTTTATCTAGATGGGCCATAAGCCCATCGTTCCCTCGGACTGGGCTTCCTACTCACGGATCGGGCCGAGTATTAACAAACGGCCCAACCCGGCCCGTGAAATGAATCACCAACCTTTCTCCCGCATGCAGAGAAGACGATATACAGTAAAATGGCGATTTTTCAAGTATGAAGAAATGGGAAACGGTAGGTACCTTTGTGTAGAGGATGTCGTGGTGATTCTTCTGGTCGAGGTTTCGTCGGAAATGGTCGCCTGTGGTGGTCGGAAATGGAGCTGGAAGGTGACGGGGCTGTTGCTGCCAACGGGTCTGCTGCTGCCGTTCTTTTCCGGAGATGGTGATTCTTCTGCTGAGGTTATGGAAAGCTGGTGGTGGTGCCAACTTGGTGGTTCTGGTGGCCTGAGGTGGTGGTTAAGTTTACCCGAGATGTAGAGAGAGAGAGGAAAAAGCTTCGGTTTTTAGAGAGAGAGAAGAGAAAAACGAAAGCCAGAGAGGGAGAGTGAAAGGGAACAGATGCGAGGGAAAAGAAAATTCAAAATTCACGTGAAATTTGCCTTGTTTCTTTCAGCTTTTTTCCGTTTTTTTTTTTTTCTTCCCTTCTCCCTTCGGCTCGTCGGTTTTTATAGCCATTTGCAGGGGTTACCGTTGCAAACAAACGGTCGGCTACCTCCTACGGCAGTAGGCTTGCCAGTGGCGGGCAGGCGGTTGGTTGGCAGCGAGCGCAGGTGGCTGGTCGGCGGCGGCTGCAGTTGGCTTGTCGGCGGCGGCTGCAGGCTAGCGTGGTCTGTTTGTTGCAGGCTAAGGGGGCTGCTTTTAGGGGCAAAAATGCAATCTAGTCCCTCAATTTATAATTGCTTTAATTGCACCCCCAATTGAACTTAAATTTATGATTTTGTGCAATTATACCCTGTCAGAACTTTAATATCAACCCTAGCTTTGCGCGGCCCTTTTTATTCTGGTCTTTGGTTTCTAATTTTCGCGATTTAACCCTCAATCGACTATTAAACTCTCAATTTATTCAATTTTGCCCCTGTAACAAGATATTTTTGGTTTTTTGTCTTTTTTTTCTATTTTTTCTTTTTTCTTCCGAAACATAAAAAATAAGTAGGTCAAAATTTGGGTAGCAACAGATGCCCCCTCTTTACAATGCTTACGACTAAAGTCTCATAAAAGACTTTGAATAGTAAGTGTTGTAAAGAAAAAATAGAATAATGTAGATGGTCTCATTATGACGGGTGACCTACCCGGATGAAATTGGTGATGAGGTGGAAGGGTCTCATTTTTCTGGGTGACCTACCCGGTTAGAATAGTTAGAATGGTCTCATTTTTCTGGGTGACCTACCCGGTTAGCATGGTCTCATTTTTCTGGGTAACCTACCCAAGTTAGAATGGTCTCATTTTTCTGGGTGACCTACCCAAGTTAGAATGGTCTCATTTTTCTGGGTGACCTACCCTGTTAGAATGGTCTCATTTTTCTGGGTGACCTACCCAAGTTAGAATGGTCTCATTTTTCTGGGTGACCTACCCTGTTAGAATGGTCTCATTTTTCTGGGTGACCTACCCTGTTAGCATGGTCTCATTTTTATGGGTGACCGACCCGGCTATCATGGTCTCATTTTTATGGGTGACCGACCCGGATAGCATGGTCTCATTTTCATGGGTGACCGACCCAAGTTAGTATGGTCTCATTTTTCTGGGTGACCTACCCGGTTAGAATGGTCTCATTTTTCTGGGTGACCTACCCAAGTTAGAATGGTCTCATTTTTCTGGGTGACCTACCCTGTTAGAATGGTCTCATTTTTCTGGGTGACCTACCCTGTTAGCATGGTCTCATTTTTATGGGTGACCGACCCGGCTATCATGGTCTCATTTTTATGGGTGACCGACCCGGATAGCATGGTCTCATTTTTATGGGTGACCGACCCGGCTATCATGGTCTCATTTTTATGGGTGACCGACCCGGATAGCATGGTCTCATTTTTATGGGTGACCGACCCGGCTATCATGGTCTCATTTTTATGGGTGACCGACCCGGCTAGCATGGTCTCATTTTTATGGGTGACCGACCCGGCTATCATGGTCTCATTTTTATGGGTGACCGTCCCGGATAGCATGGTCTCATTTTTATGGGTGACCGACCCGGCTATCATGGTCTCATTTTTATGGGTGACCGACCCGGATATCATGGTCTCATTTTTATGGGTGACCGACCCGACTCGAGGAACGAAACAGCATCGATTCTCCATTTATCTTCCGCGGTTTTGTCGACCTAAGATTCTGTTTCTCCATATCTTTCATGACTTGCAATTACATCAGCTTTCACCACACCTTTCCTGTCAGGTTAGTATTATGACAATAATATGCATGTTTTGTTACCTCTTTAGAAACATAGGTCCCCCCCCCTCTTCGTGGTAACCTTCCTTCATAGGATGTGTTCCCCATGCCATATCTTTACGCTTGGTGACGAGACTTTTTGTTCCACATAGGACCCTTTCTAGCTCCATTGTAGTTTTCTTTATTTTTACTCATGTCCAAAAACTCAAAACGATATATACTTGAAAGAATTTCAAAACATGGTTTTGTTTGCCAATTGACACTTTTAAAGCAAATTGCTATTTTATGATTTTGCCCCCAGTGTGGTGCACAAAATATATCAAAAATAAATGATAGAACGTAAATAAATATTATAAGATCCTGTGCTTTGAAAAAATTTCTTGCAACGAGAATTCATGGCCGAATTTTGAGGAAGATTACAACATATCAGGCATAATATTTCTTTACAGAGTCAGAATTCACAGGCCTAGCTAGATCTTCTCCATCCATTCTAGATAATAGCAAAGCTCCTCCTGAGAATGACTTCTTCACTACATAAGGACCTTCATAGTTCGGGGCCCATTTACTCTGATCTTGCCCTGGTACAAACAATATCTTCTTTAATACCAAATCGCCTTCTTGAAATTTTCGAGGTCGAACTTTCTTATCATATGATTTGGCCATCCTTCTTTGGTATAGTTGATGATGACAGATTGCGGCTAACCTCTTTTCACTGATCAAATTCAACTGCTCATATCTGACCTTTGCCCATTCCGCTTCATCTAGTCGGAGTCTATCAATACTCTCAATGATGGGATTTCTACTTCTAAAGGCATTACTGCCTCCATCCCATACACCAACATGTACGGAGTGGCTCCTGTTGAGGTCCGAACTGCGGTACGGTATGCATGAAGAGCAAATGGCAACATTTCGTGCCAATCCTTATAGGTGACTACCATTTTCTGAACAATCTTCTTGACGTTCTTGTTAGCAGCTTCCACAGCACCATTCATCTTGGGCCTATAAGGAGAGGAATTTGAATGTTTGATCTTCCATTTAGCACAGAGTTCTGTTATCATCTTCCCATTGAAGTTTTGTGCATTATCAGTTATAATCTTTTCTGGTGGCCCGTACCGACATATCAAATCTCTCTCAACAAACTTCTTTACCACCTTTTGTGTTACATGAGCAAATGACCCGGCTTCTACCCATTTTGTAAAGTAGTCAATTGCCACGAGAATGAACCTATGACCATTGCTGGCTTTTGGGTTGATAGGTCTAATCACATCGATTCCCCACATCGCGAAAGGCCATGGGGATAACAAATTAAATAGAGGGGTCGGAGGGGCATTCATTTTGTCCCCGTAGATCTGACACTTATGACATTTGCGGACATAGTCAATGCAATCCTTCTCTAATGTCATCCAAAAGTAACCAACTCTTTGTATTTTCCTAGCCATCATATGTCCACTAGCATGGGTCGAGCAGATCCCTTCATGAACTTCTCGCAATGCGTTTCCAGCTTCAACTCCATCTAGGCATCTCAGCAAAGTCCCATCAGATGACCTCTTATACAAAACTTCTCCATCAGGGTAAAAATCCATTGCCAGCCTTCTCAAGGTCTTCTTTTCGATGTTGGATGCCCCCATGGGATAAGTCTGATTTTGGATGAAGTTCTTGATATCGTAGTACCAAGGGTTTCCGTCTATCTCTCCTTCCACTGAGCAACAATGAGACGGGTTATTTCTGATGTCGATGTGTATCGGCTGTAAGTTTTGCCCGAAGTCTATTCTAGCCATAGAAGCTAGTGTAGCCAAGGCATCTGCAAATTGATTTCCTTCCCTTCCTAAGTGTGTGAACTCTATTTCCTCAAACTCTTCAGCCAGTTTAGATAGGTACTCTTGGTAGGGTATTAGCTTTTCTTCTTTGGTTTGCCATTCCCCTTTTACCTGACAAATAATTAGCATCGAATCTCCATATACATCTATCTTTTTTACGTTCAACTCCAACGCAGTCTCTAAACCAAGAATACAGGCCTCATACTCGGCCATGTTATTAGTGCACCCGAATTGCAATTTAGTTGAAACTGGGTATTGTTTCTTGTCAGGAGATATTATCACCGCCCCGGCTCCGTTACCACATACATTCACAGCACCATCAAAGTACATAGTCCACCATCCTGGTTTTTCTTCCTCAACTGAAAACACATCCTCATCAGGAAAATCAAAATCTAAAGGCTCATAATCCTCCATAGCATGGTCTGCCAGGTGATCAGCAATAACACTCCCTTTTACTGCTTTCCTTGTCATGTACACTATATCATACTCGGATAGCAGAACTTGCCACCTAGCAATTCGGCTGGATAAGTAGGGCTTTTCACAGATGTACTTCAACGGGTCTAATTTAGAAATTAGCCATGTGGTATGATACAACATATATTGTCGCAACCTTTTTGCAGCCCATGCTAGCGCGCAACACAACTTCTCAATCATAGTATACCTAGACTCACACTCCATTAACTTCTTGCTTAAATAATAAATGGCCTTTTCCTTTCTCCCAGACTCATCCTGTTGCCCAAGCACGCATCCCATCGCTGTTTCAGTCACTGTTAGGTATAAAATCAATGGCCTTTTTGGTACAGGGGGGACCAGTAGAGGTGGTTTTAGCAAGTACTGCTTGATTTTCTCAAAAGCTTCTTCACATTCTGCGTTCCAAATGCCAGGATTCTTCTTTCTTAACAAGCGAAAAATAGGGTCGCAGGTTGTGGTTAGCTGGGATATGAATCGAGCAATGTAATTTAACCTTCCCAAAAATCCTCTTACTTCCTTCTCGGTCTTCGGAGCGGGCATATCCTGAATAGCCTTTACTTTTTCAGGATCTACTTCTATTACTTTGTCACTCACCACAAATCCTAGCAACTTCCCAGACTTCACCCCAAATGAACACTTTGCAGGGTTAAGCCTCAATTTATATTTCCTTAACCTTTCAAATAATTTTTTCAATATTTGGACATGATTCTCTCCCTTTCTAGATTTAGCGATCATGTCATCCACGTATACTTCAATCTCCTTGTGCATCATGTCGTGAAATAAAGTCACCATAGCCCTTTGATAAGTGGCACCAGCGTTCTTTAACCCAAATGGCATGACTTTATAGCAGAAAGTTCCCCATGGTGTAACAAATGTTGTCTTCTCCTTATCCTCCTGCGCCATTTTTATTTGATTATAGCCTGAGAAACCATCCATAAAGGAATACATGGAGCTACGAGCTGCATTATCAACTAACATATCTATATGCGGTAGAGGGAAATTATCTTTAGGGCTAGCACGATTTAAATCCCTAAAGTCCACACAGACTCGAATCTTGCCCTCCTTTTTGGGTACCACTACTATGTTGGACACCCATTGTGGATATTTAACCACCTCTAAGAAACCCGCGTTCCATTGTTTTTCAATCTCTGCCTTTACTTTGATCAAAACTTCTGGGTGCGTTCTTCTTAGCTTTTGCTTAATCGGTCTGCATCCCTCCTCCAATGGTAACCTATGGACTACGATATTTGTATCTAGTCCGGGCATATCCTCATAAGACCAAGCAAAAACATCCGTATAATCTCGAAGTAGTGCAATCAAGTCTTCCCTTTCCTTTTGCGTGATCAAAGTTCCTACCTTGAGTTCTCTTTGGCCTTCTTCCGTGCCCATATTTATGGTTTCAAGTTCCTCTTTAGCGGGCTTCCAAACTTGTTCATGTTGCTCTAATAATTTTGCGAATTCCTTAATGTTATTTTCATTCTTGTCTTCCTCTTCTACAGCTATTATGTGTTCTTTATAATTCGGCCATTCGTTCTCAGTGTAAAGTGCAAGTGGTGCTGTGGAAGTTCCGCTTTCAGGGTTCCTGAAAGCGGAAAATGAGTGTAAATGCACCAAATAAAAATAAGAAAAGAGATGAACAAAAAATGCATGATCTTCATAAAAATTCAGTTAACAGCAAACAAAGATAAAATCCGATTGGCCTATTAGGCCTTAAAACAAAACAAACCAAAACACATGTAGAAAACATTGTTCATTACATTCTGAAAACCAATGGAGCTTCTTGGGTTTCCCAATTCTGGAACTTCTCTCCCTTGGCTAACTTCCGAATGCATGCATGGGCAGTGACTTTCTCAACGGCATAGATGGTCAACTGTGGTAGCTCTTCATCCCTTTTCCCTGACTGAGTCTTCTTAACGATGCTCTGAACTTCCTCTTTTTCCACAATATTTATGCTCATAGATGACATCTTCTGAAGAAAGCTCTCGTGTCCTGGATCAGGTTGTATGACATACGCTGCCTTTGGGAATGAGACTCTGATCGGAGGAATGACTAAATCCTCTTCTTCAGGCTTCCTTCCCTCGATCCTCGCCATTCTTTTCTCTCTTCTTGCCATAGCAGCCCGCTGATAGTCCTCCTTTTTAGGTTTATATCCCAACCCAAATCTTTGTTCTGCAGCCTTTAGCTTCGTTACCCCAACCCATTCGAGTTTCTTTTTTGCTGCTCCAAATCGGGCAGGAACCTTGTTCTTTAAGAGGCTTTTAGCGGCCATTTTAGTGGCCCTTGAGATCCTGGCTTTCCTTCTTGCGGTATTCTCCGGCACCCACTCGGTATTCACAACCTCAAATGCGTGCAGGTTTCCATCCGTACAATCTTCAGCTTCAATAAATGGGACCGCCACATTTTTCATCACGGATATAGCTTCTTCGGCCTTGACGGTAACGAGGACACCATTGGCGATGTACTTCAAACGTTGATGCAACGAAGAAGTTACAACTCCGGCAGCATGTATCCATGGTCTTCCCAACAACATGCTATAGGAAGGGTGGATGTCCATCACCTGAAGGGTTACCAAGAAGGCTTGGGGACCTATGGCTAGCTCAACTTCGATTGCCCCCAACACCTGCCTCGGCGCACCATCATATGCTCTAGCCATAATCCCACTTGGCTGCATGTGAGAAGGATCTACTGGCATCTCTTCTAGCATGTGTCTTGGCAACACATTTAGGGCTGAGCCATTATCAATAAGAACTTTGCCAATTAAACAATCCTTACATCGAACTGTGATGTACAGAGGTTTGTTATGTCCTGTTCCTTCGGCGTCGAGTTCATCTTCGGTGAAATATAAGTAATTTGAAGCATGAATTCTCCCAACCAGATGCTCCATAGTTTTTTGTTCGATATCCTGAGGTACATAAGCCTCATTCAGTACCTTCTGTAAGGCATTGCGATGGGGCTCAGAACTAAGTATCAAAGACATAATGGAAATCTTGGCAGGGGTCTTTTTTAATTGGTCCACCACACAATATTCGCTATGCTTCATCAACTTCAAGAACTCGTTCGCCTCTTCTTCTGTCACAGGTTTGCTTAATTCTTTTTCAAAGCCTACTACTTCTTTACCCTTATTCTTCATTTGATTTCCCAACTCCTCGGGCGTGAAGCAACGACCGCTTCGAGTCAAACCACTGATCTCAGCCTGGAAGGAAGGAGCTTCATCATTTGAAGTGACAACATAATTTCCTGGTGTTGCCTTATAGTCTACCTTCTTCTCATATGAGGGTTTATACAAAACCAACCTCGATAGCCCACTAGCTGTTGCTTGAACTCTACATTTCTCCATTCCTGCTACCTCTCCACTACTTTCCATACTCTCTATCCTCAACTTCCCCAAAGTCAACATCCTGGCGACTTTTTGATGGAATTCGGTACACTCATCAATGTGATGCCCTTTTTCATTATGAAATGGGCAAAAGTCATTTTCGTCGAAGTCGTGCTTGGTCGATCCCATCAACTGTCCAGATTGCACCAACATGCTGTATAATCTAGACATAGTCACCTTGAGAGCCCTCACTTTGTTATCAGTTTCTATTGCATTCACCCCACTACTTCCCGCAGCATGTTTGGGCAAAGGATTCAGATTAACATTGGGTGGATCCTCAATGGTGATCCATCCGATCTTGATTAATTGCAATACTTTTCTCTTAAACGCGGCACAGGTCTTAATGCTATGACCTGAATTACCAGCATGGTATTCGCAAGTCAGATTAGGGTTGTGCCAGGCAGGGAAAGGTGGCTTCAAAGAGGGTAGTGGTAGGGGAGCAATATGTCCGATGTTTAACAGTTGCGCGTATAACTCTTTTAAAGTCATGGGCAAAGGCGGTAGTTGTTCCTCTGGTTGTTGGTACTCTCTCCTTTGGAAGTTACCTTGATTATGCGTGGGGAATTTTAGGTAAAAAGGTGGGTTTGGAGTGGTGGGTTTGGAAAAGTTGATGTTGGCGGTTTGGGGTGTGGGTGTTTGGTAGCTTTTGTAACTTTTCTCTTTCCCCTTGTACCTTTCTTCGAGATTATTCACATCGACTTCTTTTCTTTTCCCAATGAAACCTCTCTTCTCTACAGGTTCCACAATTCTTCCGCTCCGGATTCCTTGCTCAATCCTCTCAGCAATCCGTACCGCATCAAAAAAGTGTTGGGCTGAGCTTCCCATCAGATGTTCATAATAGGGGGCTCTAAAGGTATTGGCAAATAGATTCACCATTTCCGTTTCTATCAACGGTGGCTGTACATTAACCGCCTGGTCCCGCCACCTCTGTGCATAAGCCCTTACAGATTCCTGGGCCCCCTTTTCCATGGTAGACAAACTGGTCCTATCAGGAGCAATCTCCATATTAAACTTGTACTGTTTTAAAAAAGTGTCCGCCAAGTCTGCTCACTTTCTAATCCTGATGTTATCTAACCTCATGTACCAGCTAAGGGCCGACCCTGTCAAGCTGTCCTGGAAAAAGTAGATTAACAATTTATCATCGTGTATTACTTCCGCCATCTTGTTATAGTAAGAACGAAGATGGGTTTTGGGGCATTCTGTCCCACTATACTTAATAAACTCCGGGACCCTGAACTTCTGTGGTATCACGATGTTTGGTACCAAACATGCTTCAGCTGCCCTGATTGGGTCGGATAGATCGTTCCCTTCAATTGCTCTTAATCTTTCCTCTAATGCGGACCATTTGTCATATCCTGCATGGCTAAACAATCTAGAATCTTGTGGTTCCTCATCCGTCAAATCCAATGTAATGGGGATTGGGACGGGCCGAGTGGGTTCGGTTTGTTTCTTTGGTGATCTTGATCCTAGCATATGAGGTGCCTCCGGGTATTGAACTGCCGGTGGTGCTTCATCTGTCTGAGCTGACGTCCCCTCTCCATCTTTTGTTTTCAATACCTTTTCAAGCATACTGGTCAAACGCGCCACATCATTTCGGACAGCTTCGAGCTCCTTCTGGTACGGAGATTCAGGCTCGATCCTTTCTTCATTTTCCATTCTCCTTCTTAACCGGGTGTTGTGGACCTTCGCAGGGGGACCTATGTTTCGTGGTTGAGCTGTTTACATGAATGCATAAGCAAATGGAAAATATATGTAGTATGATGAATATGCTTGTATGGATGTATATGAGATGCAATGGGTTTCCCTTGTGAACAATTAATGGCCAAACACTTCATAGAACAGGGGTTTATTATCACATTGCCGTTAGGAGTACTGCATTTCGAGTTATTTGCTTAAGTCATATTCACCAAAAGACAGAATTTGCATCAGAGACAAGTAACGCCCTTTTTCATTGAATAGATAAGCTTGTTACATTTTTGAAAAACACAAAAAAAAGGACAAACAAATTAAAACTCTTCTTCGGTCACATCTTCCCCCAAAGGTAGGAAAGCGAATCCGCGGTTCTCAATTGACTCCAAGAAAGCATCGGTTTCAGCTAGACTTTGCCGATAACGGATGATGTCTCTCCCCACATTTCTAGCATTGGTCCTAATGACCCGAGCGTGCGCAGCAGCTTCATCCATTTGTTTGTCCATCTTGGACAGTTTTTCAACAAGCAGCAAGTTGGTCCTGTTTAATGAAGTATTATTAGCATCAATCTGATCCTTGTGTTTTTCTATCAATGCTAATTTTTCTCCCTGATGTTTTATCTTTACCCTCTCTTTGTCAAGCTTCATTTTTAGAGTTCTTATCTCGTCTTCTTTATTCACCAACTCTGCTTCACCAACTTCATTCTTCACAAGCTCCGCCGAACGACTCTCCGACATTACGTATTTCTTATACAATTCTTCATATTTTTCAATTCTGTCCATCAACTCGCACTGAACCTCTGCAAACTTCTCTTGGTAATATTCTATACTTTCTTGGCATTCATTATGTTCAGTCTTCAATGCGCTGAGCTCAGAGCAACTTTGCACCCATTTCTGATTCATCTCCGCTAATTCTTTTTCAATTCCCAATCTAACATTTTCCTCCTCGACCATCTTCAACTCGAGCTTAGCTAATCTCGCATCTCTAGACTGTAACTGCTCATCTAAAAATGCTCTCCTTTTATCACCTTCCAGCACCATTTCTTCCATCATCATCTTGTCCTTTCGGGTCTTGTTTAATTCCATCTGAAGCTTTTCAATTTGTCCCCTCAATTCTCTTTCACTGTCAACCCTTTTTCTTTTAACAGAATTTTCTCCAGCTTGTGGCGACGTCACTTCTCCATTGGCCGAGGCTGAGGTAGCTGAATCTCTCCATTTTGTATACCCTTCGCTTGTACTAGGATTCTCCAAACCTTTTATTTCTACCAAAACCAGATGCTTCCAGTCTTGTTTGATGGCTCTCATGACTTCTTGCGCCACAGGATCTTTAAACAAACCGAAAAACTGAGCAACCCCTTTGGTCCTTGGAACGAACTGCTTGCCCCCATGTTGCCTTACCACGAGAGCAGGAGCATAACTTACATAACCGGTGATCCCTACCAATGGAACCCAACATCGCTGCCCACAGCTCATTAGAACATCCATTGCCTTGATCCATGGAGCCCTCCATTTGAAACCACCCCTTGGTAAGATTTCTAGTTTTTCTAACCAACCTTGGTTATCTAGATTTCCCCACTCGTCTTTTACAACTATTTCCAAAGGTTTTTGGCTAAACCACCAAAAATTATTGAAAATTGGCTTTTTTGTCTCAATATGGCTGACCATCCAGATATACAATAGCTGTGTGCAACACCTCATTGCCCCTTTTCCGGTTTTTCGACAATGATTAAGCGTGATGATGGTCTCGGCTAGAATAGCGGCTACTGGATTGATCCGAGTATTCTCGTATTCCACATAAGCAGCAGCAGCTTCCAAACTTATTATGCCTATTTGGCTTGGAAATAGTACAAGGCCAAATATGCCCAAGGCAATCAGTCTCTCTCTTTCTAGACCGGACTTCGCTTCTAGTTCACACTCTAGCATCTTCCATTTCAAACCCACGGCATTTCTCTCAAAAAACCTTTCCAAACCAGAGATTCTGAGAAGTTTCGACAATTCAGGTACAATATTGTCACATCTTAAAGGAAAATAAGCTCTATACAAGTTATTTGGAAATTCAGTCAGCAACCCATACTCTTCCATTGTAGGACATAGATCTATATTCCCAAAAGAAAATCGGCGATAATCTGGATCCCAGAAATGAACTAAAGCTCGTATTGCTGGGCTTAAAACCTCTACTTTTGCAATCTCCATTAAACGTCCGTATTTTCCAAAGAACGCCTCTTTGTCCACGTTATGAAAATGAGTCATTAGCTTGCTCACCTCATTCAGGGTGCAATTCAGGTTCTTGATTGGTGGTAGAACCTCAGCACTACTCTTAATACAGTCTCCTTCGGTCAATTGTGATGACTCAGAAATTTTCCCATATTCCATGATAGAAAGTCTAGTGGTGGTGGCCATTTTGTTCACAAGTCCTGTAAAGCGAAAATGTTCTTTAGATTTATGTCATGTGAAATATATTACGGAGCGTACACCCTAACGATAGGTTCTAGTTCTTTTATGTGAGACATGGGGGTAGGCTTACTATTTGGGCTCTAAAAAGGGTCTCTCGTTGTCCCAGTGATCACCTTCGTAAAGGCAATATGGGGTCTTAGCAGATAATGGGATGGTACGTATACCAATCACTATCATCTAAGCTCTCAGCAAAGAGTTGGGGTTTACACAAACTTCAACCTTGACTCAAGTCATAGGTAAGCTGCTAGTCCCCCACCTAACTTAAGGTTTAGTGTGTGCTCTCAAAATAATAAAAAGTGATGCATGACGAGACATATTATGATGACAGAATGAAAAGATGCATGCTAAAGCTTTTAAACAAATAAATAATTCATGGTAACGTGAGAGTAAATGAATAAATGAACACACAAAATAATTAACATATCACAAACAAAATAATCAAGCTTAGTCCAATAGTCCCCAGCGGAGTCGCCATTCTGTCGCACCCCAAAAATGGTGGTATGCGGCGTCGTGGCAACTTGTCCCCGTGAGTGGGGAGGTTAAATGTCAAAAGGGATTATCTATTTTCGCAAAAAGGGAGTCGCCACCTAGTATTATGGTTACTAGGAAACCTAGTACTGGTCTTTCAGAGATTCTAGGGTAAGGGACTGGTTGCGTAAAGGGAAGGTTTTAGCACCCCTAGTACGCCCTACCTAAGGTAAGCTGCTTGGATTCCAGCCGAGTCCAGGGCTGGCTGTCAGCCCAGCCCAGTTCAGGGGGGGCTGGCCATCAGCCCGGCCCATACAGAGGGCGGGCTGACCGCCCAGCCCAGTCCAATGGGTGGGCTGAACCCGGCCCACCCATAAATAAATATAAAATAAATATTATAAAATAATATAATAATAATAATATAATAATATATAAAAAATATATAAAATATTTTTGTTTTTTATATAAAAAAAATCTAAAAAATGTGTTATTTTTCTTGCATAAGGCCAATACACTAGCATATTTTTAAAAGTTGTTGTTCTTTTGAAAAAATATATTATCTTGGTTTTTGAAGAGAAAAAATGAGTTTTTTTAGCATAAATTTTGCAAAGAAAAAATCATTTCTTGCATTTTGAGATTTTACAACATGTTTGTAAAATCCAAAGGGTATTGGCCAATATTCAAAAAAATATAAAAAAACTTTTCGGTGATTCATATTATTCATGGTTCGGAGTTTGGATAAACAAATTCTATTCAAAATATTCGGTTGGAATAATATGCTATTATTCATGGTTCGGTATTTGGATAAATTCTATCCAAAATATTCGGCGGGAATAATATGCTATTATTCACTATCGGTATTTGAGTGGATAAACCCTAAAGGGTTGCTATTCAAAATGTTCGGCGGGAATAATATGCTATTATTCATAGTTCGGTGTTTGGATAAATTCTATCCAAAATATTCGGCGGGAATAATAGGCTCTTATTCACTTTCGGTGTTTGAATAGATAAATTCTAAAGGATTGATATCCAAAATATTCGGCATGGATGATATATCATCAACATGGAAATATTTTTTTTTTTTTATATCTTAGCAATCATAAGACAAACAAAAACACCAAGCAGCTTACCTTAGGTAGGGCGTACTAGGGGTGCTAAAACCTTCCCTTTACGCAACCAGTCCCTTACCCTAGAATCTCTGAAAGACCAGTACTAGGTTTCCTAGTAACCATAATACTAGGTGGCGACTCCCTTTTTGCGAAAATAGATAATCCCTTTTGACATTTAACCTCCCCGCTCACGGGGACAAGTTGCCACGACGCCGCATACCACCATTTTTGGGGTGCGACACGAGTTGAGGTGAGTGGGTAAGCTAACTGCAATATAATGAGAGATACAATAATTTAATAAGGCTTTAACTTAAAAGACAACACATGCGTAATAAAATGAAACTTAGGTGTTCCTGTGGGTAGTCACCAGAGTTTTAATACATTATACCTACACCATCTAAAGTCGAGTATTTTTAGGTGAGTGTAATTACTCCTAATTAAGACAAATAAGATATCTGTGGATATCTTTAGTCTCCGTAAATATTGTTTCAACATATGAATATAGTCATCCTGTAGGAGACTGAAAATTCATGTATTGAAAAATATGCAATTATAACGTTATGATGGTAAGGTTATGGCCAATTTTCAATGTATATGAATGTGGATCACTGTGGTGATCCTAACCCTAAGCATACAAAATTATTGACCAAAAGAATCAAATATGTATTTAAATTAGTTTCAATTACGTTATGATATATTATGGGTTGGCTAAGAAAAACTGAAAGGAGGCCGAGCGAAGCGAGCTCCTCTCAACTGAGCGAAGCGCCCCGGAAGAAATTTTTGATTCTAAAGGTTTCTAGAATAGGTTTTTCTTTATCCCCTAGTGAATACGACATAATGCATCAAGGAGAAAAAAAAATTAAAAATAACATCATAAACATAATCAAGGAAATTAGATCCAACTATATGGCCTTGTTCCTGTCTTCATCTTCAAGCTTCAAAACGACTCCCTTTTAGGTCGAACCAGCCACCAATTCGTCCGCCACCACTTTCGTCACGACGAACTTATTGACATCTATTACATCGAATATTTTCGAATAGTACTCACGCAGGAGCTTTGTACATAATCAAAATTGGAACTTTAAATAAATCACGATCAAACAGTCGTGCCCAAAATTAAAAATAATGCGAAAAATAAATAACATTCATTCAGGCCATAATAGTTGGATCGTTAACTATCTGCAAAACAGAGTTAGGATATAGGTATCTACCGATTATGGCGATATAAGGTTATTCTACTTCATGGACAATCATGCGTTCCTAAACCATGCTCTGATACCACATGTTAATTCGTTTTTAACATAAACCCTAAGATCTTGAACTGCATGATAATCACAATAAGATTTCGATATAAGAAGGATTAAGAATTACCTCCGTTCATGATGGTACGAGGAGATTCTTGATCCTGCTGCCGAATCCTGCTACTGATTGGTGTTGAACTTTGGTTGAAGAAAAGCTTTAGTGAAGAGTTTCGGTTTCTCTCTCCTTGCCTATAAACCCTAATGTGTTGATAATTACGGCTAGCTTTTGTGATGGACAAAAGTCTATATTTATAGGTGGAGAGAGAACCAAAATTCCAATTAGGGTTTTCTTTCAATCTCAACCGTCCATCAAGGTAGTGATTGATATGGAATGTAACTCCTTAATTAAAATCCGATTTTGTAGAAAATAGCATGTATCCTATGAAAACGAAATTCCTATAATGACCACAATTTCGGGAAAGGGAAGGACTTGTGGTCCAAGTAAAGGACCTAAAAGTAATTTCCTTACAGAGGACTCAATTTGAGTTGAGCCTCGATGCTCCTCGACTTGCTGGGTTTATTTTCGACTCGTTTGCTACAGGACTGAAAGAGGTGGCGAATGAATTTGGGTTTCCATGGTATGCTTTCTCTGCTTCCGGTGCAGCTTTCCTTGGTTGTTTATTGCATCTTCAGGCTCTTCATGATGAGCAGGGAGTGGACCTTACTGAGTTCAAGAACTCGGACGTTGAGCTGAAAATCCCGAGTTTAGCGAACCCCCTTCCCGCTAAACTCTTGCCTTCGGCACTGCTCGAAAAAGATTCGCTCCCGACTGCTCTTGAGCAAGTAAGAGCATTGGCCGAAGCCAGGGGTATTTTGGTAAATACATTTATCGAGTTCGAATCCCATGCTGTTAACTCTCTTTCTAACGGCAGGACCCCGCCAATTTATCCGGTGGGACCGATTATTAAACAAAAAAGAGACGGTCATGATGTGGGTTCGGAACAGAGCAACGATTACAGAAACATGGTGGAATGGCTTGATGATCAGCCTCCACCATCAGTTATGTTTTTGTGCTTTGGAAGTAATGGAAGTTTTAGGGAGAAACAGGTGACAGAGATTGCTTGTGCCCTAGAGAATAGTGGGCATCGATTCTTATGGTCTCTACGGAAACCTCCACCGGCAGGAAAGTGGGAACCCCCGAGAGATTATGCAGATTTTTAAGAAATTTTACCGAAAGAGTTTTTAAACCGGACAGCTAAGATTGGGAAAGTAATCGGATGGGCTCCTCAAGTTGACATATTGGCTCACCAAGCGATAGGAATGTTTGCTTCGCATTGTGGATGGAATTCTATACTAGAAAGTATAAGGTTTGGTGTTCCGATTGTCGCCTGGCCATTATATGCAGAGCAGCAGTTTAATGCCTTTCAAATGGTAATTGAGTTGGGATTGGCCGTGGAAATTACAATGGATTATAGGAAGAATTTTCACGGTGATAATGAAATTATTGTCAGTGCTGACGTTATAATGAAAGCAATAAAGCATGTTATGGAGGGAGGTGAACAAATAAGAAAGAAGGTAAAAGAGCTGAGCGGAATCAGTGAGAAATCCGTAATGGCTGATGGACGTTCGTATTCTTCTTTGGGTCATTTGGTTGATGATATAATAGACAACCACCAACGAAGCAACTCTTCCACCTATGCTCCAAGTTCTTACTTTAAATAACCAAGGATTTGTCTTTCTTTTTAGTTCAATATCTTTCTCTGGGAGAAAAACAGTTTTTATCTACTCTTGTTTTATATTTATAGTTTGAAGTGATTTTTATTTAAAAAGAAATTAAAATATCTTTTATATTTTAAGATTTATTCTTGATACTATTATATTAAAAGTGTATTGCAGACAAAAATAATTAAAAAATATAAAATAACCTACACAATCCTACAACCAACTCTTGAATTTTGTCTTTTATGAGAGCATATCCATATTTGTACTGTTTAGAAAAAAATGAAATACCATAAACACCTCTAATGACAACTCTTGATTTTTGTCTTATTTAAGGGTAATATGACTATTTTACTGTTCACATTAGTGTAAATAAAAAAAAAAACCCTGGGTAGTCAACTATTTGTTGTCTGTTGGTAGGGGTAAAAATATAGTGTTACTGTACAAAAATACCTGAAAAAAACTCAATTACTCCCAAACAATCAGAGAATGTCAACTGATCCCATATAAAAGTCTAAAATGCCCTCAAAGCCAAGAGTTGGAATTATATGCACGAGGGACAAAAGAAAAATTATACTATTACAATCCACAATGATATGTATCTACTGGTACAGTTAAAACTTACACAATTTATCTTTTTTTCTTAATAATTAATGAGGTTCTAAATCCACATGAGCTTATGATCGGGAAAATCTACATGTGAAAGGAAACCAAATTGCTATTTGAATTGGAAAAGTTTGAAATTTTGGAATTTTAGAGAATCCAAGTTTTCTAAGCACACTAAATACATAACTATGATGCCAAAATAATTTCGTAAGAATTTTACATATACCACTACATCTGATTCTTCTTCGGAATATTATTAACAATAAAGTAGCATTTTAAGAATGAAAAAATAAACGAAAGCAATATATGGACAAAACAAGCAACTTCTCAAATTAATGCTCGCTATAAAAATCAAAATTATTTTCTCAGATATGCTTAATACTAATATCATGTAGATTGACTAATAATTCTATATATATATATATATATATATATATATATATGAATCAAACCTTGACTGAAATGATAAAGTAGACGGTGGAGCTGAGATTTCTTTTCTCTTACGGTGGCTTAGTTTCGTATACAAACATCAACCATTGTCGTTACCAGTAATTATCACGACTAATAATTTGGACTATTGTGACAAATGATCCTTCCAGCTGGCGTGCTTTTCTAGAAGGAGGCCCTTGATGTTTCTTTAGGACATCCTTGACCGGTTATGACTCAGAAACTTGGAAGTAGACATTGAAATAATGTGGTAAAAAAACAGTGAAAATGCATGTAAAATTCAATATTAAGAAATTTCAAATTTCATTTTGAAGTTTATCTGTATTAGTTCTAACTTTTCAACTCAATATAATTGAGTTGAAAACGTCCATCCATAACATAAACTGTAGCAGTAATGGAGACAGCTAAGATTTTTGTGGAATGTCCTGACTAAAGTGCTGCCATATACAACAGGTCACTGCCCACCGTGCGTTGAAACTTCACAGCCGGCAAAGTCATGATCACTTTGGCCTCCAATATGATATTTGAAACAAGAACAGCCACATACTACTATCAATCAATAGTTCAGCTTCATTTTCTAGAAGAATACTTGGCTATATTTTTATGTCCGGAAATCGTTCAAACAAAGCATTAACAATAGCTTAGCAACAAAATATTTAGTTTTTAGGAATGAAGAAAGCAGAGGTTGTGTTCATCCCTTTACCTGCGATGGGCCATATTATAACAGCAGTGGAGTTGGCTAAGCTTATTGTTGAACGTGATGATCGAGTTTCCGCGAGTGTCCTCATGATGAACCCACCTCTAGACTCAACCACCACAAAGTACACCGAGTCACTCACTGCATCAACTCTTCCCAATCGAATACGAGTCGTTCACTTGCCCAGTCTTGAGCACACCGCTGTGAGTAACATGGCTGCTAGCTGGATGGCTTCTTTGGCTGAAGCCCAGAAACCCCATGTCAAAGAATTTGTTTCGAAGATCAAGGCTCAATCAGAGCTGAGCCCGCATGACTCTCCTCAACTTGCTGGGTTTGTTGTCGATACTTTTGTTTTGGGAATGAATGATTTGGCTGGAGAATTTGGTGTTCCCTGGTATGTTTTCTCGGCTTCAGGTGCAGCTTTTATTGGTTCCATGCTGTATCTTCAGACCCTTCATGATGAGGTGAAAGGGGATCTCCCCGAGTTGAAAGACTCGGATGCTGAGCTGGAGATTCCAAGCTTGGTGAACCGGCTTCCTGCTAAGCTCCTGCCTTCTGTGGTGCTTAAGAGAGAGTCTCTCGCTAGTTTTCTTGGTGCTGCAAGAAGGTTGAAGCACGCAAGGGGCATTCTGATAAATACATTCAAAGAGTTAGAATCACATGCAATCAACTCTCTTTCTAAGGGTGAAATCCCTCCTGTATATCCGGTGGGACCCATTGTGAGATGCAAGGGAAATAGCTATGATGTGGGATCAAGTGAAATCAACGACTACAAGGACATAATGCAATGGCTTGATGATCAGCCGCCATGTTCAGTAGTGTTTTTGTGTTTTGGGAGTTGGGGATGTTTCAGCGGTGATCAGGTGAAAGAGATTGCAGATGCTTTGGAGCAATATGGACATCGATTCTTGTGGTGTCTGCGTAAACCTCCATGCAAGGGAAAGATTGAATCACCGAGTGATTACGCAGATTTTCAAGAAATTTTACCAGAAGAATTTTTAGATAGATCAGCTAAGATAGGAAAGGTGATTAAATGGGCTCCGCAGGTGGAAATCTTGGGGCACAAAGCTATTGGAGGATTTGTATCACATTGTGGATGGAATTCTACTTTAGAAAGTATTTTGTCTGGCGTCCCAATTGCTACATGGCCATTGTATGGAGAGCAACAATTTAATGCTTTCGAGATGGTGATTGAGCTAGGGCTAGCAGTGGAGATTAAAATGGATTATAGAAAGGATCTTTCTAAAGATGGTATAATCGTGAGTTCTGAAGATATACAAAGAGGATTGAAGTTACTAATGGATCCTGAGAGTGAGATTAGAAAAAAAGTGAAAGAGATGAGTCAACTAAGCAGGAAAGCTTTAATGGAAGATGGGTCTTCATACTCTGCATTGGCTCATCTAATTGAAGATATTATGGGCAACTAAGTACGTAAGTAGCATTGCAAATCTATGTGCCGAAATTCTAATAAGATATTAAATAAAATAATTTTTTATCATCCAATGAAACAGTTTTAGTTGACTTTTAATTTTAGAAGCTCTGAAATGGACTAGGTCTAAGTAAATGAAACTAATTATTGTATTTATTAATTGTTCCATTAATCATAATCGTGACTTTTTGGGTTTTCTTACATAAAGTTGGCATGTCATTGTAGGTTTCGGCCATATACATTTTCTCTTCATAAATACAACACTACAGCCTTAGTAGGATTCAGCGAAAGGCTTGTTTTGTAAAAAAGCTCTTGGATTCGCCATCAAGTCTAGTCTCATGAATTATAGTCTACGATGGAGCCGCAAAAAATCCAATTTTTATACGAAGCTCTTCCAATGTCATCACTCTCTTTTCACACAACTGATGGTTAGAAAAGAAATGATCAATTATGAAAGATTGAATAGAAAAGAAAATAAATTCTTGACCTTAACAATTTGTATTTTGGATTAAGACCTTATTGTTTTTCAATAAGTCATTGACAAAAAAACTGAAAAGGGAGATTTTAGTGTACCAATTTTTATTGTAGACTCATTTGTATTTTGGATTGGAATATTGGAATTGGAAAATTACTATTTTTCCTAATTTCTCAGCAAAACAATTTGGCTTTAAGATAGTTTTATTTTTTTTTTCATAATAAAATTATTAAATTATTCTTTTTTTCATATCTAAGTTTTATGTTTTGCATATGAAAATTATTAAATTATTCTTTTTTTTCATATCTATTTCACAGTAAAATAACTATAATTTCCTTGAATTCAGATTAATCTCTCAATTGATTCAATACGACACTTGATTTCGCAAAATTGGCTTGAAAAAATTCAAATCGGTCTCCGAAAATTCAAATCTCATCAATTGAACCCGAATTAAATTTAAGAGCTTGATTTCTTACTGACTGAGCCCTTAATAAAAATAATTTGATCAATTTAAAGTATAATTAAGTCACTACGCTTAATTAAACCCTTCAATTGGACCTAAATTAATTCTCGAACATAATTACACTTTTATATTAACCAACGACTAAATCAAATTGGCCCATAAAAATATAAGTATATCTTACGACTTAGTTTTTACGCAGATTTACCCGATAATAAATTACTTTAGCCCTGAATCTGCATTTTCCTTCATATCTGGGTACAAAAGAGGTGCGATCGAGCTCTCGAAAAATATTCAAAATTTCATCTTGATTTTTTCTACTGACACCACCCCTTTTTATTTTATTTTTTTTGTTATTTTCTGGTAGTTTTGGGGAATGACCCAAAATTAGGTTATGACAATGTTAATCAATGTTCTTTTAGCGTTTCAGTGAAGCATTTCTTCAGATAATTAGAAAGCTGAGAGCTTATAGGGTCTTAGGTGGTGAGGTGTTGGAGCAGAGGGCTTGATGATTTCCATGGAAATAATTTGAACCTCCATTTTGTTCCCTTCCAAATTTGAAAGAACAGTGATATAGCTAGTTGAAGATAACTCAGCGATTTGATTCATCACAGAACATCCAACATGAGATTTATAGAGGGAGAGAATAAATATTAATCTTTGACTTTTGATAAGAATTAATTCATGTTCATATGGATTCGTTGAAAAATAGTTATGTGGAGCAAATAAAAACCTTGCCAGGACGTAGTTCAAAATGAAGGCATGCTCATTGGATGTTCTCTTTTAAATTCCTCAATCCGTGACTTTGGTTAGGCCTTCCTTTTCAATTAATATTAAGAATCTTCTCGTGTTTGAAAAATAAAAGAGCTGTCATTGTAGGGTTTCCATCTACAGCTAGTTGCTTGGTGAACATGAAATTGAATAACACTACCACCTCACTGTTCTTAGACTTCTGTTTAATGAATCAAGTGATCATACCATGATTATTAATTTTAATTAATTATTAACATTAATTAAAAATACACTAAGGAGAAAGCTATGCAGCAATGAATAGGATTTCCTGCATATGTTTTAGAATTTGTTTAGGAGTATAATAGATATTATTTTTTCTGTGTTGTTTATAAAAAATACAATAAAAAAATTATATTTTTTAAATTTCATTTTTTATGTTAGCAAATTAAAATAACCCAAAAATACTAAAAAATAATCTTAAACAAAAAATATCAAAAATATTTAAAACATGGTTCGACTAGACTCTCCAACACGCCATTATTGTGGGGGGGAAACATTTGCCTTTGTTTTTTATCTTGTTTTAATTTAAATCTTTTTAAAAAACATATCATTTAAATATAGATTTGTTTTTTATTGGGTTATTCTACTGTAATGGATGAATAACAATGTTACACGTTGACCAACTGTATTTATTTCATCAAATTTGATCAATGGTTGCATCGAAGGGCTGCTTGCGGGTTTTGAGTATTTAACTTTATTTAACAAAAACAATTGCTGTCATGGGTCGTCTTGCTCACCTAATTTGAATCCCGGGCCATAACCAACAACATAAAACGTTTGTTTTTTGGGTAGGGACACTTGTGTTAGGATTGAGAGTTTGCAGATAATTGAAAGAGTGAAGAATTAGTTTAGAGAGGGAGAAGAGAGAAAAGAGAGGGAAACTGAAATTTAGAATTACATTGTATTGAATTCTGTTTTGCATGCATTTGTTGTGTGTGCACTTCTCTATTTATACACATTACACAATTCTAGACTATTCTTCTTCTATACTCTAACATCCCCCCTCAATCTCATGCTTTGACAAACCAAGCATGAGATTGCAACAATGAAAATGAAATACAAGAGTACTTAATTCTTTTGACAAACAGTATATAAACGAGAGAAGAGAAGGAATTTCATTGGTCTATTTCTTGACCAGAATTTCATTTATCTACTTCAGTTTTTTTTTTTTTTTTTTCTGAAGGATTTCATTTGGCTTCTTCAGCTTTTCTGAAGCTTTTCTGAAGTTTTTCTTCAGCTTTTCTTCAGCTTTTCTTCAGCTTTTGCCGATGAATTTCTTAATCTGTGTAAGAATTCATTTTCTTCTTCTTCTTCTTCATTGGATTAAGTTTTTCTTAATCTTTTTTTTTTTTTTTTTTACTAAAACGGTAGAAGTGTACACACAAAACGCAAAACACACAATAAAACGCATAAAAGGAAGGAAATAAAAGATAAGAAAAGCCTAAAGCAACCCTAACTCAATAACAAAGGATGCTTGTCCGCCGCTTCAACAATGGCTGTCATTCGTCCTTCCTTCAACTGAAGAAAACAGAGACCCATTTCCTCCTTCTATGATCTCAGCCGGTGATTATGATCTGTCAACAACGGCAAAAGCCTTGAAGATGTTGGACGCCTGTGGAGAAGACCGCTGAAGAGAAGAGGACGGTGGTAGAGAACGCCCGAAGAGCTTATCGTGGATTTTGTAGATTCGCTGGAAATCACAGAGCTCTTCTCCTCCTTCTCCATCTCAAGCCAAACAAAAAGAAATAGGAAAACAGAGCGTCACTACTGGTACAATGTCTCTCTCTCTCGCCTCCAAACCCTAACTAATGAGCTAGACCTGATTCGTCAAGAGAGTGATCAATCTCTCTTCTCAGGCCGCCGTGATGCAGAATCAAGTCCGTGCTTTTGGAATCAATCGCGATGTTGCTATTGAGAGAAGGAACAATGTTAATAACGTGGAGAGAGAGAGAGACGGTGACGTTACCGAAGAAAATGCTGTCTCTACTGGTGAAGAAGGCAAAGATGCGTGCCGTCGATTTGAATCTGGAACAGTGCTTTGGCGTCATCAACTAATTTTGATGCTATGAGTCTGTTAGCTGCAAATAAGGGAAGACCTATGCAATGCATCGTGGAGCAGGTTCGTGATGGCAGTGCTATCCTTGTCTACTTTCTTCCAGACTTTAAATTTGTTCAAGTGTTTGAGATTTCTTCACTGCTTCTTCTGAGGATACCTTCGCTGCTTCTTCTACGGATACCTTCGCTCTCTTTCATAGGTATTCCATTGGTGTGAGATGATTAAGTTCACAGAAACCTTTTATCAAACACTTTTGGCAGCTAAGTGTTTACACAGTATCTTCTTAAAGAAATGCAATCTGCAGATTACGGAAGCGATAGGAATGAGAAATTTGTTTTAATGTAATTGCGTGAGCATTTGAAGCTCTGATACCATGTTAGGATTGAGAGTTTGCAGATAATTGAAAGAGAGAAGAATTAGTTTAGAGAGGGAGAAGAGAGAAAAGAGAGGGAAACTGAAATTTAGAATTACATTGTATTGAATTCTGTTTTGCATGCATTTGTTGTGTGTGCACTTCTCTATTTATACACATTACACAATTCTAGACTATTCTTCTTCTATACTCTAACAACTTGAAGCATACATTTCTTGATTAATATTATCATTATTGTCAATCGTTCTCACTCCTGCTCGTATATACATTGCCAATCTCAAGTTCACTTTAATTATATAGATACCATAAAAAGGATATTAAAATCAGTCTTCTAGGTGTCGGTGGGAGAGGTCATTTGGTGGCGACTTCAAAACACTCAGAGCAATTCTAATAGCAAGAGCTATTTTGGAGAGTTAAATCTCTAAAATGGTTTTTTTAATAGTGTATATATGAGTTTTTTTGTTGATATGTGCTCTAATTGTAAATGTTACTTTGGAGAGTCATTTTTTTATATTATTTTATAATACAATTATTTTGTATGTAGTTTAATTCTGCAATTATTTACACAATTAATAGGAATAAGTTATATAATTAAATAATTATTTTTAAAAAACCCTCAAACAATATAATTATTAAATTTATATATAATTTTTTACTCTCTTGTTGAGGTATTTTAAAATAAAAACAAAAATAAATATTTTTGATATAATTACATTATTTTCTAATATATATATATATATATATATATATATATTATAATATATATAGAAGGTGGCCCAAGGTGGGGCCAATTTTTTACCTTCTCTGCATGAGCTGCTACAAATAGCAGCTCATGTACTGGGTGATGGCACCCTCGTTGCAGTGCAAAAAACCAAACATATATACTAAACAATTAATTTTTTCCTCTGTATATGCCTTCTCAGCTGCAATTGCTCTCAGAGAAGATAAAATATACTGTTTTATCTTAACAATAAAATAATTCAGAGCTACAACAATCTGTCAAAGCTCTATCTTCACCTAAACTTCTTATTTATACACAATTAAAAATTGATCGTAACTGTCGGTGGCTTTAGTTGGTATCCATAGTCAGTGATTGCCGGTGATTGCTTTACTTTTGCAGATTTGAGTTTAGACTAACACTACGTACATTGCAATCCAACCTTGAGATTCTCTAGCAAAAATAAAAAAAGCAGCCCAGTAGCAAAATGAAGAAAGCTGAGCTAGTCTTCATACCAAGACCAAGTATAAGCCACCTCGTATCCACAGTAGAGGTAGCAAAGCTTCTTGTAGACCGTGATGAGAGGCTTTCAATCACCTTCCTCATCATGAAAATAAATTTTGACCCCAAGGTTGATAGGTTTATAGATTCAGTGAGTACAGCCCGTAATCGTATCCGGTTCATTCACTTGTCCAAATATGAGCCTGATCCAAACCAACCCAACAATTTCTTCGTTTCTTTGATTGAATCCCAGAAACCCAATGTCAAAGAAGAAGTCTCTAGGCTTGTGAGGCGGTCAGAGTCAAGCCCTGGCTCGCCTACCCTTGCTGGGTTTGTTCTTGATAAGTTTTGTACATCCATGATAGATGTGGCCAATGAATTTGGTGTACCCTCGTATATTTTCCTAACGTCAAGTGCAGCTTCTCTTGGCCTTCAATTTTATGTTCAGACTCTTCACGATGAGCAGAAAGTTGACCCTACTGAGTTCAAGGGATCAGATGCCGAGTTGGTCATGCCGTGTTTGGCAAATCCTCTTCCAGCTAAGCTCTTGCCTTCTGTTATGCTTAACAAAAAATGGCTGCCAATTCTCATCAGTCCAGCTAGAAGGTTCAGAGAAACTAAGGGTATTATGGTGAACACCTTTGAAGAGCTGGAATCTCAAGCGATCAACTTCTTCTCTAATGGTAATACACCTCCGGTGTATCCAGTGGGTCCCATGTTGAACCTTAATAGAGATGGTGACCGTGACGTGGAGTCCTATAAATACAAAGGCATCGGGCAATGGCTTGATGATCAGCCTCTATCCTCAGTAGTGTATCTATGCTTCGGGAGCTTGGGGAGTTTCGGTGTGGATCAGGTGAAGGAAATTGCTTTTGGGCTGGAGCAGAGTGGGCATCGATTCCTGTGGTCTCTACGTCAACCACCACCAAAAGGTAAGATGGAACCTCCCAGTGAGTACACTAATCCTCGGGATGTGTTACCGGAAGGATTTTTAGATCGGACGGCTAACACTGGAAAAATAATTGGATGGGCCCCACAGATAGATATCTTGGGCCATCCATCTGTAGGAGGGTTTGTATCCCACTGTGGATGGAACTCTATATTGGAAAGCATATGGTTCGGCGTTCCGATTGCCACATGGCCATTATATGCAGAGCAACAATTTAATGCTTTTACGTTAATTGCAGAGATGGGATTGGGAGTGGAGATTAAAATGGATTATAGAAGCGAATTTCACTTGGATGGCGATGAAAATAATATCGTTAGTGCCGGGGAAATAGAGAGAGGAGTAAGGTGTTTGATGGAGCTTGACAATGCAAAGAGGGATAGGTTGAAGGAAATGAGCGGAAAGAGCCGGAAGGCTGTGGAGAGCGGTGGAACCTCGTCCACTTGGTTAGGTCGTTTCATTCAGGATGTGATAGACCACCAACCATGATTAAATTCTACTCTTTCCTTATTATTTAATACAATATGTTTTTTAATATATAATATTTGTCTGCCTTTCATTATTGGTTCTCATCATCGATTTGAGACCTGATATGGAAAGAATATTTTAGTTCATCAGTTGATTATTGAATAATTATTTATTAAAATAATATCTTTTTAGTATTCATGAGAACGAGAAAGAGTTAGTTTTCTCACTAAGAACTAAAAACTCAGTAGCAGCATAGCAGTATTAAGCAGTAACTAATCCTAATCTTTTAATCCTTTACAAACTCGGCAAAGTAATCCTGTAGGCAAAGTAATCCTTTAAGGATGTGGACACTATAATCCTGTATGTACACGGCATTTTGCAATCTTCTTCCAATACTCCCCCTCAACCTGGATCAAGGGGATTGATTGATCCGAGCTTGGACAACAATCGGTGAAAGTGTAGAATATATATTTCCAATACATACATCAGTTTGCAATCTTCTTCCAATACAATACCAACACCGACCCCATCTCCACCCTTACCAAACCATAAAGGGCCAGTCATTACCATACTCACAACATCCACCTTTCTTCAGCCTTCAACTTCATCCTTTATAAGAGTCACTATATCCCAGCCCGACCATACTTCTTTCAATAGATCTACAGATATTATCATCTTCCTTCCTTTTATTTATTTATTTTTAGACCTCACACAAAAATAAAGAGAAAAAAAACTATGAATATATATATATATTTCCAATACATACATCAGTGAGAAAAATGTATTTGAACACCAAGGAAATTGCCGAAGACCAGTTGAGGAAGGTCAAAGTAATATACTTTTGGAATCAAACAATGCATTTTTGTTTGTTGAAAGCCCTTTTTGCAAGTAATTTTTTAATTCAATGGTGAAAATTTAATTGAAGTTGAGATGTATGAGGATCCATTTAGACTTTTTTAAGATTTCATTGGGTCTTAATTTCAAGGAAAATTGAATTTTTAATCCAATTTAGGCTTAAATTAAAATAGATGAAAGTGTGGGTTTAATTTGCATTTTTTAAGAGTTGATATGAAATTAATGGTTTAATTGCATAAATTTTGAAAATTTAATAGACAATTAAGGGTTTGATTGAGGAAATCCAAAATCAATGACCAAACTAAAAAGGGCACGTTAATAGAGGAGTTGAATTTGACTAAATCATGGGCCGAATTAAAGAAATTTAAAATTTGTTAGTAGTTTATGAATCAAATTGCATAAATTATGAACTACGGATCACAAAGAAAATAACGACAAACTTACAGGTTGAAATTTTAGTTTGGCAAGGGTAGAATAAAATGAAAATGAAAGTTTAAAGGCAATTAAGGTGTAATTAGAAGATATTATATGAACAAAGACGCAATTGAAATTGCCCAAGTTGCAATTTAAAAAAAAAAAACTTTAATCTCATCTAGACGACACATCATTTATCATTAAAGAAAAGAAGGTGAATGACATGTCATTTAATCTCTGTTTTGGTTGATCGAGTTGACAACTTCAAACACATGAATATGAAGCTATAAACCTTTAAATTGAACAAGATTGGATCTAAATGAAATATGGGCATCTTCACTATCAATATATGGTGTTTTCCAATGACAATGATGTTGTATTTGCTCCATAAAAGCCTCAAAAAATGATTACTTTGTCACCTTTAACGGTGAAATCATTGGGTAAAAACTAATATATTTGTTATTTATGTATACTCAATACACTCCAACTGGTTTCTATCAAGGGTCTATAACACATATATGAAGATCAGATGGCCTGGAATGGATTCAAAACAACAAAAACCTTAGAAAACTCTTATAAATATTCCCTCCCAAGCATGATTTAAGGGGAGTAAAGGAGTTGTAAAATAGGAAAGAAATAGTGGTTTTGGTATTGTTCCAATCTCAAAGCATGTCCTCTAGCTTTCCTTTTAGTTATTTTCTTTTGTTTTATTTATGCATTTCTCTTACATCTTATGCTGGCAAGTATAGAAAAAGGCTTAAAATGCTTAACAATTGATGTTGCATTTACCTCTTTGAATCTTATGTTTTTCATTGTTTTATAATGTTGTTCCTTATTTTTTTTTCAATTTTACTTAGTGTTTGTAAATGTTGCTTAACTTGGTTTTTGTTATATGTAAATATTGTTTTCTTTTCTTTAGCGTGTTGACCTAATTCATGCATATTGATAAAGGGATGTTCATCTTCAGCACATTTGAGTTTATTCTTAAACAAGATGGATTCGAAAAAACAATTTTGAATCCAAATTACATCAACAGATGGGTTATGCTATATTTTTGTTGTTTTGGTATTATTGTCACAAATTTAATTTTAGGTTTTGATGTTTTTTCTTTGAGTGTTTTTTTTATTCAAATGTGTTGTTATGTATTAGTATGACATTTTGGTATAAAACGATGCATGTTTTGGAATTCAAAAATATCAATTCTAGAGGTTGATAGTGGTTGTTTACTAGTTATAGTCTGGGATTGGCTAGGAAGTGGTCTTCATGTTCTAATGAAGAACAATGTTGTAGCTCCATAATTTGGACCATTTTTGATCTATTTCTTTGCATCAGTTTCTCTTTTAGACTTTATTGATCAATATTCTATTTTTTTGTGTCAATAATATGTTTTGATAGGTTCAAATTGTATTTTTTTTCCTTTGTTCTTTGGGCATGTTCTTCGAGCTCCTTATAGTCTTTCAAAAAACTTTGTCTAAGCTATGTGTTTTGAACCACTTTTGGTCCATGTCATTGGCTAGAACACTCACCCATATATCAATAACAAGTAATTTAGTGTCTATTTGTATCATTAACATATTCACAACAAGTTTTAATCATTGGGTTTCAGTTTCAAGTTGAACCATATTTTGGCAAAATCATGCAATTTAAGTGTAAATTGACACGATTGAGTGTTAAATTCTTGCTCTTTGAGTGTTTGCAGTTGGTGTATGTGTTCCGTTTTACCAAATTGTGACTTGAAGAGAGAATTTTAATTTATCTTTAAACTTTTGACATATATAAAAATTCAATAATTTTGTTGACTGGGATTTTAAACTGTAATTTTTTAAATTATTACAAGCAAGTGTAAAAAGGATCAAACTACAAAATTTCATGGTAATTTTTCATATTTTATTTTTCTATTTAATATTATTATGCTTTTCTAGTTTTCCTATTTGATAAGAGTAATTTCTTTATTTTTATTTTTCTATTGAATAAAACTAAATACTTATAATATTCTTCATTTTTTAAGAATTTAAGTTTTAACAAATCACCATCTTTCTTTTCATGTGAGGACAATATGGTAGTCTTCCGGGACAATATGGTATGATGATAGAAGGACCACCCACATCGTCAAAGAGTAAGCCAGACTTTTCTTTTCCAAGATTCATATTTTTTTGTAACTAACATTTTTGTAAAGATCATGTGGACTAGTAAAAATCTTAAATTAAATGTATGTATATAGGTAGCCGCCAGCAAAGCCATGACATCACTATAATTCTACAGCTCCAAGATTTATATTTCAGACATGATCATGATCACTTCCACACATCCAAAGTAGACCTCAGTTGTTCACAACAAGAAACACAAATAAGTAGCATTATTTTCATTGTAATTCTTTCATACAAGTATATATATATATGAATCAAACCTTGACTGAAATGCTAAAGTAGACGGTGGAGCTGAGATTTCTTTTCTCTTACGGTGGCTTAGTTTCGTATACAAACATCAACCATTGTCGTTACCAGTAATTATCAGGACTAATAAATTGGACTGGTGTGACAAATGATCCTTCTAGCTGGAGTGCTTTTCTAGAAGGAGGCGTTTGATGTTTCTTTCGGGCATCCTTGACCGGGTATGATACAGAAACTTGTAAGTAGACGTTGAAATAATTTCGTCAAAAAACAGTGAAAATGCATGTAAAATTCAATATTAAGAAATTTCAACATTCATTTTGAAGTTTGTCTGTATTAGTTCTAACTGTTCAACTCAATATAATTGAGTTGAAAACGTCCATCCATCACATAAACTGTAGCAGTAATGGAGATAGCTAAGATTTTTGTGGAATGTCCTGAATAAAGTGCTGCCATATACAACAGGTCACTTACAACTGTGCCCACCGTGCGCTGAAACTTCACAGCCGGCAAAGTCATGATCACACATAAATTTTGGCCTCCATTATGATATTTGAAACAACACCAGCCACATACTTACAATCAATCAATAGTTCAGCTTCATTTTATAGAAGAATACTTGGCTATATTTTTATGTCCGGTAATAGTTCAAACAAAGCATGAACAATAGCTTAGCAACAAAATATATATTTTTTAGGAATGAAGAAAGCAGAGGTTGTGTTCATCCCTTTACCTGCGATGGGCCATATTATAGCAGCAGTGGAGTTGGCTAAGCTTATTGTTGAACGTGATGATCGAGTTTCCGCGAGTGTCCTCATGATGAACCCACCTCTGGACTCAACTACCACAAAGTACACCGAGTCACTCACTGCATCAACTCTTCCCAATCGAATACGAGTCGTTCACTTGCCCAGTCTTGAGCACACCGCTGTGAGTAACATGGCTTGGATGGCTTCTTTGGCTGAAGCCCAGAAACCCCATGTCAAAGAATTTGTTTTGAAGATGAAGGCTCAGTCAGAGCTGAGCCTGCATGACTCTCCTCAACTTGCTGGGTTTGTTGTAGATACTTTTGTTTTGGGAATGAATGATTTGGCTGGAGAATTTGGTGTTCCCTGGTATGTTTTCTCGGCTTCAGGTGCAGCTTTTATTGGTTCAATGCTGTATCTTCAGACCCTTCATGATGAGGTGAAAGTGGATCTCCCGAGTTGAAAGACTCGGATGCTGAGCTGGAAATTCCAAGCTTGGCGAACCGGCTTCCTGCTAAGCTCCTGCCTTCTCTGGTGCTTATGAGAGAGTCTCTCGCTAGTTTTCTTGGTGCTGCAAGAAGGTTGAAGCACGCAAGGGGCATTCTGATAAATACATTCGAAGAGTTGGAATCACATGCAATCAACTCTCTTTCTAAGGGTGAAATCCCTCCTGTATATCCGGTGGGACCCATTGTGAGATGCAAGGGAAATAGCTATGATGTGGGATCAAGTCAAATCAACGACTACAAGGACATAATGCAATGGCTTGATGATCAGCCGCCATGTTCAGTAGTGTTTTTGTGCTTTGGGAGTTGGGGAAGTTTCAGCGTGGATCAGGTGAAAGAGATTGCAGATGCTTTGGAGCAATGTGGACATCGATTCTTGTGGTGTCTGCGTAAGCCTCCATGCAAGGGAAAGATTGAATCACCGAGTGATTACGCAGATTTTCAAGAAATTTTATCAGAAGAATTTTTAGATAGATCAGCTAAGATGGGAAAGGTGATTAAATGGGCTCCGCAGGTGGAAATCTTGGGGCACAAAGCTATTGGAGGATTTGTATCACATTGTGGATGGAATTCTACTTTAGAAAGTATTTTGTCTGGCGTCCCAATTGCTACATGGCCATTGTATGGAGAGCAACAATTTAATGCTTTCGAGATGGTGATTGAGCTAGGGCTAGCAGTGGAGATTAAAATGGATTATAGAAAGGATCTTTCTAAAGATGGTATAATCGTGAGTTCTGAAGATATACAAAGAGGATTGAAGTTACTAATGGATCCTGAGAGTGAGATTAGAAAAAAAGTGAAAGAGATGAGTCAACTAAGCAGGAAAGCTTTAATGGAAGATGGGTCTTCATTCTCTGCATTGGCTCATCTAATTGAAGATATTATGGGCAACTAAGTGCGTAAGTAGCATTGCAAATCTATGTACCGAAATTCTAATAAGATATTAAATAAAATAATTTTTTATCATCCAATGAAACAGTTTTATTTGATTTAAAAAAAAAATAGAAGCTCTGAAATGGACTAGGTCTAAATAAATCAAACTAATTATATTATTAGTTTGTATTTATTAATTATATTAAGGGTAATGGTGGCAGATTTTGCGCCGCACCCTAATACTGTTCACTTTCAGACAAGTCAAGTTCCCATATTATATGGTCCGCACACTTCAAAAATTATATCTTACAATTGTATGCCCACACCATCATATAAATACAAACATATGGCCGGAAATTAGGATTTTATAATGAATAATCATAATAATTAATTAATTTAATTTAAATATAAAAAGAATATATATAGAGACTAAAATAAATAAAAAACTTAATGTATATATTAAAAATTAATAATTTATCACTGTAAGGGGAGCGCAAGACAACACTCGTGTATTTCTAGGATGAGGACATAAAATCTTGTTTTCTCTTCATGTATATATTTTTCTTGCACTCATTGCTATACATATTGCGCTTCTTTTATATTTACTTATTTAAAGATTGGAGGTTTCAATCCTAACATGGGTTTGAATTTTTCAGAAAACCTTGTCAAGTCATAGTTACGTCCAATCACATCACTAGCCTAAGACATGGACAAAAAAAAAAATCGATTTTCTATGTAAAACTTATAAGGTCGAGATGATAGAAACCTAGAACAATAATATTTCTCAGCTTTTGTAATCCTTCTGGATGAAAACGATGGTTAGATGATTGAATTAAACAATCAATTATGAGACTGGAAAAAAATTTAATGGCCTGTTTTATCTTGTCCATAATAAAATTACTAAAATACCAATAAAACAAAATTATTGAACTGATTATTTTAACTATTCCGTATTCATTTCACATTATAATATTTACACAACATTGTTGTGAGAATGTGTTTTTTTTTTCTTTGTTTTTCTAGATATTTTTAAATTATTTTCATTATTATTTGAATATTATTTTTTTCTTTTCTAACTAATGACTGTTTAGTTACTATTATTTATAATTTATAAAATTTATTTGTTTTTACAATTTAGGATTATAACCTAAAAGTTTTAAAAAGTCTTATTTTTGTATTTATACATACGTCAATTACATAACAGAAGCAAAACTAAAATTTGCCACTATAATCTAGACCACGGAAAGTTTCTACGTCAATAATAAGGTTAATGGTGGCAGATTTTGCGCCACACCCGCACAACTGTTCACTTTCAGAGAAGTTAAGTTCCAATTTTATATGGTCCGCACACTTCAAAAATTATCTCTTACATTTGCATGCCAACACTATCATATAAATACAAATATTTGTGCGGAAAGAATATTTTAATAATTAATTAATTTAATTTAAATATAAAAAGAATATATATATATATATAGACTAAAATAAAGAAAACTTGAACTTCCGTAGGATCTTAGCAACTAAAATGAAGATAGCGGAGCTGATTTTCATCCCATTTCCAGCCATGGGCCATGTTGTACCAGCGGTGGAAACAGCTAAACTTCTTGTTGAATTTGACAATCGAGTTTCCACCACTGTTCTTCTAATGAAACCAGCTATTGACTCGAGTACCATAAAGTATACGGAGTCACTTGCTGCATCAACTTTGCCTGACCGTATGCGATTCATTGAGTTGCCTTCTCTTGATGAACTCAGATCAAGTAAAGGTATTTGGCTAGATTCTTTGATAGAGGGACAGAAACCCCATGTCAAAGAATTTGTTTCAAAGATCGTGTCAAAGTCCGAGCTGAGCCCTGACTCGCCTCAACTTGCTGGATTTGTTTTTGATGCGTTTTGCACGGGAATGAAAGATTTGGCCTATGAATTTGGTGTTCCCTGGTACGTTTTCTCTTCCTCAGGAGCAGCTTTTCTTGGCTGCTTGTTTTATTTACAGGCTCTTCATGATGAGCAGAACGTGGACATAACTGAGTTCAAGAACTCAGATGCTGAGTTGGAAATTCCGAGTTTTGTGAACCCGATGGCTGCTAGGCTTCTTCCTTCTATGACGTTTAGGAAAGATACGGTCCTTGTTTTGGTTGGCGCTGCTAGAAGGTTGAGGGAAGCTAGTGGTATTGTGGTAAATACATTTATAGAGCTGGAATCCCATGCAGTTAACTCCCTTTCTAAAAGTGGCATCCCACCATTGTATCCAGTCGGACCCATTGTGAATTTGGGGTCAGATCAAAGCGATAACAACAGTGAAATTATGGAATGGCTTGATGACCAGCCTCCATCATCAGTGGTGTTCTTGTGCTTTGGAAGCTTGGGAAGTTTTTGTGTGGATCAGGTGAAAGAGATTGCATATGCTCTCGAACACAGCGGGAAGCAATTTTTATGGGTTCTGCGAAACCCTTCAAAAGGTGATCAGATGGAATCCGCAAGTGATTTTCAAGAAACTTTACCCGAAGGGTTTTTACATCGAACGATTGAGCTCGGAAGGGTTACTGGGTGGGCTCCGCAGGCAGGAATATTAGCCCACCGAGCTATTGGAGGATTTGTTTCGCATTGTGGATGGAATTCTATACTGGAAAGTATACATTTTGGTGTTCCGATTGCTGCGTGGCCGATATACGCCGAGCAACAATTTAATGCTTTTCAGCTAGTAATTGAGTTGGGGTTAGCAGGAGAGATTAAAATAGATTCCATGGAGGGTTCTGACGGTGGAATTGTGAGTGCCGATAGTATAAAGAAAGGAATAGAGGGTATAATGGAGAAGGACAGTGAAATAAGAAAACGTGTGAAAAATATGAGTGAAGCAAGTAAGAAAGCCTTGACTGATGGTGGATCTTCACCCTCTTCGTTGGGTCGTCTAATTGCAGATGTTATGAGCAGCATTCCATGAAGTGATTGGTTTTCCAAGAGGAAATCATTTTTTATGTTTGAGCTTTTATTAATTTAGAGCAGCTTAATTAATTGAGGAGCCTTCAGCATGAGGAGGTTTTTCAATTTTGTATTATTGTAAACTTAAATTATTATGTTTGATAGATGAAGTGGAGTCATGACATTTTACAATTAAGATGTTGGCGACTTCGGTTGAAACAAAGTTCGCGCATTTAAATAGTAAGTAATTTAATTATTAAATTTTGTATTATCAAAACTTTTTTAGAACAATTAACATTAATATCACTATGACAACAACTACGTGCACCACACTACAAGGTCTGAATTTATTTATAATTGTGTTATTCTTTGTCATATCACCTTATTAAAATAAAATAAAAAGACTAAAAAATAACAATGGTATGACAACCAATTTGTTATTTCTCCTCCCATACAGTGATCTCAAGGTTTTGGACTGTGAAAGGACTGTTTATGGTCTCCAAGAACCAGTCAATGAAGGCGGCTCAATAAGGACACATTGTGAAGGTTATTGCTATCGTAATATTTAATGAATTCTAAATTTAAAAATTATAAATCCTTTAAGTTAATAATCTTGTATATTTGGTACTTTTATTATATAAATTTTTAATTTTATCCTTGGAAAATGAAATTTCAAATAAAAGACTATTTCTATTAATAAATTCTACATTTTATACACATAACCAAAAGGGAAGCAATTATATTTTCATACAGAGAATCGTATAAAGCAATTAATAAAACAATTTCTCTACACAATTTTCTGTTTTTCGTTTTATTGTTTTAGGAAATGGTCGTCTCAGCTTCTGTATTTTAGACTTATCATCAAGTGACACAAAATCAATTGAGCATCTTGTAAAAATACAACATTCAGCAGCTAGTAAAAAATCAAAAGCTAACTTTCTTTTTGAAAAAGTAGTTCTCAGATGTCTTTTATTACATGAGCCAATGAAAAGAAGCATGAAGAGCCACCACCTGTGAAAGCTTCCTGTTCTTTTTTGCAAACCCTTTTGTTTGCCACGTAAAGTTAAACTTTCTATGCAGACAAAAAACTTTTTAGTAAATAAAAAAAGTGCTTTCCTCCTCGAAACTTGGGCCACATCGCATGTGACTCCCCACATAATGACCGAGCACTAGAAAAATAGGATAATAAATACCGATCGCTGAACTCTTATAGAAGTTTAATGGCTAAATGCCTGCACTATGTTGCTGAATGCCTGCACTATGGAGCAAATAATTTTTATAACTATTCAAATTAAAATATAATATTTTTATATGTAAAATTTGATATAATGAAACAGATCAAAATATCTTATCATAACAACAATAACATCGAAGTCTTAACTTCTAAATTATCATCATTATTACTGTCAAAATAATAAAATTTATCAGACTATCCCGAGAAAAAAACACAAAAAAATTAACAAAAAAGCAAGTAAGAACAAAAACTGAAATTATTATTATTATTCTTAATATTAATTTTATTATTGCGTTAATAAAAAAACAAAATTAAATCAAAGATTAAAAAAAGTCTAAAAACATTAACAAAAGAGCGAATAAAAAAATAAAATAAATGACAAAACAAAAGTAAAAATTATTACCTGGAAAAAAATCATTTGACTTGAATATTAAAAAAATTGATCGCACTACGTTGCGGGCTGAGCAAACAATTTTTATGATTGTTGAGATTAAAGAAATTAAACGGGTTTGTTGGTCCAAAATGAAAATATAATATCTATATATGCAAAATTTAATATAATAAAATAGATTACCACACCCTATTATAAAAATAGCAATATCGAAGTTTTAACATCTAAAATTATAATTGCTATTACTGCCAAAACAATTAAAATTATCAAATTATCCTGAAAGAAAAAGCACTCAAAAACATTAATAAAAGAGTAAGCAAGAAAAATAACTAAATTTATTATTATTATTATTGTTGTTGCTGTTGTTGTTGTTGTTGTTGTTGTTGTTGTTGTTGTTGTTGATAATGAAAAAAACAGAAATAAATGAAAGATTAAAAAAAATCCTAATAACTTTAACAAAAGATCAAACAAAAAAATGAAATCAAAATTATTAGGTAAAAAAAAAATTCATCTAACTTTAAAAAAACCAATAAAAAAACTAAAAGAAAGAGCAAATAAAAAATTAAAATAAATGATAAAACAAAAATAAAAATTATCAGATGAAAAATAATCATTTGACTTGAAAATTAAAAAAATTGACCGCACTACATTGCGGGTTGAGCAAGCAATTTTTATAATTGTTGGGATTAAAGAAATTAAAAGGATTTGCAATGAATAAAAAAAAAACATAGCTATAAAATAGGAGTTGCATGACCAGAACGTATGTGTACTCACTGTGGTGAAATTGGACACGTTAAGTTACAGTGTTATGAATTAATTGAATATCCAGAATGGTGTCATTTTTCTGAAGCACCTCGTAAACAAATATTCAAAGATAAACCATCAAGCTTCTATTGTTGTGGTCAAGCCCAATCATATATCCACCAACAATCCTGAAAAAAACTCTTATTCCATTGTTATTTCGGGAAATGCAGGTAAGCCTTGTCATACCTTCACTTCTATTAGGCATAATGAATGGGTAATTGATTCAAGTGCCACAAATCGAATGACCTTTAACAATAATATGTCCACCAGCAATCTTGAAAAAACCACTTATTCCATTGCTACTTGTAGAAATGTAGGTAAGACTCTTCATACCTTCACTTTTGTTAGAGATAATGAATGAATAATTGATTCAGTTGCCATAAATCATATGATCTTTATCAATAATCCTATTTGGTTGATAAAACCCTCATAATAGCATATAATGTCCATAACTAATGGTACCTTTTTTGTGTGTGCTAGGAGAAGGCTCAGTTTCTCTTACAAAGAATTTAAATTTAGATTTGGTTCTTGTTGTCCCTTCTCTTAATCATACTTATTGTTTGTTACTCAAATAACACATGCTTTAAATTGTGTTTTATGTTTCAGTTAAAGCTCTATATC